>WBMV01008443.1:192032-301385 GCA_013396655.1 Campylorhamphus procurvoides
CCCCCCCTTTTCTCCTCTCTTTTCCCCTCTGTTTTCCCCTATCTTTTCCCCTCTGCCTGGATGATGGATCCCACTCGTGTAGCCCCCCGTGATTCACGACTCCCTTTGCCCGCTTAAGAGAGCAGAGCCAGCTCTCCCCCCAGGCTTGCCCCTTTGCCCGCTTAAGAGAGCAGAGCCAGCTCTCTCCCCAGGTTTGCCCCAAAGGGTTTTTTGCACTGTTTTCCCGTTTTCCCAAAGGAAGAGGCAGGAGCAGGAGGGCTGTCTGTGTGATGGATCCCACTCGTGCAGCCCCTGAGATTCACGACTCCCTCTACCCACAGGGCTTGATTTCATGCCTCCCTCCCTTCCTCCGTGCATCAGCATTCACAGATCCCCCGAGCTCACACATACACACACCCCTCCATACACTCCTGACCACCCTGTACCCAAATATTCCCAGTGTATGGGGCTCCCTGCATGGCAAGCCCCCCCCAAAAATGCATGACCCGCCCCTGCATGACACCCACTCTTCATGTACGACCCCTCTGCATGCACAGCCCCCGTCCAAGATCCAGGCATGTAAAGAACCAACTTCTCCATCTGTTTATCAGAGCCTAAATTGGATTAGACAGAGGGGATCGGGAAGCTTGAAGAGCAGCACCAGCAGCTGGGGTGGCATGGGACAGCCTGGGCTGCTTGGCAAGGATGAGTCTTCAGAGGGGAAATAAGTCCACCAGAAAGGTTTGTTGGAGTGGCCCAAATTCCATAGGTTCCATAGAAATAACTAAATCCTCTAAGAAATGAGCTGCAGGAAGGGCAGTGGGGGAGGGACCCTGGGAAGCTGGCTGTCAGGAAAGCCTGGGAATGGAGGAGATGGCTGGTGAGCCAGCAGGAAACAAGCAGGCTTGACAACCTCTATGCCACAGATGGGTTCTATTCTGCAGAGTCAGCATTTCCCAGCAAATGCACCTGTCAGAAGAAATTCCAGTTCTTGTCTTGTCAGAGTGCATTCAGAGTGCTCTGTTTGGGAAACAAATCCATGCCTGCAAACTCCTGGTTCCCCTTTTCTATCCTATGTCTCATTTTTAATTCTCATTGCCAGGTGTTGTAGCAGGAACTGACTTCTGAGCAGTGTGTTTCTGTGGTCTAGTATATTCCACTGGAATGGGCTGGTTCACAAACCAAATACTGAAAAAACCTGAAGAGTTTCAGTTTTGTGGTAGCCTGAGAAACCATAATTCCAACACACTCACAAACCCCCTGTCTCCCAACAGACCAAGTTGAGGTTGTGCCCAGGAGAGTCCATCTGGCTTCTTGTAGCTGCACATGAAGCATCTCACAGTATTTAGCTAAGATTTGAGGGGCAGCACCTGAGGTTTAATTTCTTGGTATCAAGAAGTGAAAGATACTTTCCTGCTGCTCTTCTCTTCCTTCAATGTCTGCTAACCTGAAAGAAAGTAGATTTAGATTGAATATTTGGAAGAAATTCCTTCCTGGGAGGGTGGGCAGGCCCTGGCACAGGTTGCCCAGAGAAGCTGTGTCTGCCCCATCCCTGGAAGTGTCGAAGGCCAGGTTGGACAGGGCTTGGAGCAATCTGGGGTAGTAGGAGGTGTCCCTGTCCATGGCAAGGGAACTGGATGATCTTTAAGGTTCCTTCCCACCCAAACCCTTCTGTGATTGTATGAGATACTCCCTTCATCCCCAGGAGGAATGTACAAGGACCCACGGCTTCCTGGTTTTCTCCAGCACATCAGTATAACGTTATCAATCCCGCTGTTTCCTGGAGAAGACCTGTCTGTTAATAGGAAGGAAGAGGAAGGACCTAAGAGTCATATGGGACTCAACCCACCACAGGATCTGGACTCATCCCGATACTCTGAAATGGCTGGGCAGGGATGACATTAATTACAGGGTGCTGCAAATGAGCAGGTGACCGGAGCAACCAGGGACCAAACAATTCACTGGGGTGCAAAATGCACCAGGTAAGGAAGGAAACCTTCCTGAAGGCTTGCTTGGACTCAGTGACCCTTGTGGGTCCCATCCAGCTCAGGAGATTCCATATTCTGTGGTCTAAGCTTGTGTCTCCCACCTCCTTATCAAGGTTACAGTGTGGGACAGACTGAAAACTCAGCCTTGCTGGCAGAGATTTCTGCTCTAGACCAACACACAAAACACTGCCCTGATTGCTCCAGCCTCCTCTTGCAATTTTGGGGTCATTGGAGGCTTCATTGAACCAGTGGCTTCATATTGAGAATACAAAGCAAAAAAAAAAATCTCTTCCCAAGAAGGGAGGCGCAGTAAAAAAGGCAGCAGGGGTAGAGTCCAGCAGCAGCAATGTGGTCTGTGCTGGGGAAGGGCAGAGACAGGTACAAAACATGCTGAAGGGAGAAGGAGATAAGGCAGGGGCTGGACCAGAGAGCAAACTAGTGCTTGGGTAAATATTTCAAGGTCTCTGGCGTGTGGGGGAGGAAGGAGTTGTGTTCAAATCAGGAAATGATGAGTATAACAACTCCCTTCATGGGCCAGGGGAGCAGAGATGGTAGAGCAATTAAAACTAGACTAACTAGGTCTGCAATGCAGGGCTTCCCTGCTGAACAGGCACTGGAAAGGTGGGCTCACTAAAAGCTTGCTCAGCTTCTGTGGAGCCAGGTGGCACCTGGAGAGGTCCCTTCCTCACCATGTTTCTCTTTCAGGGCTTGTATGAGACTTCCTGACACGTGGGTCTCTGTGAGGCCCTGTGGGATTTGCAAATGTTTCCCCAGTTTGTAGAGCAAAACTGCTGACAGGGGAAGGGACCAAAGGCCTTTCTTTTCAGTGATTGCCTCATTCTCTGGACATGTAGGGTGTTCTGATTTCTCTTCTTCTGCAGAGGACAGAAACTGCTCTGTGGAAGTGTCCTGTCCCACCTGCCAAAACCACGCTGCTGGAAAACGTGGAGGATGAGTCTGGCAGAGGACTGGGAGAACACGATCCATCCTTCCACTTGGAAGAGTGGGAGTCTGGGATCTCCATCCTTGCTGCAAGGTGTGTTTCTTCTCATCCCCAAAATTCTCTTTGCCCAAAGCACTCAACTGCAATATAGTCATGGCATGAAGGTCTTCACTGCTGGCACAGCCTCTGACACTGCTGGAATTGTGGTGGACCCTCCCTGAGACTTCTGCTCACACCATCCTGCTCCACCTGCATGAATGAGAGGCCTGACTCCCTATTCCAGCCCTTCCTCATCATCCCACCCTGGATTTTCCTCCTCCTGAAGTCTCTTCTGGTTGCTCTGGATCAGAGTTGCCCAGAACACCTTCAGGAACATACTTGGAGCATCCAAGGTTGCTCCAGACACAGGTTTTTCTTGGGCTTCTTTGCTGTCACTGTCCTCCATCATACTGACAGGCCACTCTGCTGCATCCCATGGGAAAAGACCTGAGATAAGTCTCCAGGTTGTTCTGGGGAGGGAAGAGGCTTTTCAGTCCTTTCCCCATCTCTTCCACCAAAAATGTGCCTCTCTGTAAGCAAGGAATTCACCAGGATCCAGGGAGGCAACACAAACAGTGCTGGAGCTGAAGGCAAAGGATTGTGGAGTTTTATAGTAGAAATGTTAAATTTGGTGCAAAAAACCACAGGAATGGGAATGTTCCAGGGTATGAAAGGACTGAAAAGAAACAATAGAACGAGGTTAAATAGGAAAGGCGTGTTTTGATTGTCGTGAAGTTTCCTGTGTCTGCCTTCAGTCAAATGAAGGGGAGGTACAAACTGATCTTAGATAAGAGTCTCCAGAGAACTGAAAGCAGGGTGGGAGGCATAAAACACCCAGATAAAGAAAACAAAAGAGCTGGAATATTCAGCCATTTCACCCAAAGGGGGAAAAACAACAGGGCACGGGAGCCAAGAGGAGCCAAGACAGAATCCTCTCTGTAAAAGCTGTAAATGGCAAGTCCAAAATTTGGGGTGTTTTTTATGCTCTGCCTTTTCCCTTTTGCTCAGCCTCAGAGGCATGAGTTCCACCTCCTGGCTACCTATGGCACAGAAGTGACACTGACCAGATCATCTGGTCACACACATGCCTGTGATCAAATTAAACCCATCAGGAGGAGTGTGTGAGGGCAAAAGCCACTTTCATAGAGATCTTTGTACGACAAAATTGCTTTCTTCTCCCAGAAGATCTGGCAGCGAGTTTTACCACTCCAATTTCCTGCAGCCTGCAGAAGGGAGTTTCTCATTCCCAGGAGCAGTGTCTGCACGTTTCTCTGATTGCTGATTAACATCTAACGCTGGAGGCAGCCCTGGAGCTGCAGGCAGGTCCCAGGTGAGCTGTTGTGAGCACAGGGCAAGGGGCCAGCACCTCTTTCCTGACTCTCCTGGACCGAGGAAGATTGAACCCCTGTCACACCCCTGTGCATGATGACAACGCTTTGTGTGGTGCTGAAGGACTTGCCTAATTGAGAAATCACCTGGAAGAAGGGAAAACCATCATCCATATCAGAGTTCCCTCCACTCGCTGCCTCAGCTCTGCTTCTATGGTGGCTGAGAGCCTGGGAAACCTGGAGGTGTTCTGGAAGTTGAACAGACATCCTTTGGAGTGAAGTTCCTACGTGATGAGAGTGGAAGAGCATCTTTGGGTCACCTTTGCTGCTGAACGTGTTATATACTTGGCTTGGAGCAACCTGGCCTGGTGGAAGGTGTCCCTGCCCATGGCAGGGAGTTGGGATGGGAATGATCTTTAAGGTTCCTTCCCACCCAGAATTTTCTGTGATGAAGTCAAGCTTGAACAGCACAATTCTTCTCTAGGGAAGGGATCCAGCTCCATATGGGAACGAGAGAAAGGAGGCAGAGAGAACCAGGCGAGTGGAGACAACCAAGGAGGTGCTGAGTCCAGTGGTTTTAATGCTTTGATGCATCTTGATTGTGGTGCTAAAGCTGCTGATTCTGGAGGCAGCTCTCCAGCTCTTCACCCTATGTCAGGTGCCAGGAATCCTCCCTGATGTTACCTAAGAGCCTCTTTGCTGCTGTGTGAACCCTAAGGCAAAAATTAGGGAGAATTGAGCAACCCAAGCCTTCCCTTTGGAGAAGGGACTGGAAGGATCCCATCCCATCCCACACCGGTTTTCACTTCCCAGAACAATGGATTGCAGAGTTCCAACAAGGCTTTGTTTCACAATTTTTCCCTAAATTTGACACGGGTTAAACTTGTGATCTAACACATCTTCTTTTCCTGCCAGATTGCTGCAGGGAGATTTAGTCATCCCCTGTTTGTGAAGGTGATGGGTCCACATTAACTGCAAAGCTTTGTGCTCTCCTTCCTAAATTACTCCCTCCTTCTCAGGCTATCAGATCTATCAGAATCACCCAGAGCTGTCCTGTTTGCAGATGCCCTCTGTTTGCCACCTGTGAGCTCAGTGAATTTATTCCCTAATCCGTCATTCAAGCAAGCAATTAAAACTTTGCATCAGCCCAGAACCAGGACAAGCCACAGAAGCCCCTGTTTAATAGATCACTCCAGCCTGACAGCAAATTGTTGGGGCTTATTTGCTCATGATTTTTAGCTGACTGTGTTTTCTTAGTTTTGCTTGTGAGACCATCACGTGTCATGGTGCCAAAAGCTTTATTAATGCTGAGCTATGTGACAGGTACCACTTTTACCATAACTACAGATTTTGTTATCTTGTCACAGGTGGGAATAACACCCATCTGTCACAAAATTCTTGCTGCTCCTCCCCAACCCCTTGATAGCCCTTTATACCACTGCAAATTGTTTCATAGTCTTTTCTCAGAGCTTTTTTCCAATCCTGGACTCTGGGTTGACTGCTCTGTTTGTCCCCAGAGTCTTCCCAGTCCCCTTTATAATGATGGATGCTGCATTTTTTCATGGAAAGGGTTGTCCAGCATTGGAAGGGGCTGCCCAGGAAGGTTTGAAGTCCCCATCCCCAGAGGTGTCCAAGGAATGACTGGACATGGCACTCAGTGCTCTGGACTGGGTGACAAGGTGGGACTCAGTGAAAGGTTGGACTTGATGATCTTGGAGGCTTTTTCCAACCTCAGTGATTCTGTGAGTCTGTGATTTGTTGTGATAAACACTCAGATTTCCCTACTGTGAGGATACAGGAGCAGGTAAAACAGGCTGGGCTTGGTAGCTCCAGTGGATGCCCTGGCTTCTTTTCCCAATGCCTCTGCCTGGACACCTCTTTGCTTGACATCCCTCACTGATGTGCATGTTCATATTGAAAACATCGGGTTTATTTGCTTTTGATGTGTTAATTGGTTAATCTCATTAATATCTGTGGCAGCCAAATGGTTCTTGCTCTTGTGTTAGATGTGGTTTGTGTCCCCACACCCGTCTTCCCTTTTTCTCCACACGTGGAGCAGGCTGGGAGCACAAACACAACTCCTGGCTCTGAGTGTGCAAATCCCAGTTGTGGTGGGATGGCAAAACAAGTCCTACACTGAAGTGGCACCTCTGAGCATCAACTGGATGTCTTCTCCCAGCAGGCACAGCTCAGCCTGGAGGGTACCATCAACCAAACCTCACACTGCAGCTCTGTAGGAAAAGTCAGAGGTGACTGATTCGATCCACGGAGGAAGAGGAGACTTGGCTGACTGTGTCTGATCTCCTACCTGCACCTTCCTCTAGCCCAGGGAAGGCAGGTACCAGTGTGGAAAAGGAGCTGTGACCTTATCATTAGCCCATTTCTCACCCCCAACCATGGTAGGCAGCTTTAAAGTGTCCCTCTGCCTTCTTTATTTGAACGAGTTTCAGTGATTTTCCACTCAAAGCACCAGCTCCAACAAAGTCCATTCACAAATGGCACCCCCACACTGACTTTTCAGAGACCTTCAGCCCCCACAGCTGTGAACTTTCCCTCCAGGAACCACATGGGTGGATGAGACAATCTGTGAATCCTTTTAAATTCAGGCCCTTTGCCTCCAAAGAATCAGTGTAATCCTGGTATGTCCAGGTGGCCTGGCATCCACAAATCTCAGGAAAAGAAAGAGTTCCTCTAAACTTGTGGATAAGGACCCCTAGGAACCACTCTTTCCATTTGATCTTGTTGGAGGCAACATCCAGCACTGAAACCAGCGTGGTGAAGAGGAGAGGAAGAGCTGGGGGGACAATGAGGGCCTGCAAAACATCTGGATGAGGTTTCTTCTCTCTTCTTCACTCTGCCCGTCCTGGTTCCCCACACACCACCACCCTCAGTGGAATTATCTCAACTCTTGATTCGTTCCCTCCCCTCCAGCTGGTCTCCCCCACCACATCTTTGCTTTCTCTCGTCCAGTGAAACTGTTTGAGATATAAATTGCTCCTTCTGCTTCCTCTTTCTTGTGCCCACTTGACAGGTGGTGAAACAGTCACGGCTTTGGCCCAGAGCCCAAATTTCCTGGAGTTTTTTGAAGGCACACGAGGTATTGCAGGGAAGAACTGTCTTCCCTCTGTGCTGGGTATCCACGGAGCACTTGCTCGTGGCACTGGGATGCAGCAGTCACCACAGCCCCTGCCCTCAGCAGCTGGACATCTCTTCCTTCTTTTTGGTATAAAACCTCTTTCTCTTCCCCTTCTCCATCATAAATTTCCTTCCTTTTGTGGTTTTGTTTGGAGAGGGACAATTAACAGCATATTCTGCTGGCAAGTCCCCATTTGGTCCTTTTGAATCTGTCATCACAGCTCCCCAGTGTGCTCAGATGGATGGATGTCACGGTCTTCTTGTCCCTTCCCTCCACCCTGGGGTCACTTCCTTCATTTGCTTCAATTCCATTAACCAAAATGTTTAAAATCAGGCAGCAGGATTCAGAGTTCACAGCACAAAACATAGAGCTGCTGTGGCATCTTTGACTGATCATTCTTTTGGAAAACCAGTTCCTTTGTAACCCAGGCAGCCTGAAATGTCTCAAAAATGGACATCCTTCCACATGTGCAAGCAAAACACAGCAGAGTGTCAGCATCTTCTTGTCTCTTCCCACCACTGTGGGGTCACCTTTTCATTTCCTTCATTGCCCCCCATCCATTAAACAAAATGTTTAAAATCAGGCACCAAGACCCAGAGTTCACAGCACAAAACATGGAGTTGATGTGGCACCTTTGATCATTCTCTTGGAAAACCAGTTGCTTTGCAATCCAGGCAGCCTGAAACATCTCAAAAATGCCCATCCTTCCACATGTGCAACCAAAACACAGCAGAGTTCCAAGGCAATGCTTCAGATCTCATTTACCCACCAAGTACAACATCTCATCCTACAAAAACCACGACACCCTTCACTTGTTTGGAGCAGCTCTGGTTCCTCCCAGGGCACAGTTGAGATAGTGATGCTGCCAGCTTTTCCCTGGTTTTTGTGTGTGTTTTCCGGGAAAGTGAGCTTGCAGCGGGGCTGCGACCCAAGGAGTTCTGGGTTGTTTGTGTTAGTGCCTGGCTGCCTGCCCTTCTTCTTCTCCGTGATGCTCCCAGACCTCCTACAGAGCTTTTCTGTCTCCTCTTAGCTGCAGCTCCGGCAGGGAGAGAGCGGAGAGCTTGGAGGGCAAAGGCAAACAAAGCCCAACACAATCAATTGTTTCCATGCCAGGAATGTGGGTTTTGTAGAAACCAGCTCACAAGCTCGAAACGCCGGGGCTGGCAACAGCTGTGGGGTTGGTTTGGCCCTGGAAAAGAAGAGGGAAATAGATATGGGGATGTCTTTTCCAGCTGGACCAGGTCCCTGAGGAGGCAGCATGTGGGCAATTCCCAGCTCAGCATACTGCCCCATCCCTTCCCTTCTCCCTCCCATTTCCTCACTGCCTTTCCTCTCTCAGCCACCTTTCTTCTTCTCTGCCTTGCCCCCTTTTCTCACAAGGGTGGTAAAGGATGATCCTTTCAACATGTGATGCCCCTACGTGAGCAAAGAACCAGGAACTGGCCCCCAGTGAGGCTGGAGAAACATCCAAAATGCCACCAGAAGAAAGCTTTGCCTCCGCTTCTTTCTTTATAAAGTGCTGTGTGATAACCAAACTCGTCCTGATCACCGCCCTGTGCTGACAGAACTGCCGAGCCATTACCTGTGTTTCAGACAGGGTGGGCTCTTATTGCTCACAGTGCTTTGAAACTTAAAGAGACAAAAAGATGCCTTCAAGGATCTCTTCAGAGCAAATAACTATTGGAAGCCCGAACATGTCAAAAGGCCCATCTTTCATGTGTTTTCTTAGGTGAATTGAATGTCTGGGGACACTTAGGATTCAAGCAGGCTTAGGAAATCAATAGGAGTTCAGCACCTAACTTATCTAGGCTCTCTGGAAAATCCCAGGGGAAGCTCAGCCGCAAAATATGAATCTTTGAGAGCAGAAATTATCCCAGAGCAACACGTTTTTATTTGAGCCAACAAAGCCGTCACGGGGAGCTTTTCCTAAGCCATCACAGTCCACATGTAAAGATGTAAGTGACACTGGCCAGGACACCCAGGGACATCACTCCGTAGCTGCTCTGCTTGCTGCTGACTCCATTCACGTTGCACAAGGGTTTCTCACAGCAAGAAACCCTGTGAGAGCTTTGGTTTTGTTGCTGGCTTGTTGCTGGACATGTTGGAGAACACATCTTAGAGATGATGTATTTAGGCTTGTTGGGCTCTAATGCAGAAGGGGGAAAAAAAAAAGAGAGAAAAAATAGGCTGTCAGAATCATCAGTGAAATGTTTTCATGGCTAAATCTGCACTGGTGAATAAAAGAAGGCCAGGCACTAATCCTCAAAGAAATTTCATGGAATGAATCATAGACCGGTTTGGGTTGGAAGGGATCTTAAAGATCATCCAGTTCCAACCCCTGCCATGGGCAGAGACACCTTCCACTAAAACAGGTTGCTCAGAAACCCATCCAAGGTGGCCTTGAACACTTCCAGAGATGGAGCATCCACGATGTCATAAAATCATAGGGCTATTAAGGTTGGAAAAGACTTTTTAAGATCATCAAGTCCAATCATGACTTGGTTCCTCTGCTCAGGACCAGCCTCAATCTGGCCATGTCCACCCTGCATGCCCACCAACATGATGTTGGATTTCTCTGGGCTCCATGTTTCTTCTGTTCCCAGAGGAATCAGCACCTGTGGGTGCCTTTCAGTTCAAGCTCTCTGCGTCGTGCCCACAGAGATCGTTTTCCCACAGCATAAAACCAGGGGGAATGCATGGCATGACCTCAGATTTGGGATTAGAGCACCTGGAGGTCCTTGAGGGCACAGAGCCCTGAGGGCAGACCTGAAGGATTGTGCATGGCAGAGTCCTCCATGGAGCAGTTTTGCCCAAAGACTTTTAAAAACAGCTCTGGGCTGAGTTCACTCCCTGGTGCTACCCTAAGAGTCTCCAGCACTTCCCCACCTCCTGGCAGCAACATCGACTCTGAGTGGCTGAAAAGTGAGCCACAAGGTCAATGTCTCCTAAAAGTTGGTGATCAAAGCCTGTTGTTTCCATGTGTGGCCTTGACTGGGATGGAAGCCCATTCCTGGGATCGTTCTTCTGTGGAACGAACCAGGTGCTGCTCAGAAACGTACTCGTTCTGACGTCCTTCCGCACGGTCACGCAGTATTTGTCTTCCTCTGCACACAGGGAAATGGTCAAACAGTCCTTGTTGGACTCCTGTTCTTGGCAGATGTAACACATGAATGGATAAGCTGTGGGAAAAAAATAATAATAAAATAAATAAAAATATATATATAAAAGAACATTACATGGTTTAAGAACCACAATAGCTGCAGTTCAGAGATCTCCATTTTCCTCATTACAGCCTGAGGAATGTCTGTGTGTGAGTGACCACTGACTTTCTTTATCCCTTGACCCGTGGCAGCCGTGCTAAATCCCTCTCTGTCTCATATGGCTCAGGCTGCGAAGTGTTATCGATCTGTTTGCAATCTCTGGGAGCGGGAGATGTGAGTGGAATTTAAGGATCTGGGGGGGCTTTTATGATGGAGATTATTGCTGAGCAATAACGAGCCTGTCCTGAGGGCTCTGCCACGTGAATAGCCAGTTACTGCTCAGTGGTTTCTCCTGGGCAACACTAGGCAAGGCTTGGCAGGGAGGATTGGAGGGTGCCTGGAGCATTTTGAGGAGGTGGACAATGCCCAGTGTCCTACTTCTCTTTCGTCTGGCTCAGACTCCACTGTCACGTCTCCCTTCTTGTGGTCAGACGTCACTTACTGACCTGGCCTAACCTCAGTTCTAGGAAGTCTGGGGAGAGCTGCCAGATGCTCTGCCAAGCTCCTGTTATTAGTGTAAAATAGAGAATAAATGGAAAGGCTAAACCAAAAGTCTGGCCTAAGTGGTAAAGGCGGATTTGGTGAGTTAATTCATATCTGCAACACCGACAGGGGATTGGCAGGAAGGTCACGCAGTGATGAGTTGTCTTTTCTGTCAAGAATACACATGCCCTCAAAGCCAGAATGGGGCAGGACAGACCTGGTGAAAGAGGAAGAAGAGCAAAGACACTGTCTGGGTAAGAGGACACACCAAAGTGTCCCTGGGCAGACTGATTGAAAGGTTTTATGGTGGGGGTTGAGTTCTGGGCTGGTGAAATCACCCAGAGTTTGGGTTTGTGTGAAGGGGGGGGGCATGAGTTGCTTTAGAAACACAGATAGTTTTTGAAGGGAAGCAAACACAGCACCAAATGCTCGCTGAGTCTGTGCTAAGTCTGGGGACACTCTGTCAGCGTGGAAAGGGCAGAAAACAACCAGAGGACTCATTCCTGAGATTGCAGCTTTGCCCGATAAGAAGTTGGCAGTGAGAAAGTGGAAGGGCGACGTAGGTCAGACCATTAAATGAGAAGTTTCTGGTAGAAGGGAAGGAAAAAGTCATCAGTTGTTGATCCTGTGCGGGTCATAACAAGGTGTAGCTTTTTTTTGCTTTGTTCGTCACTAAAAGAAGTTGAATTCTCATGTCCAGAGCAGAGGAGACTCAGTGAGGTTTTGCCAGATTTTTGGCACAGTCTTGAGTGATGTTGTTTTGAGCAAATCCAGGCAAGACAAGCCAATGAAAATGTCACAGAATGGGTGCAAAGCCGGACATGAAAACCCTCTCACAGGGTAGTTCACAATGGTTAGTGGTCAAACCAGCTGGAGCAGTGCAACCCCTGAGGTTCTTCAGAGCTCTGCTGTGGCCTCGTGTCCATCCAGCACCATCAGTGGTGACAGCAGGGATGGGATAGAGGATGCACATCCCGTTCTCAGGTGATGCCAAGGACAACATAGCTGAGAAGATACTGTGAGTAGAACTCTGTAAGTGCTGCAAGGGGAGTCCTGGGGCTGCATCCAAAGCAGTGTGGGCAGGAGGTGAGGTCATTCAGCAGGGAGGTGATTCTGCCCCTCCAATCCCCTCAGGTGAGATCTCACCTGCAGAGCTGCCTCCAGCTCTGGGGTCCCAGCACAGGAAGGACATGGAGCTGCTGGAGCGAGTCCAGAGGAGGCACCAAGATGATCAGAGGGATGGAGCAGCTCTGCTGGGAGGAAAGGCTGGGAGAATTGGGATTGCTCAGCCTGGAGAAAAGGTTTCAAAGTGATCTAATTGTGACCTTCCAGCACCTGAAGGGAGCCTGCAAGGAACAGGAAGAGAGACTGTTTACAAGTGACAGGACAGGGAAGAACGAGTTAAAATTGAAAGAGAGTAGGTTTAGATTGGATATTGGGAAGAAATTCTTTACTGGGAGGGTGGTGAGGTCCTGGAACAGGTTGTGCAGAAGTTGTGGCAGCCTGGAAGTGTTCAAGGCCATGTTGGACAGGACTTGAAGCAACCTGGTCTAGTGGAAGGGGATTGGAATGAGATTATCTTTAAGGTACCTTCCAACCCAGGCTATTCTATGATTGCATGACTCTGTGATTCTTAAGTGTTTTTGACAGATGGATATAACAAAAGAGTGGAAAAAAACCCAAACAAAGAGTGGATGCAGTTCGATAAAGAGAAATAAATTACACTGAGATAAAAATTAGGCACTTGAACGTACGATGACGAACAACACAATTAAGAACCGCAGTGCAAACAGCAGGAGTCGACCGTGTCACATTCCAGGGACGGAGACAGACGTCACCCAAGGGAACACGGGCAGCAAAGTCATGTGCAAGATATGCAAAGTGGCCTTTCCACCCTGGCGAAGCCCCAGCTGGAACACCGGTGGCCAAATCTGTCTGTGGCACTTCAAAAACTATGCAAAGTGTTTGGAGAGAGACCAGAAGAGAAATGGTTGGAAGTTTTGAAAAGGTGACCCCGTGGAAAAGGTTGGAAGCCTTTAGGGTGTTTATTAGAAATGAGAATATGCTGAGGAAAGGCACAATAACCACCTTCATCAAAAAAAAAGAAGCAGCAAAGAAGAAAGTAATAAACTGGTTTATCTGTGGTGAAAACATGGGAGAATTGTACAAAAAAAAGATGCTAATAGATGTTAAGACTAAATTCCTAAAAGGATTAGAGTCTGAGCAGTTCCAGGTTGTGTAATCTTCCTTGCTGGAAACTTTCAAGGACACCTTGAATAAACCTTAAATAAACCTTAAATAATTCTGTGCCTGGGTTTGTCCAACATTGCAGCAAGGAGGTCTTTTCCAACCTTAAGGATTCTGTGATTCGATGAAAAGGATCATGACCTTTTAAGATTTCTTCTGGACACAATATATCTATATTATATATATAAAACAGTGAGTCAATGGATGGAAAAGGAAACAGACCCTCTCTGGTGGGCTGAGAGATCAACAGTTTTGATCAACATTTGGTTATTAGGGTCTTGGATGGGATACATGAGAAGGATCAAACACCTCCAAGTTTTCCCTTGACCCTGTTTGAGGCCAGAAAGCTGCAATCTCTTATTCTTGATCTGGACTGGGCTGCAAAAAGGTGCTGTGTAAAAGCCTGTCCTTAAATCCATTTGGAATCTGATGCCAATACAAAATGTCATCAGGCTGCTACACCAACAAGAAATCTGTGCTTCCAGAGGCTTGGATCTCTGTGAGCTTTCTGCTTCATCCTGGGTCACACTGACAATGTTGCTTTAAAAATTGCCCTGTGCTGTCCATTCTGTCCTTTCATTCAGGAATTGCAGGCACAAAATCCTTTATTTTTTTTAATTTTTTTTAGAATTAAATAGTCCTTTTCCCACCCCAAAACTGGCCAGAGCTCCTGCTCTTCCACGTGTGCTGCAAAACCACCTGTCCCAAAAATGTAGGAGTAGGGGGTTGATGCATCAGAAGGCAGGAATTAATTGGATGCCTCTTTCTCAACCCCTGCTAGATATGTATCATGGTTTCTGGGAAACCATCAGGTGTGAGGAAAATATTGCCAATCTGGTCCTTATTCCTACGTGCAAGTGACGATGAAGCAACACATGGATTGGTCCCAGAAGGAGGACACACATTCCCAGCACCTCAGACTGCCCTTTGGGAGAAGGATGCCTTTAACATGACACAAGTTCTTTCACCTCTGCCTCTGATTTAATCTATAAAAATTCCCACTGTTGCATTTCCTAGGGTGGAAGGCACGTGGCAAACCACGTGGATCACTACAATGGAGGAAGCAGCAGTAGAGAAAAATCTCTAAAATACTTAAAACCTGATATAAATTAACAAAGAAAATTACTGGGTTTTATTCTTTCTGGCATGTCCAACTTGCAGAATTTGGGAAGATCCCATAGACCACTGGATAGATTTAACCTGGCATCCAATACCTCATAATTACAGCTCTATCACTGGAAAGAAGAGTTAGTTTATCAAGACCTTATTTCTACATCAAAGTGAAGAAGCTGGTGGCAGCAAGACAACCCTGCAAAGCTGGGGACAACCCTTGAAATTTTTGCCCCATGAAAACTTGTCCTCATCTTCTCCACGACCTTTCTCTTAACTGGAAGCAGCATTTGAGGCTCACCTTGTTCCACGCACAGGACAGCAGCCAGCAGGGTGACAAGAGGAGTCCTCATCTTCACCAGATCCTCTCAGCCGCACTGGGAAGAGGTTTGGAGGGCAGGTTTTATACCTCTGGAATGGCAGCAGTTTTACAGGTTCCCGACGGCTCGCGGGTGGACACAAGCTCAACCCAAGGGTGTGTGATGTGCATGTGGGAGTTCTCCATGCTGGAGCCCATGGAACAACCTGGCACCTTCGGGGAAAGCGCTTTCAGCAACACATTTCTTGCTCTTCCGGTCGTGTGAGTGATGGGGAATCAGGATCTTGCTCTTTTTTCTCCTCCAAGTTTCTCGTTTTCCTCGCTCCCAGCAGAAGCAGCCACCACTCTGATGAAATAGCAGAGCCTGAAGGCACAGGGATATAGTCCTAGCCATGGATTTTTCTAATCCCTTTGGAGAGACAGCACATGATGCATCAGGGTTTGCACCGTTCCTTTTCCTTAATTATTTGACAGTACCAGCCTCAGACTCTAAGCTGGTTTGCCTCAAATAAAACCAGTGTATGTTACACGACATTAAATTAGTTAATGGTTAGTTAAACAGAAGATTTTCCTCAAATTTTCATGTCAGTCTTCATTCCTTTATCAATTTTCCTCTTGTTAATCCCTTCTCTTGCTCTTCTCTCACTTGTAATCCTCAAATACCTTGTGTGCTTTTTATTTAATCAAGTTTTGCTCCTATTTCAAGGATCCTTCAGAGGGGCTGATTTTCTTCACACCCAACAGTTTCTCGAAATTAGACTTCCTTTTATGAAACCACAAATTGGCACCCTGGAATTGCAGCTCTGCTCTGAAAAGAGCCATCTCTCAAACTGTCTCTTTTTCAATCTCTCCTCTTAAATCAATCCCTTTTCTTTTATTCCTCCGTGTTGCTCCTCTCCTCTGAATTTCTTAAAATCTCTTTCTGACAGTCTGGGAGAGAGATGCTGATACAAAATGCATCACGAGTTGCCATCTCAACAAAGCTTCTTCCTAAATAAAATTAGCCCTGGACAGCAGGTAGAGCAGAATGTGCAGAAGAAAATATTGTCACAACCCCCCCTTTTTCTGTCAATTATGGAATAACTTAACAAGAAATTCCCCGGGTGCACCATCAGGAGGGTATTTTTGTCCATTTCGAATATGAATCATTCCAGCATTGGGTGATGTCCTCATCCATGTGATTGTCTGACACTTTTTTCCAGGCCCTCCTGATCTGCTCCCTGACCTCATCAGGTGGTGAATTCCAGAGTTGTTCAAGCCTGATGGCAAACTGGACATTCCCACCCTGGGGTTTGGAGGTTGGTGAGGTCAGGAGGGACCTGGTGATGATGAGATGGAGCCTCCTGCTTCGCAGAGGGCAACTTTACAACCAAGTGTGTTCTAAACAGGTTTTCCTTTGTAATTACTGGGTGTAGCTTCTTACTGGTGTTTTGCAATGAGGGTACAAGGAAGAAACTATTTTTTTCCTTATTTTTCGGTCCTGTTTATCCCACAGACTCACGTGTGGCAATCAGAATGGTTTGGATTGGAAGGAGCCTTAAAGATCATCTCATTCCATGGGCAAGGACACCTTCCACAAGATCAGGTTGCTCCAAGCCCTGTCCAATCTGGCCTTGAAATGCCTTGTTGACTTTGCCAATATCCATTTCATTCCCCCACAATCCAATAGCATCAGTGCAAATCAACTTGGAAGCACATGCAAGGAGAGAAATTTGGGTTGGAAATGAGCTTTTCTATGGCAAACAGTTATCTGGGAGCTGTTTAGAGGACATCCATGTTGTCCTTGATGTACTAAAACTGGAGCACGGCCTCTTCCCGGTGTCTGGAGGGTGGGAAGAGACATTTCTTTCTCAAGAGGACTGATTATGAAACTCAAAAGCTCTCAGGGACATCACTTAAGGATCCAGCATGGAGAGGGTGTCTCCTGCTCCTCGTCATCAAAGCCTGGAGGAGGACCAGGAGCAGGCACTCCAGGGCCACCAGGTGAGGACTAAGATTGAGGAAGACTGACGACAAAAGGCTCCAAGGAAGCTGAGTCACCTCTGCAGGGTAATCTCATCACTATCCATTTGGGAAAATTAAAATAGACCTCAAATTGGAGCCATGAGTTGGCAGTGGACATCAAATTGGAGCCATGAGTTGGCAGTGGACCTCAAACTGGAGCCCTGAGTTGGCTGTATGACAACAGGGCAGCAGTAGATTATGGGAAAATGGTCGCTTTTTTCCCTTTCCATGGCTTCCAGAAGCTTTTTAGACCCAATGGAGACCTTGCTTTGATCTTTTGCGTCCATCTTGCCTCTTGGTTTGTCGTTGAGTCCCTGGGTGTTGATCAGATTGGGGCAAATAAATGGGGAAAAGGGGGAGAAATTTCACATTGAGAAGGAAAAGGCAGGTGAGTTATTCAAGGAGAGCAGAAGGCAGCAGAGATCCTTCAAAACCAGCAGTCATAAAACCCTGAGTGAAGAAGAAGAAGGGTTGAAGTTAAAGCACCTCGCAATTTAGGCAGGGGAAGGCTGATTCAGGTCCTGGTGCAGTGACTCAGAGCACTGAAAACTGAGCTCTTGTATAACCCACAGAGAGAGGGAAGGCACTGACCTCCCAGGAGCAATCCCAGCTGTTTGAAGGAGACTCCCATCTCCCTCCCAAGAGCCCTCCAGACATCCCAGATGTCTCTGCTGGGCAGCTCCACATTCTCGTGCCAGGATGAAGCCATGGGATCCAGCAGAAACTCTGGGTGGTGGAGGGATGTGGGATTAGGCACCAGCACCTGAGGGGGAGATATCAACTCAGGATTTCTGAGGGAGGCTGGCAGAGTCTCCTCTTACACAACCACTCCAAGGGAGGGTTCACTAAAGGAGTTTTCATGTTTTTAGGACCTCCTGTGCCTCAGGGCAATTGAGCTCTTTCCTCCAGATAAGGACCTTGAGATGTGGGTCAGCTTTGGCTGGGCTTTGTTGTTGGGCAGCAGGGATGGAATCTACGGGATCAGGGAGAAACCAGGCAAGAGAGAGCCAGCCTGGTGCTGCTCCCTTAGGGGTGGGACTCCTGGCCTCTCCATGCAGCAGACATGAATCTCTCCATGGCAGAAGCAAGGTCTGCCACATGGCTCCATCCCCTTGGCCGTGCCAGGTTCCTCCCCAGCCCAAAACAGAGGCACCTGCCAAGTTCAGGCAGCAAAAGACATGACCTTATTTTAAATCTGGTTGCCAAGAGCAGGTCTGTCCTTACAAGCTCAGCAGAACAAGACCTGAGGCCATAACAGCCCCACCTTGACCTTTCCCAGTGTTGTCCTGAAGGAATCCTAAACCTGTGGATAGCAAAGGCTGAAGATTTTTTCAAATGGTTCAGTTGTTACCAGGCTGTGATCTGAGTGTGGGGCAGAAAAAGGCCACCCAAGGCCACAGAGGAGCTCTAGGCTCGTTTGGGGTGTTCAGATCTGTGTGTCACTTGAACACCTCAAAATGTGGCAGGAGGGGAAGAAAGTGAAGGGAGTAGATTGGGCAGAAGGTTGGAACCAGCTCAGCTGGAGGATGGCAATAAAAACCACGAGGAGAATGAAGAGTCTCAAGGCTAAAGACAGAATATCCTGGCCCAACTTTGGATTTACATCGAGGAGAAAACACTGACCTGAGGCTCTAGCGAGGAAACACATGTTGGATGGAAAAACTGGGACTAAGACTGGGTGAAGAAACCAATGAGGAAGTCTTGGAGAGAAAACAGGCAGGGAGTGCAGAGCTGGAGATGGGATGTGGGTGGAGGGAAGGGTGGACAGGAAGGGGTGAAAGCAGGTTGGGGTGAGCTGGTCCTGAGATCAAGTTTCCTTTGCAAACTAATTATAAGGAATAAAAACGTGGCTGTTTCTGAGAAAAGACCCCTCCAAGTGAGCAGAACACGCAGCTGCTCTCCCTGTGCAGTGAGTCTTCAGTGAGAAAACCAGCTGGGTGAGCTGCACCCAACTAATTACCTGGGGAGATTTTCTTTGGGGTGATCCCCGTGGGGAGCTGCCTCACTCAGGAGAAAGCAGTTCATCCTCCTGTGACTCACTTTGGAAAGGCTTTGAGTGAGCAAATCTCTCATTCCTAGGATTATCCACAAGGCAGGTCAGTGCAAGGTAATGAGTCGCTTCAATTTTAAGCACACTGGGAAACCTGACGAGCAAGCATAAAAGATTTATTTTCCAACTTAATATTTTGTTATAGATGAGGCTGGAATTTCCAGACTCCACATGGTAGAAACCATCTGTCTTTCCTGATGATTTTCCTTTAAGCATCATGCAAGATGCTTTTCTCCCCTTTCAGAATAATCCATAATGCTTAAAAAGCAGTTTCCACTGGAAGATCTTAAACCAGTTTAAAGGAAACTTAATGCTCAAGATGCCTTCATGTTGAGTCCCGCCCTGGCCCCTCCATTTTGGGCTGGGGAGCCCAAAAGCCACTTTCTTTCAGGCAGCTGACCCAGAAGAGGAACTGGAAGCAAGTGAAACAGATTTTATTCTGAACCAGAGTCACAAAAATGACATTTCTGCCAATGCAGAAAAATACAATCTGGGGAGAGGCTTCCTGAAGTGAATGCAAAGCAATTTGAATGAATTCCAGAATTATTCCAATCTGACTTGCAGGCTAACGCCTCCGCTTTTATTCCTGCTAACATGGATGCATCCAGCAGCTCCTCCCCATGTACCACACCACACAGCCACACAAGAGAAGAAAATAACACTTTATTGTGCCCAGTTGCTGTTTAACAACTCTCAGATTAAAGCCTTTCTCCGAGTAAAATGATACAGGGCAGGCAATGGTATAAAGGGAGAAAGAGGCACAAGGGACAAAGAGAAGGGGAAAAAATGCACGGAGTTCTAAATGCCAATAGCAGGAGAGATGGGAACTATGTGGTGCCCATGATGGGCTCCACGTTTTGCCTTTCTCTTCCAAACATCATTTTGAGGTTGGGCAGTGCCCTCGGCATTGCCATCATGGCATGGAAAGAGCAAAAACATTTCCTGACAGGAGGTGACCTCCCAGGTGGGAGAAACAGGGCGGCATTCCCACTGCACAGGTGACACCTCGAGCCCTCATTCCCCTCTGAAACCCCTTAAAAACCCATCCTGAGGATGCAGGCGAGACTGGCCAGG
Source organism: Campylorhamphus procurvoides (assembly GCA_013396655.1). Lineage (NCBI taxonomy): Eukaryota > Metazoa > Chordata > Aves > Passeriformes > Dendrocolaptidae > Campylorhamphus > Campylorhamphus procurvoides. The sequence goes on from WBMV01008443.1 coordinate 211,993, forward strand.
AGGCCTAGGGCGATGATGGTGGAGCTGGTTTTCACGCTGCTGGCACCACTGAAGTTGCACAGGTTGCTCTCACAGCAGCTGGTGGCAACCCCGGCTATGCCGATGTTGAGGTCGATTGCTGGGCAGTAAGAAGAACATTTCTTGGTGATGCGCTGGCTCCTGTCACTGCCTGGAGAGGGAGGGAGAGAAAACAGGAGGAAAACTCAGGGGTTTTTATCTTGTGTGGTTTTTACAGGCTTCGATGACCTCCTGGCTGTGTGGGAAGTGTGTTGTTCCATACGTGGTGATATTGTTTGTCCCTCTGGCTGTATCATTATTTGTGTCTATGTGACCACTGAAGACCATCTGCAGGCCTCATGACCCTTCTGCTGGTTTCAGGGCCAGCTGAGAACAACTTTGGGCAAGAATTTTTGGGGTTATAATGCATTGTAGAGTGTGAGATTGCAAGACATTCCCATGCCTTGGGATTGCTCCTTCCACAGTCCCCGGCCCTTTCCAATTCCGCCGCCTCACGGGCACATAATTGAGGTTGGAGTTGAGCCAAGGGGTTTGTGGAGAGAAATTCTTTTTGTTCCAGTGTCTCCCTTTGCTGTGAGTGTTTAATCAGTGCATAATTGCGACAAGATATTGCAACAGAGACGAGCTATGTTTAGATCCCACTTTTGCAAGATCTGTTCTCTCTGAGGGCTACAATCCTCCACACCTCCTGTTGGGAGGAGGCTCTGAAATCACCCCCACCTGAACCCCATCATGTCATCAGAGCCATAGAAAAGCTCCACTCTTACCAGTTCCTGTGGTGGAATAGGTGGTAAGACAGTACTTCTCGTTGTCAGCGCATTTGGTTGGACTCAGACAATGTATGTTGGAAGTTGCGTCTTTGCATGAGAAGCATGTCAAGGAGAAAGCTGCCAAAAGAAACACAAAACACCTATCAGTCACCTCTAGAAATATCCCCAGGAGCTCAAAACTGGTGGTGGATGGAGGATCTGTCAAGCCCAGTGGCCACAGGCTGGCAACCTTGTTAAACTTGATCCCGGTGACTCTCCAGGAGCCAAGTTAGTTGAAGCTCAAATTCCTGACACAGATATGGTTTGCTCACTTAGTAACCCTCAGGGATCTTCCTATTGGATAGTCAGTTGACTCTCCCTTAAATCCACTGAAATGTCTGGCATCTCCACTGTGCTTTTGGAAAGAACACCCCAGGCTGCTACCACTTGGAATGTGAAGCTCTTGGGGTCTCTTTCCAGCCTGGCTCCTCCAAGCCTTGGTTGTTGGCCACTAGTTCTTGTATGGAGACACTGGACCAGGTTGACCAAAGAAGCTGTGGCTGCCCCATCCCTGGAAATGTTCAAGACCAGGTTGGATGAGGCTTGGAGCAACCTGGGATAGTGGGAGGCATCTCAGCCCATGAGAGAGTTGGAGCTGGGTGGTCTTTAAGATCACTTCCAACCCAAACCTTCCTATGGTTTCTTTCTGGTTCATTTTCAGAGCTCTCCTGTGTCAGGAGGAAAATCTTGGACCTGTAAAAAAGTCAGGGCTGAGCAAATCACCCCCTTGGCTGCAAGAGATTCCTTTATCCAGCCATCCATGGGCAGCAACAGCCTCACCCCACCAGATGTGCACATCTGTATCACTCTGATCTGCCAAGTGCTGTGCTGATGTGAATGGATGCAAACAGCTTGCACTCAAGGAGGCTTAAACGGTCGTTCATGGCAAAGAGATCCTTGGGGAAGGTTTCTTTGCATGATAAGGGGAATTTCCTGCTCATCTCTTTATCTGGCACAAACACTCTGGCAGCAATGTCACCCTCCAGGGATTAAACTGCTTCTCATTTCCAGAATATCCCTTTCTGTGGCCAGTTAATACCCATCTAATTCTTGGAGCATCACTGTCCTTCAGCTTTGCCTTCCTTGCTCTTCCTCTTCCTTGCTCTTCTCCTCCCCTTCAGCTTTGCCTTCCTCGCTCTTCCTCTTCCTCATTCTTCTCCCTTGCCCAATTTCCTCACTGCCTTAGACAGCAGTGTCCCAACTTCATCCCTGCTTTTAGTTGACCTTAGACAAGTTCCCTCTGACCCAAACAGGCTCCTCAGTGTCCTCCTAGCCCAGACCCGGCTCCAGCTCAGTCCATGACCCCAAGATCACTGGTTTTCATAGGAAGCCACAGGAAAGCCCTCTAGGTCACTATTCATGCTCTGCCTCTGTGGAAACAGCCTTTTTTACCCACTCCAAGCACCAGCCCTTTCTCCCTTTCCATGGCCTCCCAGCTCTGTCCTTCCCTTCCTCCTGGTGGTCACATTCCCTTTTGTCCCTCACTAAATGGCTGTGAGCAGAGGACACAGAGACCAGACAACTGGGCTGGCAGTGACTCAGATCCCATCTCCCTCCATTCCCGTGGTTGTTCCAAAAGCCTCACACTTGGCCCCCGCCTCTCTTTGACTTCATACCAAGACTCTTACATTTAGCTTCCCACCTTGGTCATTTCCATCTCTGGAACCTCAGCAGTTGTCCCGCCTGGCTCTTGCCTTCAGTGTTGCCCTGACTCTGCAGGAGAAATTTATGTTTTTCAAGTCTCGAACCTTCCTTTAGACCATCTGTGTGTGGAGTGTGTAGATCCATTCTCTTTTCTCATGCAAATTCCATACAGGAACATTTCTGCTCCACCCCACTGGGAACCACCCTTTTCTCCCAGAAATACACCAAAGTACAGTCCCCAAACTGGATTTTCCAGACACACAGCTCGTTTTAATCCCTAATTAATACAGCTTCTTTAATCCAAGCCCATTCCCAGCAAAACTTCCTGAATTAATGCAGGAAACAGTGGAGCTTGTCACATGCCCAAATCCTGTTTCATCCCAACCTCCAGAAGCTCATTTCAGAGTCCAGTTGCCCTGGGGGCCTTCCAGCCAGGAGAAATCCCATGCTGGGAGGATTTTTCCAACCTCTCCCTGTGCTCAAGGGGTTTCCTACTCACCATTTACTGGAGGACTCTGGAAGCAGCTGGAATGCTAAACTGGCAGCTCAATTAAGACCCTGAAGTCAGGGAGGACAGTTTTGGTCATGCTACTGAAAAACACCCCTAATTTTATTTCTTGAGGAACCCAAGGGCTCAGAGGGGAAGGAACACTATTTTTGTCCATGCCCCATTCAAGATGTAAACATGGAATGAATCCAGGCTGCCTTTGGGTGTCTCCTGCCTGCACCCACCAAGACCTCTGCTGTGACTGGAGAGGAATATTCCTCATGGAAAATTTTCATGGGGATAATTCGAGCCACACAGATAAACCTCTTACATGTGTAAAGCGTTCGTAAGTACACGGATTTACAGCAGTTTCAGGATTAATTGGAAGAGGAACCACTTTCTGGTTGGATTGCACAGTGGTGGTGCTTGTGTGTCAATTTTCACTGTCTCCTGTAAATTTGCTGCCTCATTACGTGATCTCTTTAAAAAATGTGATTACAGTTGATAAACTGAAGGAAAAGATCCTTTTATTGCCCTTAACAATCTCAACTTGAGCACGATGATTTAGGACATGCCACGTTTAAAGCCTGTGAAGTTCCACAATGAGAATATTTACAGGCTCAAATAAAGTGTGAACTGGAGTGCTCTGCTAGACCAGGACCAGAATGGCTGATGGTTTGCAGGTCAAACGCTACAGCAGAGACTGAGAAAAACTCAGTTTGCAATAAAGCAAAACCCCTCTGAGTTTAGGGAATTAACCATTCCCCTAAAATAGAGGGATATTCAGGGCCGTACCTTCCTGACTCACAGCCCAAAGTGGGCATCTCCCAGAGGCACAGACAGAGCCCAACCAGGAAAATTGAAATGCAGATTCCCAATTCATCCTTCCCAAAAAAAACCCAAATCCAGACACTTATTAGAAGGAAAATGGGACTCTGAGTCTCCATCCCAGACCTGGGATAAACCATGCTGGGAATATAGAACTGTTAAGGTTGGAAAAGACCTCGGAGATCATCCAGGCTGACATTAACACAGCTCCTGCCACGCTCACCACCAAACAATGTCCCCAGGCACCATATCTGCATGTTTTGGAACCATTCCATGGACAGTGATTCCAGCCCTTCCAGGGCAGCCTCTTCCAATGTTTGACCACCCTTCCAGTCGTGACATTTTTCCAAATAGGTTAGCGGTTGGATTGATGATCTTAGAGGTCATTTCCAACCTCAATGATCAGCAAAGTTGCATTTCAAAGCTACAAGAAACAGGAGCCAGAACTGCATTTTCTTGTGGTCTGATCATGTCTGCCAATTTGGGTAATGAGGGTTTGTAATTGCAACCAATAAACAGGTGGGAAAATAAATAAATCAGCCTGTAGTGAGTCCTGTGTCAAATCTGCAGCTTCAGATTTGCCCCGTGCCTGCCCTGCTCTGTGTATCCCTCCACCAACTCCCTTCCCATGGAACTGCACCGAGGGCTCTCAGCCCCTCCAAGGGTTGAGTTGGGTCTTCACAAGCCATCTGAGGTGGGTATTTCACCCCTCACTTCACCTCCTCATTATCATCCTTGCTTCTGGTGGAAATACATCCCCCGGCTTCTTATCCTGAGAACTGGAATATTTTCTTGGCCTTAATGACCCTTCAGCTTCTCCATCCACGCTGCAAAATCTCCTTATCATCCCACAATATCAAAGCCATGCCCCAGATTTGGGAGGGTCTCCCCAGAGCACGGCAATCCTCGGAGACTCACCACTTTCTGTGCACAGAGCGATGACGAGCACGGCGAGGAGAGTCTTCATCCCTTATAGGTTCTTGCAGCCTCCAAAATAAGCAGGACTCACCCAGGGCAGGCTTTATACCTCTGCAGTGTTTGCTTTGATCCTGAGATAATAACTATAGGGCTGCTGCGTCAGATGATGGCTAATTGGGAGCAACGTGTCAGGACTTGTGCGTCGAAGTGCTCTTTGTTGGAAATCTAAAGGGGGTGTGTTCTCCCCCCACTGCTTTTTCTCCTCATTTCACAATTCAGCTGGTTCATCCACCGTGAACTCTGAAACAGTTTGTCATTCTGGGGAAGTGGAGGAAAAGGAAATCATTAAAACGAAACAATGGCCCTGTGAGAAGAGGAAGGTTCTCCCTTCTGGGCCACCCAGGGTTGTGTCGTTACAGATCTTGGCCTTCCACGGATGGAAATGGGTTGGAGTTAAATCGAAAATTGAATTTGGGATTGAAACCTTTACAAAATATCCCCCAGGATTGGCAATACCCCAAGATCAGATGAGCAGAATCCTCCCACTGCATTTCAGGGGGGACCAGGCACTGTTTTCTGTCCCCTTTTTAAGGCAGCAGTTTCAAAATCACAAATGTTTCTGCTAAAACAAAATAGAAGTTGGATATTTTCTGTCAGGAGAAAATGTTATCTTATTAGAGAATAAATTCCACTGGGCAATGAAAATGGCCATTTAGATTAAAAAATAGACATTACACCCACTCCCATCGTGTTGAACAAGCTGTGAATTCTTTTTTCTTTTTCACAAATTCAAAAAAAAATAAATGTCAGGGAGAAAAACACAAAGCAATTAAAGCATGCAGAATGAGGGCTTGGCTGATCAAGGATCTCAACTCATTCAGTCTTTGGGAAAAAAAGGCAAACCAGCCAAAATTCTGTGAAATGCCAGCAAGGAGTATTCCACTGGATTTCCATATCGTGCTCTTTATTCCTTTCGTTTTCAAAAAAATCATGTTTCATGCTCTCTCTCTGTATAAAATCAAAATCTTTCCCTCCTTGTGTCGGATTGTTGTTGTTTTTCCCTCCCGCTGTTGTTTTCCTGCCATCCACTTGTGGGGATGGAGGCACAATCCCAGAAAAGGTCCAGCTGGATCCTTTCATGTGACACTCGGAGCTGCAGGAGCTGCCCCAAAGCCTCTGCCAGCGACTCTGCCCCTTGCTGCTCCCCATCTGCTTCATTTCCCTTTTTTCTTATCTCCAGCTCGCTCAGATCCCCATCTCCCATTACAAATTTTGCTGTTCCAACATGACCCAACTCCAGCCATTATCTCACCCAAAAGACATCCCGTGTTCTTGGGGTGATGTAAGTCTTTCCATCACTTCTAAATTGGGCTTATAAACATTGTTCATATGACTAAGGTGAGGAAATTTCTGCTTTCTCAATAGGTAGAGCATGAAACTCGGTTGGAACAGAGGTGGCAATTAACCAAAAAGCTCAAAGGAGGGGCATTGTTTGGCTTCATCAGCCTTTGAAAGACACCAGACAGGAGGAAAACAGAAGCTGGAACCCTCCATGCCAGTGAAACCCTCTCTTGCTTGTGAAATATTTGATTTTCCCCAATCCAGAAGAGATTTCCTGAGTCTTTATTGGTAAATCAACTTTTGTTGGTGACTATCTGGGGGTGATGTCGAGTTGCAGAGCCAGCCCACATTCCGAATTATCTCAGCCAACAACATCCACTCACAGGTACCAAAATAGCAGCTCAACCAGGCACTTTTTTTTTCCCTTCCCTCGTAATCTCATCCAAGCCAAAACCTAAAATATCTCTTGTCTCCTGCAAGCTGCTGAGAGTTTGAGAAGGCAAGGCTGGAGTTCTTAAAGGCTTTTTTGCAGGATTTTCCATTGGATGATCCTGAAATCTTCCAGCTGGTCCCTTACATGCCTCTGACACTTAATTTTGCCTTTGTTCCTCATCGCATGACAGAAATTGAGAAGAAACCACGAGGGCAGCAAGGACACAGGTGATTAGGACTCAAGAAAGACCAAGGTAAAGATAATATCACAGTTCACAAGAATTTGGAAGTTGTGAACTCTATAAAGACTCTGGAATGAGTAAGAAGGGATTTCATTGGAGGTGGAATGTGAGGTAGAAAAAATTATTTCCCTTGCTTGGCACATTTGCTGAGTGAGGAAAGAAAAGTGTTTTGTTCATTTTGTTCTAAACCTGGTTGAAATCATCACATGAGAAGGGCAAACAATTGCTTTATCTGGGGGGAAAATGTAGTTTTCACAAAACAAAAGCTGAAATGTAACAGTAGCTGTGAAGTTCAGATGTCGTTACTAAATGTGCAATTTCAAGTTGGCCAAAAGCTTTGGGAATCACTTCAGGAATTGCTGTGATGGGAAAAAAAACAATGGGAAAAGTGCAAACCTCCAAGTTTGTGTTGGTCCCTCAGCATAGAAATGCTACAACACCACCATCCTCTAGTCAGACCATTTAAATAAAGGCCAGAACCTCTCTTTGACCAGAAATGAGGATTTTATGGGATGACTAAACCTAATCCCATCTCCACAGCCTTTGGCCAGTGCTGTGGTGTCTCCCCATTGCACGGAAACATATGGACTTTGTGGTGCTGGTGGAGCAGGATTTCCTTTCAATCCAGAGCAGGATTCCCCCCAAATCCAGAGCAGGATTCCCTTCAAATCCAGCACAGAATTCCCCTCAAATCCAGCACAAGATTCCCCTCAAATCCAGAGCAGGATTCCCTTCAAATCAAGCACAGGATTCCCCTCAAATCAAGCACAGGATTCCCTTCAAATCCAGAGCAGGATTCCCCTCCAATCCCCCTGGGCTGCAAACATGAAGGCTTTTTTCCAGGTGCCTCTATACATGTCCTCCCAAAATCCAGTGCTGCAGTTTTGAGCTGCTCAGCTGGGAATTCTGCACTCTCCAGCTCCAAGATCATGTGTATTTTGCCCATTTTTGTCATAGTTTTGCTCTTTCAAGAGCAGGAGGGAATCTCAACCCCAAGAGCTGCAAGGGGATGTCCAGCCCAAGAGCTCCAGAGGGTTCCCATCCCATCTCCTCCTCCCCCAATTCTAGAAATGCAGCATCTACGGTGGAAAGGGAAGGAGGAGAGACCTTCCCACCAGCTCAGACACCATCACCTCTCCCAGGCTTTTCCTGCCCATTTTCCCACTGGGAAATCATGGGCAATCCCTCAGCAGCATCTTCTCCAAGCAGGCATGGAGGTCTCCTTCCCATGAGGGCAAATTCTGGCAATGCTGCCCTCACCTTGGGCATCTCCAGGTGGGACCTTCACACCTATTTTAAAAGCTGCAACCACCCACCTTGGAGGGATCACCTGAGAACTTTGCAGGAGCACAACCAATTCCTGCCAAAACCCCATCATGCGTCTTGGCAGCCACAAAACAATTCCTGCAGCTGGAACAACACAAACAGCTCTGGCCTTCCCAGACTGACACCTCTGTTCTGAGTAATCAGAATATTTGGCTTTATGGGATGTCTTGAGCTGCTGGATGCAACTGAGTCAGTGGGGAAAGGCAGCCAGGAGAAGACTCAGAGGTGCTAAAAAGAGGAATTCAACGTGAGGCAGAGCTGGCAGAGCTGTTGTCTCGGGCTGGGCTTCGTATGGATTTGACAAACACACTCCAGAATAACACAAATCTTTATTTTGTCTGACCAGTGCCACATGTGGGCTATCAAAAGGGCTTTCCCAGGGAAAATCAGTATAAAACAACAGGGAGGGGGGAAAAACGGGAGCTGCGCCGGGAATGGGATCTGTCTTGGATAAAAAACAGGGCAGCCCCGACCCTGTTGGAAACACTTGGCAGAGGAGGTTGGTTGCTCAGTGGGGGAATACCTTGCAGGTTCTTGGGTCGTCACATCTCATGCCAGCCCTGCTCACAATCCTGCCCTGATGACACAGATCAAACTGGCTGCAACTCCCAGGAACATCACGGCGTAGCTGGTCTTGATGCTGTTGGCACCACTGAAGTTGCAGAAGGAGGTGCTGCAGCACTTGGTGGAATAAGCGGCCACCCCGAAGTTCACGTTTGTCTCAGGACAGTCTGCAGAACATTTCTTGGTGATCCGGTGCCCCACGTCCTTGCCTGGATGGAGGAGAAGAAAGGAGAGATGTGATCTGAGATCCTTCTGGAAGGGCTGAGCAGAGGGTGGTAGGAAGGGTGGAGTTAATTGCAATTAGTGGCAGCTGTCAGTGGGTTCCACAGATCCCGGGTCAAATGCATGGCACTAGAAAGTCCTTGACAGAACCCCACATCATGTCTAAATCTGTGGTCTGGTTGACCAGGTGGTGACCGGTCAAAGGCTGGATCTTGGAGATCTTTTCCAACCTAAATGACTCTGCAATTCTGTGCTTCCTGTAGGACAGCAGGAAATCACTGCCAATGCATTTTGAGTCCCTAAACTCACATTGTTTCCATCCAATCCCTTTTCATCCATCATCCCAGAGCACGTGCACAGAGTCCACTCATGAAATCGATGTGTTCCAACCACAAGGGTGGGGAGGCCCTGGCATGAGTGGCCCAGAAAAGTTGTGGATTCCCCATCCCTGGAAGGGTTCAAGGCCAGGTTGGATGGGGCTTGGAGCAACCTCCTCTAGTGGGAGGTGCATCTGCTCATGGGATCCAAATGATCTTTAAGGTGTATTCCAACCCAAATCACTCCATGATTCTATGACCAAAAACAGCACTGAGGGATTCACACATTGTGTGTTGTGATCCTTAAACCTCCATCATGGATTCTTTCCAAAGAGACCAATTAATCCCCTAAAAAACACCCAAATCTTTCCTTGGAATAAAATAAAGATTAAAAAAGCCTGGCTGTGTTGCTGGTACTCACCGAAGCCAGCAGTGCTGTATGTGGTCGTACAGTATTTCTCATGGTCTTCACACCTGTAGGTTTTGAGGCAGTTCCAGTTGGAATGCTCATTGTCACACGTGTAGCAAAACAGGGAGGAGGCTGGAAAAAACACACATGGCACAGGTTAGTGTTTTCCAGCAATTCCCTCCTGGGAAAAAAACCCATCCAAGCCATTATCCTTTCTTGGAAAATACAAGGTGCAAAGTATGTTGTGAACAAGTTTTCATGGGAAGTGAACTAAGAGGCTGGTTTTGATTAATGAAGCTGAGAAAGGAAATGTAGAGACCAAAACAAGTTTTCCTTATTTACTTAAGATTTTGGGGGATAAAATTGCAAGCCCCCTTTTTCAGCCTGAGCAGCGTTCCCAGGTGACCTTTCCTTCTCACCAGGGTCCACGTTGGCTTGGTTAAAAGCCAACCTCCAAAATCAAAGCCCATGACCTGCCCAGCACAGTTCTGGCAAGGAGAGGAGGAACTGGCCCTGTTGTCAGGTGAGAGCTCAATTTGAAGTATTTCCCTCTGCAAAACCCGGCACAGACATGAATTAATGAATGCCTATGACACCCCTATGAGCAAAATTACTAAACACAGCACCACAATAAAGGGAGTTCCCTGGGAGAGGTTGCTTTGGACAATGGAGAGATTATTCCTATCAGCGCCTGGAACAACCTGTTCTCAGGGACATTATTGACCCAGCTGAGCCAGGCCTATTACTAAACCAGAAGGAGGTGGGACATGGATTGCTGAGCACAACAGAAGTAAATCCAGTCAAAATTCCAGGCTGGCCATGAGAGAAACACGGGCATGAGGCATCCTGTTCCCTGGAGGTGGATCCTTTTTCCTTCTGCTCAGAGTTCCCTGAAATCCTCCTCATGTTGGAGCAGGGGTGACAGAGGCAGTTGAGCTGTTATGGGGAATTCCTGTTCTTTCATTACCAGCAGTGAACAGCTCTTGGTTGAAGGTGACCAAACCATAAACCAGGGAGGGTCCTCTGTTAGGCTGAAATTTCCCTGGTTCTGCTCCTCGTGGCTCTCTCAGTGCAGGAAGGGTCTAATTTCTGCACAGAAGCCCCTCCCAACTGAATTTAGACTTGGTTTTGGCAAGGAAACCCCTCCCGGGGACTCTCCAAAGCTCAGCTGCTTTTGCTTGAAACTCATCTCTGAAGTTGAACCTGCCCACGCCTCATGGTTAGACAAGTCCAGAAGCAGTTTTAAAAGAGAATTAAAAGCCATTTTAGTCCCTGACTGTCACAAGGAGGAGAAGGAAAGGCCTCCCCTCTGTGATCAGGGTGTCTCAGCACAGCACTGACCATCCTGCTCTGAACCTACACAATGCTTCAAGGACAGGTTGGCTTTGGAGCAACCTGGTCTGGTGGAAGGTGTCCCTGCGCATAGCAAGGGGCTGGAGCTGGATGATCTTTAAGGTCTTTTCCACCCCAAACCATCCTATCACTCAATGATTCCATGCTCTTCCCTAGTGTCAAGTGTTGCTCTCCATAGCAGAAGATGAATCAGCCTTATAGCATCCAGGCTTTAACTTCTCTTTAACTGCCCATTCAGCTCTCACTGTTTCTCCATCACATGAATATTTCCAGCCTCTTCTCTCTCTTCTGGAGGTTCCCCAACCCGAGCTGTGGACTACTGTCCTTTTGCAGGCAAAACAAACCGCGAACCTGCTGCTTAACAGAATTATTGCATTTTACAGACCCTGGAGCTCTTTCTGATTTCCTTTTTTCTTTTTTTTTGCCAAATCTCAAGTCGTTCATACCACTTCCTGCTGCACGTGCCTGAAAGCAACTGAAAAGCACTTGTGCTCACTAACTGATGCAAGGAAAATCCCTTCCAGCCAGGAAACAATAACAGCTTAAGCCATTAGAGCTGCTATAAAGCCTTTCCTGCGTTTGGCCTCCACCCTCCATTAGCTGGAGTTTTGCAAATGCAGCCAGAAATAAACCTTAACGGTGTGAAAGGGCCCGTGGTGCTCCCTGGGCTCGCAGACACATGCACAGAGCCAATATTTCCCGACTGGATCTTTCCACACAATTATCCAGTTAGAGCTGCACCTCCTGTTTGAGAGAGGGCGAGCGCAGAGAGCGCCGTGGATCCCATTACAAACACACTCCTGGGCACTCAGAGAAGCTCTTCAAACTCATGAGCAAAGAGCTCTTAAGCTTTCAAATATCTGCCAGCAAGCTCATTTTTTTAATTGGAATGTCGTTGCGGGGAGGAAAATGAAGCTCTGGCAGGAGATGTGGTGTCAGCACCAGCCACATAACCTTCCATCAACAACAGCTCCTCGAGTTTCAGCCAGGGACAAAAACAAAATCAAAGGCAGAACCCTGAGCCCGGCTTAGCTCCTGTCAGCAATTTTCAGTTTGTGGCTGTCTTGAGATGGGAGAGGATGAGAAACCAGAGTGGGGGGTTCATCTTTGGGTTAGAGGTACCTCAGCAGAACTCATCCAGAAACACAAAATACTTCCAAGTATCTCTTCAGAACTCACCCAGAAACAAAGACTAAACCACACAAAATATTTCTCCACGCAGCCAATACAAAACTGCACCACCAAGACCTATCCAGCTGCAGTAACAGCTGTCAGAGCCTCTTGTCCCTGTGTTAACACTGGTTTGTGTCCCTGTGTTTTCATTCCCACCTTCTCTACCTGGCCCTCCTGGCCTCCAAAGCTCCTTACCTCGCTCGGCACACAGGACTGCCGCCAGCAGGGCAACCAGAAAAGCCTTCATGGTCGAAGGAGAGCCCTCAGAGCCCCAGGAGTGTGGGATGGGGCACCACAGGAGGGTTTTATACCAGGACTGCATTGTCTTTGCCTTCCCTTGATTACAGTAATTGGAGGTTTGGGGAGTGACAGCACCCAAGGTGTGATCAGCCATGGGTGTGTTTGTGCGTAGGAACCTGTTATGAGGCTGCAGGTGGAAATGTTTTCTTACATCTCATCCAGATCCAATCTTTTTTTCCGTGGCCTCCTCCCGCTGACTGAGTCTGCATTGCTAATTTGGGGACCAATTTATCTGATTCGAGCCTGTGGGACTCCCTTGCTGGGCTGAACCACGAAACCTGGAGCCAGGCCGGGGTGGTTTGTTGCTTGCAGGGTTGTAGATGGCACCTGGCATCCTCCATCCTCCCACTCTGCCATGGAATATCTGTGGGAAGTGGGAGAGGAGGCAAGGAAAGACTTTTGCTGGGTTGGCCCACAGTCTCCCAGAATGATCTCACTTGGGCAAAGGAAGTGCTTTAAAGAGAAAACAGCACCGTTCCTGCAATCACAGAATCATAGGAAGGTTTGGGTTGGAAAGGACCTTGAAAGTCCTCCAGTTCCAACCCTGATGCCACTCTTTGTCCCTCAGAGGCTCCCAAGGTCCAGGCAGGGATGGGGGCTGTTGCTTTTGTTTTGTTCTGCTTCTCTCTCCTCCAGAACCATCCAGGGTTTCCAAGCGACCGTGTTTGTTGCTACCTATAGACCAGCTCTGGGCTCTGTCAGGTTTTTCCAGTCCCTCATGACCTCTCCAGTCTGTCTGGACTCCCTCCTTCTGCTCCCACAACGCCTCTTGCCAAATGATTCAGGATGCGGAAGAGGCACAAAGTGCATGGAAGCACCTGCAGGAGTTACGGAATGGGTGTGAAAACGACTGAGAAATAAAACAAGTCCTGGTCAAGAAGGCATCTCAGCAGGACTCTTGTCTTTGGAGAGAGAAATGAGGAAGGGAAGTTCAGAGTCAAGGGTTGTAAGGTCACGAATGGTGTGGAAACAGAATAAAGAACACCCAGTTGCTCTTTGTTTTCCACAAATTACTCATGGAATCACACAATACCCTGAGGTGGGAGGGACACACAAGGATCATTGAGTCCAACAACCCAAAAAATCCCACCGTGTGCCTGAGAGCATCATCCAAACGCTTCCTGAGCTCTGGCAGGGTCGGTGCTGTGACCACTTCCCTGAGGAGTCTGGGAAGCAACTCCCCAGGAGTTGTTTCATAGTCTCTTCCTCTGGTCACTGCTGCAAGATCCTGGGCCCTTGGACCATTCCCAACCCCTGGGATGAGACTTCTGCTTCTGGTCACTCCTCCTGTGCCAGTTCCTCCTTTTCTACAGCAGCTTCAGCCCTCAGTGGTTTCTGTGTCTGTGTCCAGAGCAGGGAGGAGGGGGTGAACATCCCGTTTTCAAAGTTTTCCACTCTGTTTTCTGACCTTGAGCATGAACCTTCAACTCCTCTTTTAGCCAGGATGTGAAAGAGCCATGTGACAGATAATGGAGCAACAATGTTTTAGAAATAATCTGAAAAAAACTTCCCCTCTGAACAAGATTCCTTATAAATACTTGGATTATCAACATCAGGCTGTGGAAACACGGCCTGTTGGAGCACGGAGGGAAAGAGTAGGTATTAATCTACATGTTTGTTTTATGAATAATACCAGGGTTGTCTCAGGCAGCTGGGAAAATGGAAAACAAAACTTCCTTCCCTTCCATCCCATCAGAAATCCCAAAATGAAAATGAATGATCCCACTAAACCCAGCTCGTCTTGGAGCAAATCGAGCAGAAAAATGCAGCTCCTCAGCAGGAGCAATGCACGAGCACGGCCCACTACAAGAAAGAAAGGCTTTGAAATTAAAACAAATAAATGAGCAGTAAATAAATGGGGCTGTTAAAGCAAAGTGCAGCTGAACAGAAAAATCTGCAAGTGAGAAATTGGGCTGTAGGAAGTGGAAAAGTGAGAAAGCATTTAAAGAGATTAGAGAAAGGGGAGTTTAATAATAATAAACAAGATGAATATTTCACCCAGAACTGGAAAGAGAGAAGGAGGGAGTGGAGAAATATTGGTGCAAAGCATAATAAATCAAAGCAAACCCACGAAGTTGGGAGGGGGGAAATAATTAAACACAGGCAAAGAGAGGGTAAGAAATAAGATGGGATGGAAGTGTCAACACTTCACTTTTGCTCCTGTGGTGGCATCACTCAGTGCTGTGCAAAATGTCCATCTTGTTATGTGCAAACACTGCTGAGGTGTTAAAAACCTTTCCTTAAGTTCTGGGGAGCTGTAGAATTCCTCAAATCCAGCTATTAATCCACTCTAACCAGCCACTGGAGTCAAAGCAAACACACAGAGCCAGAGGGGGGGAATAATTAAACACAGGCAAAGGGAGGGGAAGAAATAAAATAGGATGGGACACTGTTTAGGTGTTAAAGACAGTTCTTTAAGTGTCTGGGGAGCTGTAGAATCCCCCAAATCCAGCCACTAATCCACTTTAACCAGCCACTGGAGTCAAACTGGGTGGGCTCCTGTGCAGCCTGGATGGTGACAGCACTGGGGCCATCACCTGGTCCCCAACCTGTGTCCCTGCAGAACACTGCCACAGCTTTGGGAGCCACACTGGGGGCTGGCCAGCTCCCAGATGCTATTCTCGGGCACTGTTGGCATTGCAGTCACGCCCAGGGCCACCTCCAGGGCTCTGGGCTCCCCCAGCACCTTGACACTGCCTTTGGAAGCACAGAACAACCCAGTTTTTTCAAGGAAGGGGTGGAGAGAGCTGGAAGAAAATCCAGGGCAAAGACAAGCGAGGTAGTGAGAGTGCAGATGGTGCCAGGAGAACACGGGGGGAGGTGTTAGAACTATTTGCCAGGGACATAAATTAAAAAAAGAGAGTGGGGAGGGCAGAGTGGTGAATCTTGTGGCAGAAACTGGGCCAGGGGGGTGTCACTAAGGAGGTTAAAGAGTTAACAGAGCCTGGGAGTTTTAAGGAAGAAACATTAACCCACTTGGATCTTGGCAGCCCACGGGGTGTGTTTGTGCCAGACCTTGGGAATGTGTTGTGCAAGGCCAGGCCTTTTTGTGTAACTGGAGCCATACAAAGCGTGTTTTCAATCCGTGATGGAGCGGTGAGGTGGAGAGACTGCCAGATCCAAGAACCTTTAAATGTCAACTCTCTCTGCTCTCTTCCCATTTTTTTCCCTCTGGGTCCCTCAGGTCTCCTCCATGGTGTGGAGAGGAAGCTCAGGGTTGCAAAGAGCAGCTCAAGAGGGGAAAAAAGAGGCCATGGACAAGTTGAGAAGGTGCTCCCCATGTCCCTGAGTCATGCAGATGGTGCACAGAGGACAAGAGGTCCAGCCTGACTCCAGACAACATCAGGTTGATCTGGTCATGTCCTCTCCTCCTCCCTTGAAGGGTCAGGGAAGGCTGAGTTGCTTCATCTGGACGTGCAATAACAACAGGGTTTGGTGAAGGAGCAGAAGGGGGAGATTTTGGGACCCAGAAACACCAGGAGAAAAGGAAGAGCTGAGTGTGACATTCTGCCTTTTCCCCCTCAGGCCTGGAAGAGGCAGCTGCTCTGTTCTTCCCTTCCCAAAGCACATCTGGTGCTGCAGCTGTTCTGGTGAGCTCCAAACAACAGGACAGACCTGCTCAGGTCATCCCCATGGCAGATGGCAGAGGCTACCAGGTTAGGAAGGACTGGAGTAGCCCAAATCCACCATGTCTGCTGAAACACGAGGGGATCCAGGCTTGGCTTCGAAGCCAGATCACATAGAGCTTGGAGAAACATGATCCAGTGGGTGGCAATGCAGGGGATTGGAACTAAATGATCCTGAAGGTTCCTTCCAACCCAAACCATTCCATGATTTTATGATTCTGTGAGTTTCATGGCAGCTGGGACAGCCACCAGGAGCTTTGACATCATTCTCAATTGTTGAGGAACTTCAGTACTTTGCCAAAGCCATTTCCTCACATTCCCTTTATCTCCAAGGTCCTATGAGGTGTTTCAGTCCCACCAGCTTGGAGGCTCACGTGGAGTTATCAAACAGCACCATCAACACCTGGAGTCAACCACGGTGATTCACGTCCCCACCAACATCCTGACTGAAGGGCCAGACCTAGAAGAGCTCCCCAAACAGGGCACAAGCCCAGCCCCCACGCCATCCATGCCACGGGGCCATCAAACATGGCTTGGGCACACCCCAACCATCATCACCCCACACAGAGCCCTCACACGGGGCTGCTCTGTAAAAAGCCACTGGGATGGAACCACCCTGTCTGGAAAGAGCATGAGAGTCATGGATGTGAATCACCTTTCTTGGATCCAGGGCCAAGGCTTGTTGTTCTGCAGCCAGGAAGGGGGATGTTGGAGACCTGCAGGGTCTGAAGGGAAAAGGACAGTGAAGGATGGTTGGGAGGAGGAATTTCCCCCCAAATAATTAATCCCAGTCCTCCCTGAAGAGGACACCACTGGTTGCAAGAGAATTTGGGGAGAAAAAGCACCACTCTGGTGGTAATTCCCACATCTGCCATTGTTTTTTCACTGAAAGTGGGAATTTCCCCTTGTCCCAGGCCCAGACCTCCTGATCCTCTTTCATAACATGAGGCACTAAAGCAGGACCGTCCCCTCCACCACATGATCACACAGGTCCTGACAGGTGAGGCTGTGATCTCTCTGTGGAAATCTGGGGCTGTGATTGGCATCTCAACCCCGCCAGGACAAATAAATATGAAAACACAATCAAAAAAACTTCATCAGGGAAGATTTTGGCCAGCCTTTTGAGGAAGAAAAGGAGGTGACAGGTGTTATGTTTGTCTTCACAACTGTCTTTGTGATCACTGTGTGGGTTTTGTGTTTGCTTTTTGGGCGTTTTTAGAATAAATTTTGAGATCTTGGAGTTGCAGGGCGGTGGAGAGAGCAGCCATTTGAATCTGTGACATGTGAAACTCATCTGTGACACAGCTGTGGTGGCAGCTGGATTTGGGAGAGCATCCTCCAAGCTAGTCTTAGTCTTCTCATTCATATTGCTTCCAGAAGAACCAGAATTTTCCAGCTCTACCCATTTTTAATGTGCTTTGGATTCTGGATGGTTCCATGATGGGCGTTTCAGACCTGAAAATGACCCTCAGCACTGACACCCAAGAGCTGAAATTTCCAAGGGTGAGAGAAAGCTGAGAAGAAAAGGACAGAAGTGAGTTTTCCTGTCTGTGGAAAAGGTGTGATGAGCTCCACAGCCAACCTTTCTACTCTTCATAGAATCACAGAGTGTTTTGGGTTGGAATGGATCTGGAAAATCCTGGAATTCCAACCCCTCTGCCAGAGGCAGGGACACCTTCCACTATCCCAGGTAGCTCCAACCTTGGACACTTCCAGGGATGGGGCAGCCAGAGCTTCTCTGGGCAACCTGTGCCAGGGCTTCCCACCCTCCCAAGGAGGAATTTCTTCCCAACACCTAATCTAAATCCACCCCTTTCGAGTTTTAATCCATTGTACTATCACTGCTCCTGATTTATTTTATCTTCTCTGGGTTGTTTTTTTTCCACGAGAATGTCCCAACTGAGAATGGAGAAACCCAACAAGAGTGGAAAGACCCGTGGGAAGATCAGGATGCTCCGGTTTCTCTCCTGCCCATCTCCTGCTGACCCAGCCAGGCACGACACCAAACCCCAGTCACACAGTGAGAACAAGAGCTTGGACCAGCCCTTGTTACGTCTAGAAACTGGTCCCACCTCATGTAATAGCCCTGCTGAAACCTCCACCACTGCCCAGGGAGGGCCAGGAGAGCAGGGCTGTCCCCAGGGAGAGCCCACGCTGGGGCAGGAGCAGGAGCAAAGGAAACATCCTTGGCTGAAATAATCCCAGGAGCAAGGAGACATCCCTGGATGAAACCATCCCAGGAGCAAGGAAACATCCTGGATGAAACCGTCCCAACCTCATGGGTGTGTTCAGCAGGGCAGAGAAACAAACAGTCATATCTGAGAACACGATCAAATCCCTCACTGGGAGGGCAGATGGGCATTTTCCCAGGAGGGTTGGCCAAAAAATTCGTGCCCGTGTTGTTTTGGTTTGGTTTTTGTTTTGTTTTGTTTATTTAATTGTTATTGCTTTGGAAAAGCAGGGAATGTTTTTGGGGGGGGGTTGGGTGTATTCTGTGCTGGTGGAAATGGAGAAGTTGGGAAAGACATTGTTTCACCTCAGGAACAACCCTGCACGCTCCAACTGGGTTTGGATTCTCTCACCCCATCCCCACCCCATACTCATGGGGTATGGTGAGAGCAGAGCATCCCCTCAGAGCCCAAATCACAAACAAGGGCTTCCAAACCTCCTGGATGGCAACCTGGGGTGGGCATGGGAATCCAAAGCCACCCACACTGATGCAGGGAGCAATAGGAGGGTGGACAAGCCCTCCTGGCTTTGCAGGCACCCCAAGGAAAGGGCACGGGAGGAACAACTTGCCCCATCTCGATTTTGTGCCAGGTTTTGACTCACCCCCAACTTGTTAAACTGCCAGAAGAGGACAACTGTGTCTTGAAGGGACTTTATGATGTTCCAGCAAAGGTTTGCAGAGCCTTAAAATCGAGTTTGAGCAAGGAGTGGTGTGTCCAAAGTCACAGGCTTGGGAGAGTGGTGGCCTTGGCTCCTCAGCGTCCCCCCAGCTTTGCTTTGCAAGCTTGAGGAAGGAAAAACAGGATCTCCACTGGAAAAAAAGAGGTCCATGGAGCTTTCCAGAGCTGAACCCTCCCATTTCTGGGCTGTAAACACAGTGCTTGGCATCAGGCTCTGCTTTTGCTCTCAGCCGCTCTCTCCTGCCTGCCCATGTGGAAGAAACCCAACTTTGGTTCAAGCTGAAAGGGAGGTGGGGTGAAGAAAGTGCCAACAGAAATAAATTTGGGGTGGGCTCAGCACCAGCAGACCTGTTCTGCAGCCAAAAGCTCATCCTGTGTCCTCCAGGCGTGGCTTTCACAACAGATATTGCGGGCATCTCCTCTTCTCTGACACGTTCACAGCACCAAAAAGTGCCTCTGGTGTCACTCCCATAGCCCAAATAAACCCAGGACATGCCTGGTGCCCTCACTGCCACTTGGTCCTGGTGGTGGGATGAGTCTTCCCCACCCTCTTTGATCCATCTCGTACTCCTCTGGAAGGGTGGCCAGGAAGGGCCAAGACTCCTCCTGGTCCATGTCCAGGAACAGCCCATGGGCCATTTGGATGTGATCTCCTTGTTTTGGGGATGGAAAGGGACACAAGCACATCACACCATGTGTCTTCACAGCTGGGGGACATTCCCTGCCTTGTGCTGTGTATATGGAGCCTTTCCCTTCAGGACTTAACCTCAGGATCTTGGTTTCACCCGTTTCCTTTCTCCCGTTCCTGACAATGTGTGAGGTGCAGAATTTAGGGAGGAGGATTTGGGGTGGGAGGTGAGATGACCTGTGGGGACACTGCTATGACAGTCCCCAGCCCAGCTTCCTCTTGCTCCAGGTAAGAGGGAGGACCATTTCAGGAATGCCTGGGAGATGCTGAGCACCGTTCCTTGGTTTCCTTGGAAGCACGACAGCATCTCCAGGAAGCTCTGCCACCAAACCTTGGTGACTGTGGGTATTTTGGGAAATGAAATAGGGTCAGACATAGAAAATTACCAAGCTCTGCTTCCTCTGAGTTCTTCAGCCCCACAGAGGGCAGCCAACCTTGGGGAGAACGTCTGAATCTAGAGACATCCCACCCAGGAGCAAGGACCACGTGGCCAGGGAGGGCTTTGAACCCCTCCAAGGAGAGGGAAAAGAGTAGCTTTTAAACTAAAAGAGAAGAGATTTAGATTAGATATCAGGATGAAATTCTTCCCTGTGAAGGTGGTGAGGTGCTGGAATAGAATTCCCAGAGAAGCTGTGGCTGCCCCATCCCTGGAAGTGTCCAAGGCCAGGTTGAACATGGCATTGAGACACCTAGTCTGGTGGAAGGTGTCCCTGCCCATGGCAAGGGGTTGGAATGAGATGTTCCTTAAGGTCCCTTCCAACCCACACCTTTCTATGATTTTGTGTTTTTTTTCTGCTGTGGGAAGGGGGTAAAGACCACCATCCCTTCTCACCCCTTGCGGACTTCCAGCTGGGTGACGAGCAGACAAGCCCATTTTCCCAGGTTTTTCCAGGGTGGAGCTCATTCCCAACCTCCTCCCTGCTCTCCTTTCTGCTGTAGCTTGGGCTGTGCTGGGCTCAGCCCTCCTCCTCTCCTGTGCCAGTGCTGGGGACGGGGCAGCTGCTGCTGGAGGGGGAGACACCTCAGTGGAACCTTCCAGAGCTTTCTGAGGACACAGAGCTCTGCATCTCATCCTGACATTGGACTCATTACAGCAACCAAGTCCTGCTCTCCGAGCTGCTCTGTCTACACTATCAGGAGACTCAAAGTTGAACAAGGGGTCCTGGATCCCACCAGACCTGTCGAGCAGCCTCAGCCCATGAGGAGACAACAAACCAGGCAGTGGCCAAGCACCTCACGCCCTGAGCAATGGCCACACCCTTGTCTTCACCTCTGTGTCTCCATCCACCCGTTGTTAAAGCTCCTTTGCGTGATGGGCAGGCAGGGCAGGGATGTCTTTCTGCCATGTTTGCTCCAAAGAGAGAACTGCCAACTAAAGCTCCTTGGCAGCACAGTGAGTCAAGGAACAGCATTTCTGGAGGAGGGAGCGATGTGGGAGCAGCCCCGGGCTCTGCCACAACAGGTTTCTGCGTGGTGGTGTGGAAAGGATGAGTGTTCAGCCCAGTTATAGCACTAAGGGCACGGGAGAGGCAAATCTGAGGGCACACACACTGTGGGTGGGTACCTGAACCCTTCCACATCGTGGACCAGCTGGATGAAACGTCCCCAAGACAGTGCTGAGACTCAAAGAGCCTTCCAGGCCAGGGAGAGAAGGTCTGGATTGTTATCTCCATCTTTAGCACATGAATCAGAGGCACCAAGTGACTCTTCCGAGGTCAGACATGGGGAAGTGGTGGTAGAGCTTGGTTTGAAGGCTTGTCTGGACCACCTTCTCCCCAAAGAACTTGGTGAACTTCTGTCCTGCTCTGCTTCCACAGAACTGCTGAGGGTATCAGGTGGGTGCAAGGCAGGGTTAGAGCCCCCAAAGGAAGGAGGGGAAAGCTGGAATTTCCATTATTTCCTCCATGGTGGGTTACAGGCACCTGTGTTTTGGCTGTGACCCTTTCCAGAGGGAATTAGTGGAATTCAGTACCAGAGGGGCAGGAAGATGCTCCAGGATTGCAAAGAGGGAATGTGTGGCAAAATCAGAAAATGGGCACAGGGTCACCTAGAATGGGACAGAAAAACAGCAAGCACCATCTGATCTGATCCCCTCTTTACTCCCCAAAACCTCACAGGTGCCAAGAAAATCCCCTTCATGCTACCCAGGCCCTTCCCAACAATTTTGGGCACCCCCAAGAGCATCTCAGCCGTAGGAGAGGGTGGCTCAGAGGGTCTCACCCACTTCAAAGCAGCCCACTCTCTGGCTTAAACCTTGCAGGTCTTCAGGATTCGGATGCAAATGCAAATATCTCCTCCCAGGACGGGGTATTCCACACTCCAGAATTATCCCAATATCCAAACCAAGGCACGTCCCAGTTGCCGCCGGCGTGGGAGAGAGCAGACACCGGAGCCTGGCCAGGACCTGCTGGCAGCTCAGAGGGGTTGGCACCGGCAGCACCGACCCACAACAACCTTTCCCTGAGCTGCTTCCAACCCAACCGCCTCATCCCTGGCTGGTTTTCCCCCTGGAATTTGCTCCGGGAGCATCCTTTCCATCCGGGGCCACACAGAGGCACCAGCTCCCTCTCGTGGGCTTTGTCTGGCTCCTCGTGCTGGAAACCGTCTGGAATTTCCCAGGAAAGTGGGGTTTGATGATGTTGTTGCTGTTGTTGTGTCTCCCCCTCTCACCATTCAGAATGTTCACTGGTGCACCAGCCACGGAAATGTTACGGAAATATGCCAACTTCCATCAAATTCCGTGTCGCGGGTGAGGTTTTTTATAATTTTGCCACCTTTTTTCTTAATTTATTTTGTGTTTCTCACCGAGTCTGGGATTCAAAACAACTAATTTAGGCATGTCAAGGGTAGATCTCTCTGATTCACTTGCCCAGAGGCTCTGAAAAAAGAGTTGGGAATCTCCACCAAGCCCTTCAAGTGCCATCCTTGGTGCCTGTTCTGGGAAGGGGGAGTCACCCCAGCTCTGCTAATTTGGGGGGGTGGGCACAGACTGAGCCATCCAGCCTTTAAATAACTCAGTGAGGGCCACAACAGGAGCCCCCAGAGGCTGTTTCAGTCTGAAACGCTTGAAATCAAATGTGGTTTATGAAGTCAAAAGTCAAAAAATAAAAGGAGACTTAATTTTTTTTAAAACCCCTCTTTTGATTTGTACCATAAATACCTTGAATCCCAAGCAGTGCCAGGGATTTCAGCTTTTAGCTTTGCTTTGGTGCCCCCAAGAGAGCTGGAATTTCTCCCAGAGCTGAACTTCCAGCTTTTCCACCCAAGCCCCCAGCACGAAGGTATCACAAGCCCCGAGAGCTGTTTGTCCATCCTGCAGCCCACCCTGGTACCTGCTGGCCACATCCAGGTCGCTTCTCCCCTCTCCATCCTCCCTGGGCTGTGTGACCCAGCAGGTCTCTCCAGCGTCCCCATGGTCACCCCACAAACCAAACGAGGACCTCACCCCCTCCTCTGAGCCCTACAAAGAATTGGGCAACACATCTGGGGCTGCTGTGCTTCAGAAAGGTGGTTTGGTGTTTTCCTGCCTGGAATGAGACACATCTCAGTGGTGTGGGGGCCACATGTCCTCATCTGATGTCCCCTCTCCCATGGACCCCTGCCAGGGGAATTTCTCCCCCTTTCTCAAGGCTTGATGGCTCCATCCCAATTCTTCTCCAGCCTTGCCCACACACAGCTTGGCACAGGGCTCAATTTATCCCCTGCCTTTGGCTGTTGGGGGCTCTGAGTTATCCCTCTGATGGCAAAGGTGAAGGGTGGCAACCACACACAGCAGGTCCAACTGTCCAACATCCCAAAGGAACCACGTCACCACTGCCCCTGATGTCCACCCAGTGCATCCCTTAGGTATTTAAAGTGCTGGTAATTATCTGCACCCAGGCCTTTATTATTCCATTTATAATTGTTTGTTGCCTCATCTCCATGCCACGTGTTCCTGCTGCTCCAGCCGCTGAAAGGACCCTGTGTTTGCTTTGTGCTGCCCCTTCTAAGCGCCAAGCTGAGGCACTTCTTTCTCCAAGGACCTTTTTTCCATGCCTTGGAGGACAACAGCTCTCTCTTCCCTCTCTCTGCATGTCTGGATGGTTGGGTATCCCCTCCCCAAATTCCTGTGTGCTGGTTGTCCGTGGGTTCTTTACCCCTTACCTCTCTCCCACCATCACCATCACGTTTTTGGATGGGGTCAGAGAAGCTCGGTGCAGTCTGTAGTGATGAAAACAAGTTCTTTTCCAAATCCCTTTCTGTTTAAGGCCCTCCTCCAAGAGATTTTCAAACCCAAGGGGTGAATTCTGCCTTGAACGACACAGCAAAGGGTTCAGGCTCAGGGTAATTTAAAGATTGGCATCTCTCTGTGGCCAAAATTGTCCCTAATTCCTGGTCAAAATTAGTGATTAGGAATCACACCCTTCTCTTTTCCTCCCTGGGCATCTCAGATGGATCAGAGAGCAATAACTGCCACCAGGGTTGTTTTGCATTTTGGGAGGAGGGGAGATTTCCATATCCTTGAGCTGCAGTGCCCTTTGGGCAAGGGAATTATGGAATTATGGAATGGTTTGGGTTGGAAGGGACCTTGAAGATCATCTCATTCCAAATCCCTGTCATGGTCCACTAGCCCAGGTTGCTCCAAGCCCTGTCCAACCTGCCTTAAACGCTTTGAGGGATGGAGTAGCCACAGCTTCTCTGGGCAACCTGTGCCAGGTATTAAAGATTTTATTCCTAATATCCAATGTAAACTTCATCTCTTTTAATTTAAATCCATTCGTCTCCTCCTAACATTACACACCGTGGTTAAAAAATAACCCTTTGCTCTTCAGCCCTGCCCAGGATGATTTATTTCCCCTCATATCAGCCAGGGGACACAAGAAAGCTTTTCTGCTGCAAAGGCATAGCAAATCAAGAAAAAAAAAAATAAAACCAGCCAGTTTTTGCTTTAAAGCAGCATCCTTTCGTGTTTTCCTGCAGGCTTGGAGGAGGTGGTGGGAGGGGGTGCTCTGCCTCTGCTACTGCAGGACTTGTAAATCCAACACAATGAAATATTAATTATTAGAGTCTGTCCAACTGGGATTCCTCGGTGCTTTCAGAGAGCTGAATAATTTTGGCACACAGGACAAAAAACACACAAGTCCCTGTTTTTTGTTTAATTTTTTTTTTTAGCTCTTATGAGAAAATAATCATGTGATTATTTTGAGCATTTGAGTTGAGGGAGGGGAGGGGGCTTCGATTGCTACAGGGTGAGAAATGGGAATTCTTAAAGAGGGGATAAGAAAGATCAGGGTCTGAAAAAGGGGTAGAAGGAGGTGCATCACCCAGTGGGGCTCCTTGGCAATGAGATCTGCTCTTCCAGCAGGGCATAACTGTGAGCAGGGTGGGGTAAAGGAGAGTTTGGGTGGATTAATAAGGGAGAGACCCATCTATGAAGATTCCTGTTATGCAGCACTTGAGAAGAAAACATTCCTGCAGCCCAAGGCAGCCACGCTCAGCTCAGCTCAAAGCCCCTTTTGTCCCCCTTGTTTACCAGGGCTGGGTTTGAAGCACAACACAGAACGTCATCCCTTGGCTCAGGAATGGTGTGTATATTTGGGAGCCTAAACTGACTCGAGTTAAAGCATTTTCATGACTTTTCGGGAGGAAAATTCCTCCAAAAAGTGCTGCTTGGGAGAAAAAAAGAGGCACTCAGCAGCACCTCTGGCAATGAAAAATCTCTGCGTTCTCGTCATTGTTCATTTCTCCAGCTTCTTTTTACCCTCATTTCTCTGCAGCCTCTGAAAATACTTACATGAAATATTTGGCCTCTTTCAAATCTGTGTTTCTCTTGTAGACCTCTCAAATGGTCCTCAGCAGCTCAACCCCGAATACTTCAAATACTTTTCATGAGGGCAATTGGAGGAGCAGCACCGACCTCTGCTCTCCTGTGACCAGTGACAGGACCAGAGGGAATGGCTGGGGCTGTGCCAGGGGAGGGTTAGGTTGGATTTTAGGAAAAGGCTCTTCATCCAGAGGGTGGCTGGGCACTGGAACAGCCTCCTCAGGGAAGTGGCCACAGCTCCAAGCCTGCCAGAGTTCCAGAAGTGCATGGAGAAAGCTCTCAGGTACATGATGGGATTCTTGGGAGTCTCTTCCAACTGAGGACATCCCATGACCATGTGCTTACCCTGCAGTGGCTTTGGGGGATGCTGGAGGGAAAGATAAATGAGTGGATTGCTGGGAGACACAATTCCAAGTGGTGGGTTCGGGGCAGTTCTGCCCCTGGGTGAGGTCACTTGGCTCCAGCAACACAAAGCAACATGCAGAGAGGAATGCCCAGGGATGCTGAAAGTGGAGGAGGGGACAGAGACCATCAGATGTTCATGCAGATGTGCAGGCTGTGCAGAAAAGCACCATTTGGATAAAAAATGTGGCACCCAAGGCAGAGCCAACAGCAAGAGGTGTGTGGGTGATGTGTCTGGCTGTTCATGGGGCTCAGGGGGTGTCATTGTCCCGCAGCTGAGGGAGGGACAGGATGAGAGCAGAATGTTGCAGGGGAGGAGTTGTGATTGTCACCCATCTCAGGCTCTTTCACACAGGAAACTTTTCCCCGTCTCTGGCAGCCACACTGTGACTTTGCACAATTTCCCCTCCAAGCTGGTGCAGAGTGGTTGATATTTTTGCCCACTCCTCTCCCTTAGCCTGGATGCTACACCCAAAATATGACAAAACTGCAGGAGAAACCCCTCTAGAAAAGCAGAAGAAACCCCTCTAGAGCTGCAGGACATGCAGAAGCAGCACCTCCCTCCCCCAGGCTGCAGGACAGGGCATGGCCACTTCTCCAAGAAGCTGCAGGGGCGACAGAGCTTGGGCGTGAGAAGCAAGTGAGAAGCCACAGGTTGGGAGGCAACGTGGGGCAGGAGGTGGTGGCCATAATATTTTATCTATTCCACGGCACGTTCCAGGTCCAAACCCTCCTGAGGGAGTCTGGCCGTGCTCTTCAAGCCTTCTCCCACCACAGCTGAGGAGGTGAAGAAGGACACTGGGCTGGGACTGCCTGGCACTTCACTGCCGGGCCAGCCTGGGCCCTGGGCACGCACTCAGGTTGCACAAGAAGCTTTGGCAGCAATGGGAGGTGTAGGAAGCCAGGCCCAGGCTGAAGTTGTGGTGTGGGCAGGTCTCGGAGCACTTCTTGGTGATCCTCTTCCACAAGGACAAAAAGCCTTGCCCAGAGGAGGGAAAGAGCAGGATTAGTAATGGGAGTTTGTGGAGTTCTCCTCTGTCTTCTGCAGGGAGATGGATTAATGGGTCCCTCTGTCCCCCCACCGCCCCAGAGACCAGCAGGAGACCCACCTCGTCCCCACCACAGCCCAATAGTTATTGGTGACCTCCTACAGCCTTCAATATCCTTGCTGGACACCTCCCAGTGTGGACCCTCATGTCAAAGCTTTCTTAGGTACGATGGCATCCATGAGACAGTGTTCATTCCTGGCTTGGAGACACTTTTCAAGGCTTTGCTGCTTGAAGGAAATAATTCTATTGCCCTCTGTATCTGAGTTGTACCAGAAATAGTGTCACCAGCAGGACCAGGGCAGTGATTGTTCCCCTCTCTCAGCACCCCTGAGGCCACACCTCGAATCCTGGGATCAGATTTGGGCCACTCATGACAAGAAAGACATTGAGAAGTTGGAGCAGCTGGAAGGGAACAGAGCTGGGGAGTGGTCTGGAATATATGGGGGCTCAGCCTGGAGAAAAGGAGGCTCAGGGGGGACCTTCTCACTCTCTCCAGATCCCTGACAGGAGGGGAAAACTGGGGGCGGGTCAGGCTCTGCTCCCAGGGAACAAGGGACAGGACAAGAAGAAATGGCCTCAAGTTGTTCCAGCGGAGGTTTAGGATGGATATTGGGAAAAATTTCTCCACAAAAGATTGTCCAGCCCTGGCACAGCTGCCCAGGGCAGTGGTGGAGTGACCATCCCTGGAAATGTTCAAAAACTGTGTGGACATGGTTTAGTGGTGAACTTGGTGGTGGTGCTTGGTTGATGGTTGGACTTGATGACCTGAGAGGTCTTTTCCAGCCTTAACAATTCTATGATTCTCCATCTCTCTACACCTTCTTATCCACCCTGACTGCTTGTTTTTTTTCTATCTCCTCATCTAATCAAGGTTCAAATTTATTTATTCTTCCTCTGAAGGATCCTTCCTCTTCTCCCAGTGTCCCTTGCTTTTCCATGCAGGCAAAGCCCAAAGGCTAAAGGGGACAATCCCAATGTGTGATGAGGAGGAGGAGGATTTCAAACTCCTCAGCACTGTCTGGTTGGGTTTCCAAAGACTCCACCTCCCACATGTGCTTCCCAATGACTCCCCAGCCCATCCATTAACATGAAGCAACCACAACAGATCCAGCCCGAGCCCCACATCCCATTCCTGAGTCCCCATGAGGGGGATACACCACCAGAACATACCGATCCCCACCGAGGCCACGTTGGTCACGCAGTACACGTCCTTGTCCGAGCACTTCTCAGCCTTCAGGCATCTCCAGTTGCTTTGTTCCCAGTTGCAGGTGTAGCAATGCAGGGCATTTGCTGCAGGAGGAGACACAAGGTATGGAAGATGGAGATGAAATCATCCTGGCCTCTATCAGAAAGAGTGTGGCCAGCAGGACCAGGGCAGTGGTTGTCCTTCTCTCAGCACTGGAGAGGCCACACCTCGAATTCTGGGGTCAGTTTTAGGCTCTCCTTGACAAGGGAGACATTGAGGGGCTGGAGAGTGTCCAGGGAAGGGAATGGAGATGAGGAAGGGTCTGGAGCACCAGAAATGGGTGAAGGAGTGGAGGGGGTGAGAAAAGGAGGTTCAGGGGGCACCTTTTTGCTCTCCACAACTCCCTGATGGGATTGGGGAACCAGGTGAGGGTCAGGATCTGCTCCCAAGGGAACAAGTGACAGGACAAGAGGAAACAGCTTCAAGTTGCACCAGAAGAAGTTTAAGTTGAACATCAGGAAGAATTTCTTCATGGAAAAGGTTGTCAACATTGGAAAGGGCTGCCCAGGGATGTGGTGGAGTCCCCATCCCTGGAGGTGTCCAAGGAATGACTGGACATGGCACTCAGTGCTCTGGGCTGGGTGACAAGGTGGGGATGGGTCAAAGGTTGGACCTGATGATCTTGGAGGTCTTTTCCAACCTAAACGGTTCTGTGATTCTGTGAAACCCCACCAGTCCTGGCAGCAAAATTATCACCTTCTTCTCCCTAATTCCCAAATGCCTGAGGTGCAGGTGTGATGGAAGGGATGGAGCTGAAAGACCCAACTCACTGTGCCATCTGTGTGCTTGGGTATTTGCACCAACCCATGGATCAGGGACACAAACTGATGGTGCAAGTCCTCCCCTCCTGCCCTGCACTCAAAACACCACCACAAAGGGCCAAAGGCCTCAAAAGAACATCAGTCACAGAGTCATAGAATAGTTTGGGTTGGAAGGGACCTGAAAGATCATCTTATTCCAACTCCCTTCCACCAGACTAGGCATCTCAATGCCATGTCCAACTGGCTTTGGACACTTCCAGGGATGGGACAGCCACAGCTTCTCTGGGCAACCTGTGCCAGGGCCTGCCCATCCTCCCAGGGAAGAATTTCTTCCCAATATCTAAACTAAATTTCCCTCTTTCAGTTTGATGGGCCAAGGATGCTGACCTTGATGTGATGCTTGGAGCAGGGGAGGGCAGGGAGCACTGGGATGTCCCAAGGCCTGGGGTCACCCTTTCTAGTTCTGGAGACTATTAGGCTGCAGCCTAATTAGGCAGAAAACACTGGCAGATGAGTAGGGTTAATTGGGATCTCCACAGCCTAAAGAAGTCAGGATCCCACACCTACGGGTGGGACATCAATGCCCTCAAACATATATCCAACACCAGGGTTAAAGCCCAAAGAAGGTGAGGAGGAGTGTTTTTAACTCTCTGCTGTGACAATTCAGCCCTAACACATGTGAAGTGTCACATTTCAGTTTTCCTGCCTGGATTATCCAGCATGGATTAGACCAATCTTCATTTTGGCACCAAGGACAAACTCTCAGTCTCCCAGGCCTTGTTAACACTTGGAAATCTGTCAGAATCACTACTCTGGTGAGTGGACAAAGCTAAATAGCAGAAAGGTATTCTTAGGGCACAATGAGACCGAAATAACTGTTCCAAGAAATTATTTCTCTGCACCAGACAACGTGGCAGAATTCCAAGTGCTGGCAGGCCCTGCCCCTCTTTACAAAATGAGGATAAGATTTAATTCTCTCTGGTTGATTGACTGTCTGGTCTACAGAGGATGTAAGATCATATTCCTTAAAAGGGCTCTGATTTAATTTAACATCACTCTGGGAAATAAAATGAATAATCTCCAGCACAAATAATATGCAAATACCAAATATCCCACCATAAAGGGCTGCTTAACTATTCAATCCACCACCCAACTTCTCCCTAATTCCCCAACATTTTTTCCCCCAAATCTCTGAAATCAGTGAGCTTCTCAGGTCTCTGAGATGGGTGGAAACAGCTGCACGAGGCCAGATGTTGTAGGTGTGGCCCCATCCTGCTGCTGCTGGGAGCCAGGTGCTCAGCTGGTTGCTGTTGTACCGTGTTGTCTTCATCAAGATTTAGACACAACCACAGACTTGCACCCCCTCAACAGCCAAACTCACTGGAAAGCCTCTTACCAGAGGCAAAACAGTAGCAACTGCTTCCCTTTTTTGGTCTTGTTTCCCCAAAAAACCAACAGGACGGGGAAATTTTCCAGCAGGACGGGGAAATTTCCCGGCAGGAAATTCGCACGTCCCGACTGAGATTACAGATAACAAAAGCCAACGAGGAGCCCCGTGTCCTTCAGCTGCACCACTGCAAGAGCGGAGGCGCCCTCTCCCAGGATTTCTTTCCCTGGATATGAGGCCTCCCTGTCTTGAAAGCACCCAATGACACTTTATCTGGCAGCAAACGGTGTCAACCTCACCTTGAACCACGCAGAGGATCAAAGCCAGCACCGCAAGGAAGGAGAACTTCATCTTCTCCCAGTCGTCTCCGCAGCCCAGGAAAAACACCCTCACCTGGGGACAGGATATATATCTTCCCTGCCTTTGGACTGGGTGATGATGAAGACAACAATTTGGAAAGAGTGGGCAGGGATCATGCGTTGGGTGAGAGGCCAGGAATGCACGTGGGTTGTGTTCTCACCTCGGCTTTGCCTCCAGGCTGAGAGGAGTGAAAGCACCCTGGGAATCCACACCATTTATTGCCTTTAATGTTTTAATTTCCCTATGGTCAGGCTGGAAGTGCTGCCAGTGTCTGAGTGGGGATTCTGTTCTCTTCAGCTCCATCTGATCCTCACATCTGTGGTTGGATAGTTCAGTGAAGGCAGAGTCAAAGCAAAGTGGCATGAATTATTGGCTTCACCATGGTGGATTATTGCCAAGTGTCTTTCCAGGGTTAGACCTGGAGAAGTCTCAATATCTGCAGTCAGATTAAACCCAGTTGTATGTTCATGGTAAAATCTAAACAGGAAATGTCTTACAATGTCTTGTTTGTGTGTAAAAGCTGCTGGTTACCTGCAAAGTCCTAAAACAGAGAATCAGAGAATGATTTGGGTTAGAAGAGACCTTAAAGACCATTCTGTTTCACCCCTCTGCCATGAGCAGGGACATCTTCCATTAGACCAGCTCAAGACCCCATCCAACCTGGCCTTGAACCCTTCCAACAAGGGTTCAAAATATCTTTGTCCCCCTTCTCCATGGAGCATTCAATTCAAAGTCCTGCCAGATACCAGTCAGGCATGGTGTTCTTTCTCAGCCTTGATGGTTTCTCTGCATGTTTGGGTGGAGCTGGAGCTGATAACTTCACCCCTTCAAGGGCTTCCATTTGCCTGCCTGTCCCACTTCTGCTTCCAAGGAAAGAGTTACCCAGAGGTTTTGTTCTGGATATCAGATTCATGTCCATGAATCACCAACTCATCAAGCCACCAAAGAGCAGGGAGGGTGAAGCAGGACGAGCCCCTTGGAGCAGAGCCACTTATGCAATCAGGTGTCTGCTCATCCCTTCCTCCTCCACCCTGCCAGGCTTGGAGAACAGAGACCCACTGCAATGCACAGCCTGGCATTTAGAACATGGAGAAGCAGGAGAAGGGACAGAGGCTCCAAAAATACATGGAAGGAGGATTAGATGGATGAGGTGGGGGGGGGTGTGTTAATGATTAGTTTCTTGGCAGGAGACAAATTAGATGAGCAAGAGTTCCTCAAGCAGGGCTGACGCTCATCAGAGACATTTAGAGCATCTGTGGGATCAATCACTGCTCATCACGGTGAAGGCATGGCCAGAAGGGGTTCAAACACACCAAAATCCAGAGTAGCTTCCTTTCTAAGGCAAGAAAAAGGTGGGGGGATTATTGCACTGAGGTTTTTTTGGTGGATTTGCAGGTATTTTTGAGGTTTCTGATGCTGGTGTCAAACCACCAGCTCTGCTGACGTAAGACAGGATCAACAGGATGGTGAAGTCAGCCCTGATAACCCCACGAGCACCAACCATTCCTCTCCAATGGACAGACACCTGGGTGTGGAGGGGACAAGCCACAGCCCTTACCCAAGACATGGAAATCCTGCCAGGCTCTGGGACGGAATGCCAGCAGGAATGCCAGGGAAGGTGTGTCAGTCCACCCAGATGTCACAAGGCAGTGACCAAAGAGCAAGACCTGTTCCAGGGAATAGGGGTTGGCCAACGTGATTCACTGTGTGGTGTCATCTGGCTGGGATGTCATCTGGAAATCAGCCTGGGAAGCCACGGCTCAGTGTCCTGCAGCAGTGGGAGTGCCCTGGAAAAGCTCTGTGCTCATAAAGCAGGTTGTTTTAACCAGATTTTTTTCTGAGGAAAAACGGAAAAATAATTGTGTTATCCTCCAGTATGATTTAGGCTGTTGTCCAGAGGGGTTGTGGACTCTCCATCCCTGGAGGTGTCCAAGGCCAGGTGGGACAGGGCTTTGAGCAGCCTGGGATAGTGGAAGGTGACCCTGCCCATGGAAGGGGGGTGGAACAGGAGGATCTTTAAGGTTCATTCTAACTCAAACCATTCCATGATTAACAAGTTTTACTCCCTCACTTCCAAGGACTGGTGGCATGAACATCTGTCTGTGTGAACATCTGTCTGACACAGAGCCAGCGAGGAGGAATCATCAGCTCCAGGGATTCAAATCTGCTCCTCACTGACGGCAGGACCATGGGAAGTGGCCCACCATGGCTCTGCTGGCAGGAGTGTTTTTGTGGACAAGCTGGATGATGGACAAAGATGCACAATGGGACGCTTGGCACTTTGAGGGCTGCCAGTGGCCCATGGAGCCAGATATTTGGGAAGGTACCATCCCGGCCTCGGGTATGTCTGAGGCACCTGTGAGGGGTGGGATTGCCATGGCTGGAATTTCCTCAGAGGCACATGGGAGGCTGAGGGTGGTGGTGTCACCCTGAGTGGCCAACACGCAGGAGCAGCAGGACTGGAGCATGGAAGGCACTGCTTGGCTGGGTCAGGGCAGACAGCTGGAAAAATGTGTCCCAATATCCAGCAAAACGGGGCAGAAATGAAAGCTGGAAATGAAATGTATTCAGGTTCATCTCCAGCATGGAAGCCAAGAGGTGGCTTATCAACACACTCTTGGGAATAGTCCTTCCTTCGTGCCACCTGCTGTGTTCTATTCCAGCTATCACATGGAATAATGGCAGTCGGGCCATGTTAAAACCTTGCCAGGGAACGCACTGACAATTAAAATGATTAATTAAATGTTATGGATGGTGGCGTTCCAGACCAGGGATGTTCCTGGCAGTTGTTTATTTCCCCAGCTTGGGTTCATCCTTGGAGATCAGACCCTTGCAGGGATGTGAATCACATCCTTCGGGATGCTCCCTGGTTTTGCTCTTGGCTTTGGAACACTGCACTACACCAGCTGTAAACATGGATTTATTTGCCTGCCCTCTGGAATCTTCCAGCTGTTGAGTCTTCCTGGATGCAGAACAGAGAGCAGAAGTCAAGGAAAAGGGACTTGCTCATTTTCTGGGAGCCTTCTCACAAAAGGCTTTGGGACAAGTGTCCACATGTGGAATCACAGCACCAAGGAAGGACAGGAACATCATGGCTTGGTCTCATGGGATCTCTTTCTTTTATTTGCCCTGATGTTTTCACCTGCTTGGCTTCCCTGGGTGTCACCTGCCTCATAACCTCAGAGGTGGCATCTCAGAAGGTTCCCACACAATTCCATCTATCCCAATCCATACATGTTGCCATTTCCCACCCAATTTCTTGTGCACCAGGGGCTGCCAGGGGTTGCAGGATGAATTTGGTTCTCAGCAACAGCAACGACTGCACCACCAGGGATTTTCCAGCCCTAAATAAACCCCACTGATGCAGCTGAAGAATTTAAAGCTGTCTTGGTCCCTGTCCTTCATTTTGGGGGAGGAAGGGTCCAAGTCAACATGGTGCCACTTCTTTTTTGGCAGGATTTGAGGCAAACATTTCCCTGGGAGGAGAAGAGGTGGCTCTGTGTGTTGAGTGCAAGATCCAGCTCTTCCCATCCTTGAGTCCAGTGGCTGAAGAATAATTTTTCCTCCTGTGTTTTTCTCCATCTTTCCCCCTCTCCACAGGGATTTACTGCAATTCCAGTCTCATTCTTTGTACCCTTATTGGTTGTGACCTCCTCAAAATCAGGACAGCACACTGAGTTGTCACCACCACCCCCCTGACATAGACCTGTCCTCCCCTCAGACCCTCCCAGGCGTCCCAGTGCTCAGTTCCCAGGAAGCCAAGGGGAGTTTGGAGCTAACCCACCCATGGATTTACTGCTAATTAACCCTTTCCCTATCAAACTACTTGGACCGTGCGGCTGCTCCTGCCAATCTCCCAAACATTCCCCATCCCAGGTGCTTCCCACAGTGGGAAAAGACACTCCAGGCGTGGGCAGCCCAGGGCCAGATCACATCAAGGTGTTGAAATCCTTCTGAGAACCTGCCCTTTGGCTTCCTCCCTTTGAGGCAGGGTCGGGAAATGGTGCCCCAGGGTCATCCCAAATCTCTGCTTATGAGCACTACCTGATTTTAGAGTGTCTCTGGAGCTCCTGGATTGGCCAAATCCAAGCTGGGTCTGGATTAAGACACATAAAGGATTCCACCTGTCATTGGGGTCATTAATAGGGATATCCACCAGTGGTGTGAAGTTCCAGAGGAGGTCACCACCCTTCCAGCAGCCCTGGGGGTGGGACCACACTGCAGAGGAGCTGTCACTGATGCAATGTCATCAATAGCACATAGAAAATCCATGCCCAGTTCCAAGGGCTGTCCCACAAGTGTCCACACTGTTTATAACTGTTCACGTGCTCCTCAGTGTGGTTTTGGCCAAGCAGGACCATCCCTGAAAATCCCATATCTATTTCTAAGTGGGATTTTGGATTCATCCTTCTTATTTTAGAGGGAGAAAACTGTTTTATACAGAGGGTCACCAGGTGACCCCATGGCCAGAAACAGTCACAGGGTGTTTTGTTTGCTAATATTCCTTCCCCACGCTGGCTCAGACCTTGTCACAACCGAACTAAAACAATACCATTGGAAATCCAAATCCATTATTTTTCCAGACTTTTTTTTTTTTCCCCTCTAAACCTTCAGGAATCTCTGCCTGGTTGAAGCACGAAGAGACACACTGAGAGATCTGGGGCTGTGCTGTTCAGGATTTATCCTCCTCCTACTCACTTCAATTTGTAGTTGGAGAAATGACTTGTTCCAAAATCCTGCCCCTGCTGTGAGTCAGCTCTCAGTAAAAAAAAAAAAAAAGAGAGAATAAACAATAGACATCTTGGAATTCTTTTGCTTTAGTGGTGAAAGCAGAGGGGATGTTTACATGGGATATTGAGAAGGAATTCTTCCCTGGGAAGATGGGCAGGCGCTGGCACAGGTTGCCCAGAGAAGCTCTGGCTGCCCCATCCCTGGAAGTGTCCAAGGTCAGGTTGGAGCTACCTGGGATAGTGGAAGGTGTCCCTACCCATGGCAGAGGGGTAGGAATTCCATGATTTTCCAGATCCATTCCAACCCAAAACACTCATGAAGAGTAGAAAGGTTGGCTGTGGAGCTCATCACACCTTTTCCACAGACAGGAAAACTCACTTCTGTCCTTTTCTTCTCAGCTTTCTCTCACCCTTGGAAATTTCAGCTCTTGGGTGTCAGTGCTGAGGGTCATTTTCAGGTCTGAAATGCCCATCACAGAACCCTCCAGAACCCAAAGCATATTAAAATGGGTAGAGCTGGAAAATTCTGGTTCTTATGGAAGCAAAATGGAGGAGAAGACTGGGGCTGTGTTGGAGGACAGCTGAGGAGGCTCTCCCAAATCCAGCTGCCACCACAGCTGTGTCACAGATGAGTTTCACATGTCACAGGTCTGGCAGGTTCAAAGGACTGCCCTCTAAAATAAGGTTTTGAACCACGCCACAGGCTGAGGGACAGTTTTTGATGACGAACCTCTTCGTGGAATGCCTGGGGAAAAAATCAAATAAAACCAGCCCATGAATCCTAATCCCAAGAGCAAATCCTGACTTTACTGTGTCAGCAGCATGTGACATGTCCCAGGTCCATGAGAGTTGTGATGTTCTTTTAACCATTCTCTG
This sequence comes from Campylorhamphus procurvoides, assembly GCA_013396655.1. Classification (NCBI taxonomy): domain Eukaryota; kingdom Metazoa; phylum Chordata; class Aves; order Passeriformes; family Dendrocolaptidae; genus Campylorhamphus; species Campylorhamphus procurvoides. The sequence continues at coordinate 248,213 of WBMV01008443.1, forward strand.
CCTCACTGGTGAAGCAAAGAAATGGTTGGGCTTGGCCTGTTACTCAGAGGTGTCCAAGTTGTCATAAAGGCCCATGGAAGGGGAATTTTTTAGACCCCAGAGCACTGGAGCAGAAGGGGAGGGAGGACACAGGGAAGGGACACTCAGCAGGGCGGGGAGGTCACAGCCCAGGCAGACCATGGTAGTGGCACTCACTGGCACCTCCCTTCTCACACAGGTTGTCTCATTTTTGGTCCATGGGGAAGTGCTTGGGTTTGGCTGGTGCAGGTGTAGGACATCAACAAGTCGGTGACATCACCAACCTGCATGCGATCAAAGCAAGAACCCCCTTCCCAGGGGGGTTCCAAAGCAAAGAACCCCTTGCCAGATGGGTCCTACAGTGGTTCCAAAGCAAGGAACCCCCTCCCAGGTGGGTTCCATGGGGGTTCCAAAGCAAGGAACCCCTTCCCAGGTGGGTTCCATGGGGGTTCCAAAGCAAGGAACCCCTTGCCAGATGGGTCCTACAGTGGTTCCAAAGCAAGGAACCCCCTCCCAGGTGGGTTCCAGAGCAAAGAACCCCTTCCCAGGTGGGTTCCACAGGGATTCCAAAACAAGGAATCCCCACCCAGGTGGGTTCCACAGGGGTTCCAAAGCAAGGAACCCCCTCCCAGCTTGGTTCCAAAGCAGTTCCAAAGCAAGAAACCCCTTCCCAGGTGGGCTCCACAGGGGTTCCAAAGCAAGAAACCCCTTCCCAGGTGCTTTCCAAAGCAAGGAATCCCTTCCCAGCTGGACCCTTCAGGCCACAGAAAAAGACAGAGGATTTTGCAATTCTCTAGCTGAGGGAGTGGTTTAACTGCCCAGGGGTCTCCAGTTCCAGCCCAGGCCCCATCCCATAATCCCAGCCCTCCCTCCTCTGCACCACATCCCACATCTCCACTCCTCAAGACTTTTGTTGTTGCACCAAATTGGAATTCCCCTTCTCTGTGTCCTTGTGTCAGAGCCATAAATATTTCATTCTGTACTGAATTATGGCTTGTTATTAAGGCTTGTTGCTGTTATTTATATAAATATCCATCTGCACTAAACAAAGATGCACAAAAGTAAAGCAAATTAGCCAGAACCACTCGGTCAATTAAAAAAATTACTCTTCCCACTCAGCCAAGATTAAAAGAAGAGCCTCAGGCAGGTCAAGACAGGCTCAGTCAGAGCGGATCTAACCAGGCTCAACCCAGAGGTTTTACAAACTCAGGACAAAGCTGAGGGATCATTAGGAGAATCCCAGAATGATTTGGAAGGGACCTTAAAAACCATCTTGGTTCCAACCTCATTCCGTGGGNCCCAGCTTGGTTCCAAAGCAGTTCCAAAGCAAGAAACCCCTTCCCAGGTGGGCTCCACAGGGGTTCCAAAGCAAGAAACCCCTTCCCAGGTGCTTTCCAAAGCAAGGAATCCCTTCCCAGCTGGACCCTTCAGGCCACAGAAAAAGACAGAGGATTTTGCAATTCTCTAGCTGAGGGAGTGGTTTAACTGCCCAGGGGTCTCCAGTTCCAGCCCAGGCCCCATCCCATAATCCCAGCCCTCCCTCCTCTGCACCACATCCCACATCTCCACTCCTCAAGACTTTTGTTGTTGCACCAAATTGGAATTCCCCTTCTCTGTGTCCTTGTGTCAGAGCCATAAATATTTCATTCTGTACTGAATTATGGCTTGTTATTAAGGCTTGTTGCCGTTATTTATATAAATATCCATCTGCACTAAACAAAGATGCACAAAAGTAAAGCAAATTAGCCAGAACCACTCGGTCAATTAAAAAAATTACTCTTCCCACTCAGCCAAGATTAAAAGAAGAGCCTCAGGCAGGTCAAGACAGGCTCAGTCAGAGCGGATCTAACCAGGCTCAACCCAGAGGTTTTACAAACTCAGGACAAAGCTGAGGGATCATTAGGAGAATCCCAGAATGATTTGGAAGAGGTGGGATTTTGGGAGACAGGAATACCCAGCAGACAATAACAAATTAAAGTCCTTAGGGATAAAAAGCAACTTTGTCTTAGGCTCTCATAGGGTAAAACCTTGAACCAAATTATTCTCTGTTCTATTTATGGAATTAAAGCCCTTGCTTTTGTCAGTTTTGTGGTGGTGTTTTTTTCCCCAGCACACAGAAAGGCACAACGAGGGTGACCTAGCACAGCCTTTGTATAACTTCTTTCAAAGGTGATAATACAGAGAAAAATAATTAGGGAAAAAAGAAAACAAAAAAAAAAGAAGAAAATAAAAGAAAAATAACTTCTTTGCACAGCCAGGGACTCAGGGCCTGTGCAGCCTCAGCCCAGACTCATTGTTTGCTTAAAGGGTCACACTCCAAAGCCTGCCCAGCTGGCTGTAGGGAAAAGAGAACTAAATCATGGCTGTGTGATCCAATACAGCATCCCACAGGAGAAGGAAGAGCAGCCTAATTAAAAAAATGAGATTGTGCCAGGTTCCTGGGCAAGGAAGAGCAGCCAGACCTTCTGGGTCTGGTTCCTCTCCCCTCAGCACCTCCAGACCTCGCTCCCAGCAGCAGCAGAATTTGTTATTGGGGGCACTCGAGTTCATTCCATGCCTGTTTTTGTCAGAAATCCTTCTGCATACAGAACTGCAGGACCCTGGGATGCACAGGAGAAGGTGGAGGGCGAGATTTAACCCCTCCAGCTCCTCCCTCCAACCCAAGGGGAATGAACTGTGGGAAGTCAAGGATCTGTCTGTGCCTGGGGGACCACCAGGGACAGAACAGGATCCCTAATTAAAGCTGTTTGAGGTCATTGCCACCCTGTCCTCTCCCACATTGGCAAGCCAAGCCTTCAGGAGTTAATAAGAGTCCAGCTCGAGAAAGAGATGGAAGAGAGGTCACTGAACAGCTTTAAAACCAAAGCCATGAGCTCATTCAACTCTAAGTGACCTCTGGGGAAGGGATTGAGACTTCCTTGTCTATCCCACCTTGGCAGGTAAATCTCCTGCCCCGTTTGCCAAAGGAGGGGCAGCCTGAATGTCACCCATCCAGCTGGAAACACGACATTTTTTGGGAAGGCATCAGCTGTCTGTCTCATCACCCCTCCTGCACCACCCCTGGGAACCTCTGGAAGCTACTACAGTCTGCAGGGAGCTCTTGGAAGAGGAATTTTTTACATCCAAAGATCACCAGAACAAGGGGAACGGCTTCCCACTGCCAGAGGGCAGGGCTAGGTGGGATATTGGGAAGAAATTCTTCCTGGGGAGGGGCTGGAATGGCAATCCCAGAGAAGCTGTGGCTGCTCCAGCCCCTGGAAGCGTCCAAGGCCAGGTTGGAGCACCCTGTTATAGTGAAAAGTGTCCCTGCCCATGGAAGGGCGTTGGAATTCCATGATCTTAAAGGTCCCTTCCAACCCAAACCATTCCATAATCCCTTTCTTTGCAGGCTCGTGGCAGCAAAAGGAATTTATGACCCCTCCTGCAGCTGTGAGAGCATTTATCCAAAGGCTTATATCTGAGCCAAGCCAATCAATCATAATTGCAGCTTAATCCAGACTTGGATTAGGAATATTAACTAAGTAATTTATTGGGAGTTCTCAGGCCCCAGCTTGCAGAGGCTCAGGATTAAAGTCTGGACAATTCATTCATGGAGCTTGGGACAGGCTCAGCTGAACTCTTCCTGCTTCTTTATTTTGGTTTGAATAATATATGCATTCACTGGCTAAAAAATATCATTTCTAGGGCTAAAAAGAAACACGAGGCTGTGTGTTATCCCCCTAATCCCAAGTGGGACAGGCAGGAGGTGCAGCAATCCTCTATCCAGAGCACACAGCAAGCGTCAGTTCTCCTTCACAGGGCACAAACCTGCTGTCCTGGAGTTTGATCTTTCTTTGGAAGCCCTTCCTCTGCCCCTCATTAGACAGTCCTTGGGTTAATGCCAGGGATCCAATTTCTTGCAGGTTAATTGTTTGCTCCCCTTGCAGCCTCTCCTTGGCAGCAGCAGTTCTGCACTTCCAACCACTTAGCACAGGGTGATGTCTCTCCACTTTGGGCTTCTTTTACATCTGGCTGAGTGCTGAGGGACAGAGAACAACTCCATAAATCCAGGGAGCTCCTTAGGCACATGTTTTATTTATGCCAAACCACAGCCACGCTCCTGTCTCCGGCTACAACATGTTGGGAAAGGAAATGCCTCCATTCATTGAGTTCAGAGAGTCTGAATCACAGCAGCGACAACCTCAACTTAAATATTGCTCTACCCCCTCCTCTCAGACTGATAAACACCCCCCTTTACAGTTTCTGTTCTATTTTCCCCATTTATATATTTTTTTTTCCATTTCTGCAACATCAGGTCTCACAGGATAAAATGAGTGGAGGAAGAACCCCCTGGAAACCCTTCAGCTTTCTCTTCCTCAACTCCCCACGAGGGGTTTTCCCACCTCTCAGTGCCTGCCAGGCTCCAGCTGGTTGGTTTTCCCCCCTTCCCAGGGAGCTGCTGCAGAGCAGAAGCAGCAGCTGAAGAGCAGATGCTCCACACTGAGGAGTTTTCATCACACCCACTTCTCTCCTCGCACCAACTAAGATGAATCAGCCCAAAGCTCCTCTCTCTGAACATCCCACGAGTTGAAGGCCCCATCATTAAGCAGATGAAAGAGCAGCCAAGCAGAGCTGATGACTGTCCTTCCTCAAAGGAGCTGAGTCACTGTCCCTGGAGGGATTTAAAAGGCTTGGAAAAGTGGCACTGGGGGATATGGTGAATACATCAACGTGGGGCTGGATGAACGTAAAGATCTTCTTCTCCGTGTCTGAAGAATTCCATGATTCAGATCATCCATCAGGGCAGCAGTGCTTGCCATCCCCAGGCTGTGGGAAGTGGCTCTGGGGAACAGGAGGCTCAATCCATGAGGATCAATAACCTGCTGGCCCCACAGCATTCCCAGGAGAGATCACCACCTGGAAAGGTTTCTGTCCTTGTCCCAGGGATTTATGTTCCCACATCTCCAGGATCCTTCACTGGAGCCTCCTGCTGCTCAAGGAACTTATGTGGGGAGAGACTTCGTTTGTACAACCTCAAACCAGAACTGGGGTGCTGCATGCAACTTCAGGATCCTCAGCACAAGGACTTGGAACTGCTGAGGAGGCCACAGGGATGCTCCAAGGGCTGGAACCCCTCTGCTCTAGGGACAGGCTGGAAGAGCTGAGAGTGTCCAACCTGGAGAAGAGAAGGATCCAGGGAGACCTCTGAGCCCCTTCCAGTACCTAAAGGGGCTCCAGGAGAGCTGGAGAGGGACTTGGGACAAGGGACGGAGGGACAGGACACAGGGAATGACTTCCCAGTGCCAGAGGGCAGGGTGAGATGGGGTACTGGGAAGGAATTCTTCCCTGGGACGGTGGGGAGGTGCTGGGATGGAATTCGCAGAGAAGCTGTGGCTGCCCCATCCCTGAAAGTGTCCAAGGCCAGGTAGGACAGGGCTTGGAAGAACCTGGGCTAGTGGAAGGTGTCCCTGCTCATGGAATGGGGTTGGAATGAGATAGTTTTAAAAGGTCCCTTCCAACCTAAACCATTCTATTAATTCTTTAAGTTCAGCAAAGACCCAGATTTGAGGATAAATTACCCCATGGAACAGGTCAGGCTGAGAGGGGTTGGAGTTGCTGAATTAACAGGGGGACAACTCCAGAGCAGATGTCCAAGGAGAGTCTGCCTCTGCACAGAGAAAGGACAAGTAGAATCAAGAGAAATTCCAACCAGACATAAGAGGAGGAAAAGTTTGCCAGAGCAGAGATTAATTTCCAGAACTGTGACCCTGAGATGTGGTGGAGGAATCTCCCTCTGTGAAAAAGTGACATTAGGTTGGAGAATTAGCCCTGAGCAGCAACCCAGCCAAGGCTGGACTCAAGCCCACCAAAGACCCTCCCAACCAAGCATTTCTGGGAAGCAGAGGCAGCAGATGCCAAAGCAAGACAAGAGGAACTTCCCACCAACTCCTCCCACCCACAAATTTATCTTCTCAAACAGTCACAGTATCAGAACTGCCCAGTGTCACCACAGTGTGGGACATTGCCAGCCTGCAGGAAGGGGGACAAACTTCCCAAGCTCCAGATGTTTTGGGTTTTTCCTTTTTTAAAGCATTGTTTTGTAAGTGGAACAGCCCTGAGCTTGTGCCAAGGTCAGCATGACCAGGCAACTTTGTTCCTGGTAGATTTACTTGAGGTCTCCTCCCAATCACTGTGAACAAAAGGCTTTCATCAAGAGCACATTAACTCAAGAAATCACAGGGGAAGGTGCCACTTCTGGGTTTGTCTCCAACCAGATCAAGACATATAGTTTTTTTAAAATAAAAAAAATTAATCACAGTGGAAAAATGCTCAGCTTATGACTTTCCATTTCAATTATTATCTTGATTTTGGGCTACCAACTGTTTTAGGCATCAAAGCACAGGTTTTTCTGTGCCTACACCATCAGACTCATTAAAACTGGAGAAGACCTTTAAGATCATCAAGTCCAACCATCAACCCAGCACCACCATGTCCTCAAGTGGCACATCCACACGTTTTTTGAGCATTTCCAGGAATGGTGACTTCAGAAGTGGCACTTGAGAACACACCTGGAAGGGCCCAAGCTAAGCAGGGTCCTGACAGTGCTAGAAGTGCTTGGAGGCAGCAAATAATGCCAAAATGTTGGGCTGGGAGAGGGACCCTTCTCTCAGGTGTCTCTGATGGGGGCACCATCCTGCTCCACAGGGTCTTTAAGCCCCTAAAGAACAGCCAGGAGGCTTTGAGAGAGGAGCTGTTGAGGAGAGCACAGCCCTGTGTGTTGTCCCTTCCAACACAAACAATTCCATGGAAAATCGCCAGAACCACTTTGTGGATCCACCACTCCATCAAGACTGCAATAAGGATGGACAGAACCATGTGGGACATCAACCACCCAGCCCTTCCACCCCCCTCACCCAGCAGAAGATCTCAGCACTGATGGAAACCTGCCAGAGAAGAAGCCAAGGACTAAATTATCCATTTCCCTCTGAAGTTGCAGCAGGATTTGCCTTTCTGGGGTGGTTTTTTCCCCCCCATTGCTTCCCCACCAGCTGTTCCAGCTGCTGCAGCTGCCCTTCCTAATGCAGTCTTCTCCAATATGGTGTTTGAGAGGCCTTTTTCCCCTGGGAAATTCTAAAAAAACCTAAAAGAATAAATCAATCTCTTGGTTCAATGGAAACATGCACAGGGATTTTGAGATCTCCACAATGCTCATCCCATTGCATCTCCCTCCTTTTTTTTTCCTGCTGCTGGGAGACAGGAGCACTTCATTGGAATGATTCCCTTATTTTTCATTGGATCACAGGATGGTTTAGATTGAAAGAAACCTTAAATCTCACCGTGTTTCAACCCCCTGTCATCTTCCACTAGACCAGCTTGCTCCAAGCCCCATCCAACCTGGCCTAAAACACTACCCAGGGATGGGGAGTCCTCAGCTTCTCTAGGCATCCATTTGGGATGGAATAAACTTTCCACCATGCTTAATGACAAGTATTCACATTTAACCTCTTTTGAAAGCCAGGAAAGTAGGGAGAAAACACCTCCATCTACTGGGACCTAACTGGTTACTTGTGTTTCAGAGGCACAAACCCACCCTGGGACTCAAGGCACATCATCCCACAGCAGAACCACATCTTGGACCAGTTGCAAAAAGCCTCCTGTCTCTGACACCCTGAAAAAAATCCCTCCCAATCCTCGATTCCCAACCAAAACAGCAACAGTTTAAACACAAGAACAAGTGGCTGCAAATGAACATGCGGGAGGCACCAGGAGATCTGGACTGGAACGACCTCAGCATCAGCCCTGAGGTGCCAGAAGGGCTTTGCTGCCAATGCAGCACCTGGGATTCACTGGCACGTGGGAATGTTGCCAGGTACACTCTGGGATCACTTTTTTGGATCTGAAAAAGCAGCCAATTAGGTAGAAACCAAATCAGTTTGTGTTGTTGGCCCCTGCCTGCCCCATGCCCAGCAGGAGCAGACTGGGAAGGTCATCCTGAGACAGGAACAGCTCCAGCAGGATTGGTACCACTCCCCAGCACACTCACAACCCACCAGAGCCTGGCCCAGCATCATCTTTTCTCACTGCCTGTTTTCTAGGAAATGCCCCATTTCCTAAATCTGTGCCTGGACAGTTCAGTTTCTGCTACAGAGAAACTGAGCCAAGTGAAGAAAACAGAAAAAAATACGTCCCCAAGGGAGATGTCCCCTCCTAGGCCAAGATTTACCCACCTAGGGGTGGGTAAAACCCACCTGGCTCATCCCAAGGGAAATTTTATGCCCTGCAATGTGAAGCTGCTTTTTAATCCAGTGTTTCCCCCTCCCTCCTTCTCCTGCTGTGACACTCATTCCCTCCCACAATGTTTTTTTCATTTCATATCCATGCAATTGCACAACTTTCTCCTCTCCAGGAGGTGAAAGGGCAAAAACATCCCCTGAATTGTAAAATCCTGAGAGTTTTCCTTCCCTCTCTTTGCAACCCCAAGCCAAGCCCAGATCTTGCAGAGCTTGGTTTGGTGCTGTCATTGCCTTGTGTTTCCCCAGCCAGCCAATTCAAACAGCCTGAAAAGGGCAGCACAGGAGGAGACAGGATTAAACCAGGGCTTGTTTATCAGCACAATTAAGACTCTCATTTAATCTTCTTCACAGACTCCAGATGAAAAAAAAAAAAAGGGGGGAAAAAAATAAATTCCAAGCACTTGGCAGCTCTGAGGAGAAATTAAGAGTTTATCTCAAAGTCACTGCACTCAGGGATGAGTGTCACGATCAGCAATACCTGTTTCAAAGGAAACCTGGTGTCCCACAGACAAAAAGGCACCCAATTCTCCCACTGGACAACCTCCAGCCCCAGCCCTGCAACAACTGCAGTAGCATAAATGAAAAAAAAAAAAGCTTTCCAACAGCTCCAAGTGAGAAGGATTTAGGGATTCCAAGGTGGAAGAGTCACCAGCTCAGAACTCAAAGTCCTCATCGGCCATGGCGATGGCCCAGGCAAACTTCTCCCTCTGGGTCTTGTTGTAGATCTTCTCGATGGGCACCCCGAACTTCTTGCACCTGGGCAGAGCAGAAGACATGGAGGGTGATACTTCACACCTCAGGGAGAGGTTCCAGCACTCTTCAGTCACAACAACCCTCTGGAGCACCCTGGGCTGGGGGTGCTGGTGGACACAAGGCAGATGTGCCCAGGTAGGCAAGAACCCAGTGGCATCCTGGCTTGTATCAAACCTAGTGTGGCCAGCAGGACCAAAGAAGTGATTGTCCCCTGTGCTGGGCACTGGAGAAGCCACACCTTGAATCCTGGGGTCATTTTGGGTTCCCCATGACAAGAAAGACATTGAGGTGCGTGTCCAGAGAAGGGAATGGAGCTGGGGAAGGATCTGGAGTACCAGGAGTGGCTGAGGGAGCTGGGTGGGCTCAGCCTGGAGAAAAAGAGGCTCAGGGGGAACCTTCTCACTCTCTGCAACTCCCTACCAGGACTGCAGAGCCAGGTGGGAATTGGCCTCTTCTCCCAGGCAACACAGGACAAGAGGACACAGACTCAAGTTCTGCCAGGGGAGCTTCAAGTTGGACATAAGGAAGAATTGTCTCATGGAAAGTGTGGTCAGATATTGGAAGGGGCTGTCCATGGAGATGGGGGAGTCCCCATCCCTGGAGGTGTCCAAGGAATGACTGGATGTTGCATTGAGTGGGTGACAAGGTGGGGATTGGGCACAGGTTGGACCTGATGGTCTTGGAGGTCTTTTCTGACCTCAATGATTCTGAGATTCAGTGTTGTCCCCTCTCCAGGTGCAGCATCTCTCACCCCTGCAATCCCCTCAGCTCCAAGATCCCTAAGAAATTAACTTTTTGCCACTGTTGAGGACTTGCAAAGTGACCCCCTCTTGCCCCAGTTCTGCTTATTTGTAGCAAATAGAAGCCTTAGTTTGGGATTCAGTATCACGTCCCATCCCTGGAAGTGTCCAAGGCCAGCTTGGATGGGGCTTGGAAAAACATGGTCTAGTGGAAGGTGTCCCTGCCCATGGCAGGGGGTTGGAATGGGATGAACATTAAGGTCCCTTCCAACCCAAACCATACCACGATTTCACATCCAAGACTTACCAAGCTACGCTAATCCTGGGATCCAGGTAGTTCAGCTTGGATGTGCCCAGAGCTATCTGCTTGTTCTCCTCCTTATCCGTGGCCTGGATGTTCAGCCTGGCCAGCTGCTCTTCCAGCTTCTTCAACAGCTTCTTTTTCTTCTCTACGTTGCTGAGGGAGGAGGAAGAACAACACAGAGAAAGTCTTAAGCTTAGAAATATTCCAGAATAGCAGAATCAAAGAATCAGGACTTTGACCTGGTAAGATACTTTGCGCATATTAAAATAAATAAATGTAATTAGTACCACCAAAGATGGTCAAACACAAAATCCAACATCCAGACACCATCACCCTCAGAAGATGGGAAGGGTTTGCCCAGAGAAGCTGTGGCTGCCCCTTCCCTGGAAGTGTCCAAGGCCAGGTTGGACAGGGCTTGGAGCAACCTGGTCTAGAGGCAGGTGGCCTTGCAAGGAACCATCCACAAGACCTATAATCATCTTCCATGGACCAAGAGGTACCTGGTACCCAACATGGGCATTTCTGCTCTGATGAGCCGCATGGAGGGTGTTGGACCACACCATCCCCCATCCACAGGCCCTCTGTGCAGACATCCCTCTGCAAGACAGGATTGCAAGAAGAGCCACTCACGCTTCTGCTTTGGCATCTTTTGTGTCTTCAAATTCATCTTTGGCTTTTTTCAGCTCTTGCTGGGCTTCCTCCACCTGTTTCTTCTTGGCATCAATCTGGGGAGGTGAAAAAAAAAAGTCAGGCCACACTCCTGTCCTTTCTGGAGGTTTCAGCTGCCCCTTTCTTTCCTTTCCCACACCATTCCTTAGTTTCTTACCAGCCCTTCTCCACTCCCAACCACCTGCCCCTGCAGTGCCTGCTGGGCTCAAGCATTTTTTGGCATCTTGCAAGAAGAGGCCAGAAACACTTGGAGATCCTCAATCTGTTCATTTTGTGCCACTGCCTGACTCCAACTGGTTTGTAAAAGTGTTGGAGCTCTCTGAGAAATCCCAGGCCATCAGTGGAGTGTGACCAAGAGCTGGGGACAATTAAAAGTGGTGATTTGAGGTATTTCCAGAGCAGACCCATGAAATTCCCAGCTGGTCCTCACAGAAACAGAAGGGAAAACCAGTTTCTCTGATTCTGAGCCAGCTGTGCCATTCCAAAAAGCACGATTTGAACACACCAAGAGACAAAAAGAGCCCCACAATCATAAAAAACCGCCCAAATTCTATGCCAAGTGAGCTTCATCCAGCATTTGATCTTGCCCCATCCCTCTCTACCCTGGTCACTGATGGAAAACTACCTATTCCCAGTTCACTCCTTGATGCACTTGACCAACATGATCTCTTTAGGTAGCCCACTCTCCCCATCCCAAAAAATAAAGCTCAGAGGTGAGATCAGGCTTGAGGGCCCTCAGTTTGGTCTCTCTCACCTTGGCCTGGAGGGTTTCCATGGACTTGGCAAAGGTTTTGGGCACAGACCTCTGATGGTTGCACAGGATGGCCACAGCTCGGTTGGCTCGGTTGTAGGAGAGGAGCTTTCCAGCAACGTTGTCTTCAGCTGGAAATAAATGAAAGCACCACTAAGCCTCCCTTTCTGGGATTTGGGGAAGGCAGGGAATGGAGGAGAACAACAGCAAGTCGTTTGCTTTTTCCCCATTCTTTCTCCAGGGAGAGCAATAATGGGTGTGGAAATCAGTGAAGGACAACTGAGCATCACTGCTGTGACTCATCAATCACATGCCCAAGGAAATAAAAAATGATGTAACCAATCAGCAACACAAGGAAGAAGGAGAAAAATAGTCCCATCTTGGCTCTCAATTAGTCAGAGCATCACTGAGTTAACTATTTCTCACTGTGGTTCTCCAATGTGCTGCAGGTCCCCAAAAGTTACGTACCACCTTACAACACAGTGCATCATCTACCAAGGAAGGGTGGGCAGTTCTTGAGACCCCAAGGGAATGGATGGACATTTCTGAGCCCACCAGCTGCTGGTGAGACCACAAACTCTGTGTAACTCACGGTTGGTGAGTGCCTTGAGCTGCTCCTGCAGGGTGATGGAGGCATTGTAGGTCCTGAACACCTTGGCTGTCAAACCATCCATCAGGTGCTGGAGGTGTTTGTTCAAGAAGGTTGTCTGGGGGAGAGGAGACAGGACAAAGTGTGGGGAAACTCACACCAGGAACTGGAGTGACAGGACAAGGGGGAACAGCTTCAAAATGAAAGAGGAGGTTTAGATGAGATATTAGAAAGAAGTTCTTCCCTGTGAGGGCAGTGAGACCATGGCACAGGTTGGCCAGAGAAGCTGTGACCCCTTCTTGCCCCAAATCCAGTTATTTGTAGCAAATAGAAGATGTCTTTTGGGATTCAATATCATGCTCCATCCCTGGAAGTGTTCAAGGCCAGCTTAGATAGTGCTTGAAGCAACCTGGTCTAATGGAAGGTGTCCCTGCCCATGGCAAGGGGTGTTGGAACTGGACAGTCTTTAGGGTTCCTTCTAACCCAACCCATTCCATGAGTCTATAAAAGAGAAGGAATAGAACAAGCAGGAAGGAGGACAACAAAGCCCTTGTTTTTCAGATCATCTTCTGCCTAAGCAACCAAATTCGCCATTAAAAAAACATGAAGTCCTGTAGGTTGTAGATCTACTTGTTGGGTCAGGCCACCATCTACCCAAAACTGGCACAAATGCCACCCAAACCCACAAAGAATCTCACTGAAAGTCCACAATTTCTGCCCAGCCATGTCCAAGGAGACACATCTTGGCACATGGGGATGTGATTCGGTGATGAATATGGCAGTGCTGGGTTAAATGTTGGACTTGATGATCTTTTTGAAGGTTTTTTCCAACCTTAATGATTCTCTGATCTCAGACCCAATATCTGTTTTGCACAGGGACCCCACACCCCTACTTGGGGTCACACACAGACCCCACACTGCACCCTGGGGCCACACAGGGACACCCCACATCACTCCCTAGGGCCGCATAGGGGCACCCCATACCCCACCTTGAGAGTGCACAGGGACCTCCTATTCCACCTCAGGGATTTACAGGGACCTCACACACCTCCCTGGGGCCACACAGGGACCCCACACCCTGGAGAAGGGGAAGGAGCAGCTTTTTGTAGGGGAGCAGATCAGGAGGGAAGGGTGCAGCACATCTCTTCAGCAACTTCTCACCCTCCTGTGGAGCCCTGGTGAGGTGTCAAAGTGTCACACAGCTGATGTTTTACACCTCCAGCAATGTGTGCATGGGCAGGACTTCCCAGGCTAAAAAAAGCCCAAGCTGATGATTTAGATGAGGGAAGAAGAAGAAATCCATCTCTGTAGCAGAGACAGAGGTGCAGAAAGGCAGCCAAGGCTGTTTACAGGGAAGCAGAGATGCCACCAGGGCACAGAAAACATCACAGAGCCCCTGGAGGGTCTTCAAACAGCAACAGTGGTGTCTGTGAGGGTGAGATAACTAAAAGCAGGGTAAGGGATGACACTGATGAGCACCAAAGGCTGACAGGGGTGTCACAGGTTTGCTTCTCCTCCCTCTGGGCCATCAGTGCTCTTCCAAAAGCATCGAGGTGACAACTCACATTGAGCTTGTCAAAGAGGTCATCTGTGGGATCCTTGTTCTTCATGAACCGCTGTAGGTTCTTGAACACCTAAAGAGGGGGAAAGATGGCCCTGAGCAGGGACAAGGGTCAAATTGCTCTCAGACATCTCCCTCATCTGTCTCCTCAACCAGATAGACTCAGATTTACACTCATGTAACACATCCTACCCCACCATCAACCTTATCAACTTCGAGGGCTGGCACTGGTGCTGTTTCCCCCCATCTTTCCTACCTCTCACACTCCCATTTCCCCACAAACTCCATTAAAATCATCCACTCCATGGGCAAAGCAAAATAATTCAATATCAATGAAGACATTTCAAGTTCTAATGCCCACCAGGCAACTGAGGATGCTCCAGCACAAGGGTGGGACTTCTCCCCTCAAGATTCATTGAGTTGCACAACTTTGGAAGCCCTACCCCAGAGTTCCTCCCCGTCCTGCAGGACAGGGAGATGCTGTCGAAGCACAGGAGGCACCTTTGCAACAGGTTTTGGATGTAGATTTGGTCCTGATGAACACCCAGAGCCACCCAGAGAACTGACATGGCCCCAACTCACCGGCTTCTCCACAGACACTTTGTTGTAGTAACGGATCGAGTCCTTCCCAAGGAAGTCAAACTCCACCACGTGCTCCTGCCCATCCAGTTCAGGGTGCAGCTTGATGTGCTCCACACGCAGGGAGCAGCAGCCAACCGTGTCCGCTGTCTCCCCTTCCTCCTTCTCATTGCCAGCTCTCAGGGCCAGCTGGAAGGAGACAGCGAGTCATCCACCCCCCATCCCACCTCAATTCCCCTTTCCGAGGTTGTTAAGGTGGTTGTGGATGTCACAGGCAAGAGAATCACAGAACGGTTCAGGTTGGAAGGAACCTTCATGGGCTTCTCGTTCCAACACCCTTCCACACTATCCCAGGTTGCTCCAAGCTTCATCCAGCCTGGCCTGGAACACTTTCAGGGATGGGCCATCCACAGTTTCTCTGGTCAACCTGTTGCAGAGCCTCATGGACAGCTCTCTGGGGATGGCATCTCATGGAATGGCTGCTGGAACCGTGGAGGAACCCAAAGAGCAGGTGCCACCAGCAGGAGATAATTTCACTGCTCTGAGAAACCTTAAAATATCCCTCCTACTCTCCCAGATGGTTGTCCATCTTTCCAGCAGGGATTTGCCATCACATAGAGACACATGTGCAGGTAAAGCCCAGGAAGGATAGCACACCTCCTGCACAGCCCCATCTTCACAGGAACATCAGCAGATAGCAGGAATCACCATCCTTAATCCTTCACCCCATCCCTGGAAATGTTCAAGGTCAGGTTGGACAGGGCTTAGAGCAACCTGATCTAGTGGAAGGTGTCCCTGCCCATGGCAGGGGGTTGGAATGAAGTGATCTTTAAGGTCTCTTCCAACCCAAACCATTCCATGATTCCATAATCACTGCCCAAATTCCTCCTGTGGAGCACAAGGAATCCCCAAAAAACTCCAGGGGGGGGTAGATCAGATAATTCCCAACCCCCACATGGATGGGAGACACCTGGGGCTGGGGTGAGGATGTGGGGACCTTATCAATGAAGTAGAGGGCCACTGCTCTTTGCCGCTTCTTCATCTCCTTGGACTTCCAATCTGCTCGGTACTGAGCCCGGATTTGGTGGACAACACCCTTTAAGCGCCGAGCGACCTCGTATTTCTGCCAGTCCTTCTCCCCCTGGAAAGGGAAAGCCAAGACATTTTTCCTTCAGTGCCCCATCTTTCTTGCACCCCTTCCAGCCAAAACCTGTTCCAGGAGCACCTCCAGCATCTAAATCCTGCTCAAACCCCACTGTTTCCTTAGGAAAAGAAAAAAAATCCACGAAGTGAATTAATCTGAGCATAAGCAGCTCATCCAGGGTTTCTGTGCCCTCTGCTGGCCGTGCTGGATCTGCATCCTGGCTAAATCCAGGTGTTCTCCACCAGCCAGTGCAAAACAAGGAGTCAAGGTGCTCAAACACTGCATGGCCATGGCCATGTCCACCACTATGGAGGGACACAACGCACACAGCCGTGCCCAGTTTTCACTCGGAGCACTGGGAAGAGCCTTAAATCCCCTTTCCCTTCCCACAGCATTCCCTCCCTCCCATGGCACTGCAGACCACAATCCCACCTTTCCCTACACTCCACTCACTCAGGAACGTGGCCCAGGGATGGCTCTGCCTTGGACACTTCCCTGGAATAGGGTTAGACCTTAAGAACCCTCTGTCCTTTTCCTCTCGCCACCCAGTGACACAAATTCATTTAAGTTCACCCTTTTTTTTTGGGGGGGAGGGAAAGATGAAAATAAAAAAGTAGATCTCTGCTTTCCCTGCTCTTTCCATGTGACCAAAGGCATCATTCCAACCTTCAGCTTGGAGCTGGGGTTCAGCATGATGTACTTCAGGGTGTTCTGGATGTTCTCCGTCCACGAGGCCAGCCAGGTAACTGTGTTGTCAAAACGAACCTCCTTCCACTTGTGACCTTCGGGTGGCTCTGGGATCTTGGAGTCCCTGTGGGAAGAGCAGGATTACAGCCCTGAGACCATGAGGAAATGGGTGTTCAGCTCAGCTTCAGGGATGGTCAACACATGGGAGTGTTACTTTGAGAAAACATACAGCCCATCAAACTGCTCCACAATGTGGAATCATTCAGGTTGGAAAAGCCCTTTAAGATCATCAGGTTCAACCATTCCCTCAGCACTGCCAGGCCCACCACAAAACCACGTCCCCAAATGCCACATCTACATATTTTTCAAATCCTTCCACAAGTGGTCACCCCACCACTGCCCTGAGCAGCCTCTTCATTTGACAGCTCTTTCTGTGAAGAAGTTTTCCTTAAAATCCAATCCAAACCTCCTCTAGCACAACTTGAGGCCATTTCCTCTTGTCCTGCCATCAATTATCTGGGAGAAGAGACCAATTGCCACCTGTCCACACCTTTCTTTCAGGAAGCTGTAGAGAGGGAGAAGGTCCCCCCAGAGCCTCCTTTCCTCCAGGCTGAGCCCCCCCAGCTCCATCTGCTGCTCCTCAGACTTGGGCTCCAGGCCCTTCACATGATCAGCTCTTTACCACTTGAAAGAAGACAAAGCAGAACATGCTGGGGCATGTTTTGAATCAAGGTCTTCACATGAGTGGTTTAAGAGCAACCCAACTCTTATAACTTGGGGTAAACACTCCTAACCCAAGCATTGCTTTTCCTTCCTCCTTCAGTGAGTATCCTGGTGCTTCCAGCCACCAGGAGCCACCCAAAAAATTAGGAGGAATGGCTCATTTGGAAGAGGAGCACAGAGTTATCCCTTCCTCAAAGAGGCCATAGGAGCACCAAAATTGACTTTGGGTGAACAGCATGGACACCAGTGGGAGATGGGAGCTTCCTTTGTACATCCGCAGAGGAACTCCAAGTCAGACCCCTGAGGGTGACTAAAGGACTCCAGTGAGTCAAAGCCTCAGGACACGCAAAGCAGAGATTTTAGGAGATGGCAAAATCCCAGCACTGGGGAGAGATGTCCCTGCTCCCCCCAGTCCCAGGAGCTCAGCCCTTCCCATGGCAACTCACCTGCTGCAGTTGATGATAACATCTTCTGGCATGATCCTCTTCTTCAGCATCCCCATTTTGGGGTGGTCGCCGCGGCCACGGAACAGCCCCGGTGGCTCTGTTTTGAAGTTGCCGATCTTCTCCCGGTGCCCATCCAGGATGCAGTATCCATATTCCTCCTGAATCTTATCGGCCTCCTCCTTCAGTTTCTGAAATGGGCACCAGGACACCATCAAGGAATCATGGAATGGTTTGGGTTGGAGGGAACCTTAAAGATTATTTCATTCTCATTCCAATCCTCCTGCCATGGGCAGGGACACCTTCCACTAGACCAGGTTGCTCCAATCCTCATCCAACCTGTCCTAGGACAATCCCAGGGATGGAACATTCACAGCTTCTCCAGGCAATCTGTTCCAGTGTCTCACCACCCTCCCAGTGAGGAATTTCTTCCCAACATCTACTCTCATCCCACAGGACAAGATTTAAACCCCATGGCTTGTGTTTACCCATCACTGTCCTCCTTTCCCTGGAGAAGAGCAAGGCTGGGAAGGCAGAGCTCAAAGGGTGGGGGAATGAGATGAGCACAGGTCCAAGTCCACTCCCAACAGATGGGCCATCTCCACCCACTTTGCCAACCCTCCCAGTGATGCTGATGGAACAATCCTGAGTGCCATCAGTCCCTCAACAAGATCCATCATCCTCTGGACACAGGAGGACCCCAAGCCATGGTCCAAGGATGGCTGGGACCCTGAAAAGCCGTGGAATGGTGCAGGATCTGCTGTTAAAGTTCATGAACAAGGGGGTGATGGTCTTGGGAAATAGAGCTGCTCCAAAGAGGTCCCAGGGGATAACACCAAGGGAGAAGACAAGCAGGAGCCAAATCACCCCAAAGCTGTACCCCAAAACATGCCAGCCAGTCCCAGATGCCACAGGAAAGAGTCCTCACCTGCTTCTCCTCCTTGGGGAGCGCTTTCCGTGCCTCGCTCTTGTCCACAAAGTACTTGTGGATCTCAGTGAAGTCACACTTGTCCAGGTCCTGGATTATCTCCTGCTCCTCAGAGGTCATCTCCTGGCCAAGGGAGGAGGGGTAAAGCCAAGAGGCAAAACTAACTCCACAACGAGCTGCAGTTTGGGCCTCTCCTTTCCAGAAGAGGAAATAGAGACCCACATTCCAGTTCTTTGGAAAAACCAGAAGGCAGCAGCCACATCGAAGGGCAAATCCACCATGGCAGGAGATCAGAGTGCCTCTGGACCCCCGAACCACGACCCAGAGAAGCAAAACTCAGCCAGTTTTGGGGTGGAACAACTTCTGATGTGGAAAAAAGTCCCCAAACAGGACTGCAGGAACTGCAGAAGCGCCACCAAAGATATTTGGGGGAGGGGGGGGTGGTATTTTTACTTGAGACTACGGGATTATTCCTTCAAGCCCCAAAATATTTGTGAGCTGTTTGCAAGATCCAGCACCTGCTTCCACCACCAAAACTCAGAGGGAGCACAAGTGCCAATGTGAAGCCCTCAAAGATGCCACAGACAACAAATTCCAGCCCAAATCCACAACAAACAAGGAAATAAACCAGAATTTAGGAGCTCTTCATTCTAAATAAGCCACAAAAGTCCCTCAACCCCCACCACAGCTTGGGGATGATGGATATCAAGGAAGCCCTCCCAGGGAACGTACCTTCCTCCAGTCATGGAAGAAATTGTTCTGGAAGATCTCCTTGGTCGTGTATTCGTGATCGAGCATTTTGGCATAAAATGTGGCGATTTCCTCCGTGGCCAAGCTCAACTTCAGGGGTTTTCCTGGGAAAAGAGAAGACCAGTTAAGGGGAGAGCCCAAGCCCAAAGCCCCAGGCAGCTCTTTGGAGACTACTCATACTCCACCAAAACAGGGACAAGGGGTGAGAACAGTCACTGGCAGGACCTCAGCACCTCCTGCACCAGGATCAACATCCAGAGCACTTGGCCCAGTGGGATGTTCTTGAAGCCCATCACTTCCTGCCAGGATCTTGCTTGGAGAGGTTTCACCTCATCCATGCAGGTGGAGCCATCATGGGATGCTCCAAGCTGGAATAGATACAGATGGAAGAGCCTCTCATGGTTGTCCAATGGACCAAAAACCATGGAATGGTTTGGGTTGGAAGGGATTTTCAAGACCATAGTCCATCCCCTTGCCATGGGCAAGGACACCTTCCACTATCCACTATTGCTCCAAGCCCCATCCAACCTGGCCTTGGACACTTCCAGGGATGGGGCAGCCACAACTTCACTGGTCAGAATCCTGGATCATTTCTTAGATGTTCTAAGGATCTTGGAGCACTTGTTGGAGATGGCAAAGCCACCA
Organism: Campylorhamphus procurvoides; assembly: GCA_013396655.1. NCBI lineage: Eukaryota > Metazoa > Chordata > Aves > Passeriformes > Dendrocolaptidae > Campylorhamphus > Campylorhamphus procurvoides. Next base: position 267,770 of record WBMV01008443.1, read on the forward strand.
CCTTCTCCTGAGCATCTTAGCCAGAGAAATAGAGTGAAACCAAGGAACACCTTGGCTTATCCTAGGAATTACCTGGAAAAGGCTTTCCTAGGCAAGCTGCAGGGAAAACACCCTGCAGAGCTCCAGGGGATGGTTGAATCCTGTCCGAACCCCTTTTTTTGGGGATTGCCAGACTGCAGGGAATGGTGGGTCACAGCCTTACAACATTCCCATGGCAACCTCCATGTGCCAGCTCATCCATGGTCCTTCCCTCCTTGGGGTTGTTGCCAGTCCCCAAACATTCCTTCCAGGAATTGTGACCCTCTTTAGCAACAGTTTTTTGCTTTTAGCAAAGAAGACAACATCAAAATCCACAGGCCAAAGGTACCGGCCTCAACCCACACGTCTCACAGGGGCACCTCCAACAACTCAGAGGTCACAGAGAAGGTACAAACCTTGCCAAGGCTCCTCCTCAGAGAGCCAAAAAGTCTCTGACAAGCCCCCTCGATGTCCCAGCAGTGCCCTCTGGTGTTGCCAGACAACACATTCCCCAAAATTGGCCTTTTTCCTGCTGTAAAAGAGGCATAGGAAGCCCCAGGGAAGGGGCTGAGGACCACCAGGACCTCATGGGACTGTGGTCCCCTCCCATCTCCTGCATCCCTTGGCCAAGCCCGAATGTCCTTGTTGCCTCTTTTCTCTGATCTGTAATGAGTTCAGGGATGAAGGTCAGAGCGGGGAGAAGACAACCCAGCAGGAACGGCAGGAGAACAAGGAGGACAGCAGGGCCCTGGAGGTGTCCTGGATCAGCCCCTCAGTGACACCCTGAGTTGCTGCAAGGTGCCCCTGGGGACATCAGGAGTCATGAGCAGCTCAACCAAATCCTTCAACATCTCATGGAACAGTAAAATCCTGCTTTTCCAGCTTGTGGGGAAAACATGGATGGTCTCACTTAAAACCAAAAAACGTCTTAATGAGCTAAAAATGGGGTTCATCAGGAAAAAAACCCCAACCATCAGGGTCAGCTCCTAAGAACCCCATAAGTCCTATCACCTCCAGCTTTAACCAGTGGTCTCAGCCTTTATCCAGTGGGATATTCCTCTTCCACACAGGAGAGGACACCAGCATTTTCCAGGCAAGACACAACCCCACATGCCCCAGGAGCCATCAGGAAGGGGACGTACCATCGTAATAAAACTGCACATCCTTGGGCAGTGGCTCGTAGAGGGGGGCAAAGTAGGGCCCTCGGTGCTCCAGCTGGGTCCATTTGACTCCATCTGCCTTCTTCTCCTCTTCCCACCTGGGACAGACACACAGGGACCTGTGAGAACATCCCAAATCCCAGGGTGTCCTTGGGAAGATGCTCCAAGCAGTGACAGTCAGCACAAACTCCAGGTGAAATCCCATTTTCTCTGCCACTGCCTCAGTTTCCCCTTTCTTTGAAACAAGGAAACTCCAATGAGATCCAGGGAAAAGTGCCCTGAGGAAGGGGATGGTGACATGGAATTCAGGAGGAGAGTGAAGGGATCTTAAAGATAATCTCATTCCAACCCCCCTGCCATGGGTAGGGACACCTTCCACCATCCCAGGTTGCTCCAAGCCCCATCCAAGCCATTCTTATCACTTCCAGGGATGAGGAAACCACAATTGCCTCTGGGAATCCTCTGTCTGTGCCTCAGGATTATTTATAACTTGGGTTTTAAGGCAAATATGATCTTACCACATCTCCCCCACCTCTTGCCAGAGCAAACAGGATTTTAAAGTCACATTTTGCAAGTCTTAGGTGTGAAATGAAGATTGAGACTGAATAAACCAGTGAATAAACCAGTGAAATTTAAAAAGCAAAGTGTGAAAAACACTCAACCTGAAAATCAGAACATTAAAAGAGAAAAAAAAATCCCCAGGTCAGGGCCAGAGAAGAGCCTTGGTGACAGCAAAGGACCAGGCTGGCACTGCACCTTTAATCCCAGCATCTCTAGGGGCAAAAGAAGGCCAGGGATTGCTGGGAAAACACACAGGGAAAATAAAACTCCTGTTTCTTGCCACCCCCCCCCAGAAGCATTTGGGGCTTTCCCCTCCCCACAGGAAAAGTGGAGGAGGGAACCAGCCCAGGGGACACCCAGGGCACCCCAAACATCCTCCCTCTGCCACCCACCAGGACATGGTGCTGGTGGCACCCAGGACAAGCCACCACCACGTCCAAGAATTCCAGGTGGTGACACTTCCCATGGGAAATGCAGTTCTGGGCATGTTTTGGGGTGAAGGTGCTGCGTGCCAGGCTCTGCCTTCGGTGCCAGCACCCCAAAACAAGGCTTGGATTGGCATAAAAATACAGAAATCCCGTTTTTTGTGTCATGGTGTGTCCTTCAAGAGCGGCCCCAAAGGTCCAGGGATCCATGGATATCCCTGTCTGGGATAACACCCTGCAGCTCTCCACGGATTAGGGTTTAAAAACTTCCAGCCCCCTAAACTTGCCTTTTTGGTCCCAAATATTGGGGTGCTTTGGGGGGAGAGTGACACCAAGTGGTTAAAGCCACCTCCAAAAACAACAGAGCATCCATCCCACTTTTACATCCTTCCTAGTGCTTTCCCATGAAATACCTGCCTGGATGATCCAAAAAGGGGGGAAAAATTACAGACCCTCTAAAGACCCTACAGACCCTGATGTAAGTGCTGCTTCTTGGAAGATTTTTATTATTATTTGGGCAAATTATTTCCTTCCACCATCTCCTTTCCCTGACTGGGCATCAGCAAAGCCATTTCAGAAGAAACTTCATATGTTATTGATATGTATTTATATGCATAAGATATAAATTGTTATAGGAATAAAAGGTGCTGTTAAATAAATATCTTAAACTGTGCAAATACTGTTGCATGTTCAAATCCTCCCCTTATCTCCCACCGCCTTCCTCCTGCCAAGAGTGACGAGTTCAAGGCTTAATAAAGTACAGCAAAGCAGCTAAAAAGTGGTAATAAAATTGAATTTTCACAGTTTTACCCCCAAAAATAAAACTAAACCCCCAAGGCATCAGTGTTAGACCTGCCCAGGGGCCAAAGGCACACGGGACATTTACCATTTCCACTTGTCTTCTGCCTCTTCTTTCTTTTTTTCCTTTTCCTCCTCTTTTTTAGCCTTTTTGTTGCTCTTTTCTCCTCCTGCTTCCTTAGATTTCCTTTTCCTGGGCTTTCCCGGGGTCTCCTCCTCTTCACTCTTCTCTTTCTTTTCCCCCTCTGGTTTTTCCTTCTTGATTTTCCGCTTTTTCTCCTTCCCTGGCACATCTCCCTTCCCCTCCTCCTCCTCCATCTCTGCACTCTGTGTCTCTCCCCATCCTTCATCCCCTTTCTCACCCACCTCTTCCTCCTCCTTTACTCCTTTTCCATCTTCACGTCCCTTTCCCACCCCATTTCCCCCCTCCAGTTCACCTCCTACTTCTTTTTCTCCTTCCTCCTCATCCATCTTCTCCACCTTCTGCTCCTCTTTCTCTTCCAACATTTTTTCCTTCTTTATTTTCTTCTTCCCCACCTTCACCTTCTGGTGTTTCTTTGCTTTCCCTTTTTCCTGTTTTTTTCTCTCACCATCCCCTTCCTGGGATTTGTTGCTTCTTCGTTTGGCTCTTTCCTGTCCCTCTTCCCCATTGCTGCCCCCATCACCCTCCTCCTCCTCAATGCCCTCCATCACATCCCCAAATTTATCCTTCTTCCTCTTCAACCCATTTCCCTGCTGCTTCTTTTCTTCTTGTTTCTTCTCTCTTCGTTTTTGCCTTTGCTGGGCTTGGCCATTCCCTTCCTGCTGTGGGACAGGGGGATCCAGCTCCTTCCCCTCACCCTCCCTCACAGCTGCGAGCTCCACATCCATCTCCAAAGCTCCAGGATCTCCAGAGGGGGATGCAATGCCACCAGCAGCACCATCACTTGGCTTTGGGACCTGTGGGAAGCAGCCATAAGGGAAGGAATGTTGAGGCTGGGAAAGGGGAGAGGTTATCCCAAAGCCCCAGGTGGAGGAAAGGGTTGTTGAGGGATGAGTTCCATGCAGGATCATGTCCAGGGGGTGACATTCCCTCAAGTTTCCTACCCCAATTCCACTCTGGCTCTCCAAGAGCTGCTGTCCCACTGCAGGTCCTTCTTTCTGGGATTTGTCCTGGGACCTACAACAAAATCGCAGCCACTTCTCACCACCTTGGCAAGCAGCAGCCTCCCTCTCTTCCATCCAAAATTAGGGAATTGCACCCAAACAAGCCCTTGTTTCCCTCCAGCCATGGCAGCTCCATGGATGTTGTGGTAGGTGGAGATTTTATGGGATGAGGAAGCTCAAATGAGCAGGATCACAAGGTCTCCAGACCAAATGGGGGAAGATCACAAGGAAATATTCCCAGAGACACCTCAGGGGAAAGGTCTGAAAGGTTTGGCAGTACCAACAGCACACGGGACAGGTGGGATCAGGTTTAATGTCAAGGACACACTGGAGAAGGAGATGGGACATCTCCTGGGATTATGGGGACAGGCTCTCCCATCCCAAGGCAGCCTGAGCTTTGGTGGAATGGGAAGAGGAGGACAGGGAAGGAAACCACCTCATCAATGCAACAAAGCTGCAGGACAAGGAGTGTCCAGATCCATGACCTGCCCCATCAATGGGTGGGGAATGCAGGAACATTTCCCTGGTCAGCAGAAAGGCCACAGGAATTTTTGGGATCTCTGTGGGACTTGTAAACATTATAAATCACCAACCTGTCCCTACAAAACAACTCTTCCCAAGGCTTCTCTGAGCCAGGTAGGGAGTTGGGAATCTCATTTTTGAGCTGCTCATGTTCCAAAGAAGCCAAGCAAGAGATGAATAAGGGGTAGCAAGCACAGCCTAAACCAAGCTTACATCTCATAGGCTGAGCCTACAATCTCCACAGGGCAGATTTCGGATGGAGATTGGGAAAATTCCTTGCTGAAAGGGTGGCCAAGCACTGGAAAAGGCTGTGGAATCACCATCCCTGGAAGGGTTCAAAAAGCCTGTAGATGTGGCACTTGAGGACACTATTTAGACTTGGTGGCTTTGGCAGTGCTGGGTTAATGGTTGGACTTGATCTTGCATGTCTCTTCCAACCTGAATTCCAGGGTTGAAGTGATGGTGTCCCTTGGCCACAGGGAAACCTGGGGCTGTCCCTGCTGGGTCGTTGTTATGTCCCAACCAAGTCCTCCAGTCCATGGTGGGAAAGTCTTGTACCAGCCCATGGATCAGGCCCATTCCCTGCCTTTCCCACCTCCGGGAATCCCTCAGCAGGACCACTTTGGAAGCACAACCAACTGTCCTGATCCCACCCAGGAAGGAGCTGGAAAACCAGCTTTCTGCTCCCAAGGATGGTTCAACCAAAAGGGATGGAACGGCTCTCCTGGAATTCCAGGTGAACCCAAAGGGAGAAGAACCAAAATTCCTGCTTTTATCCAACATCCCACACAGTTTCTGCAACCAAAAAAAAAAAATAAATAAAAGATTTTTGGCCCTTTTCCACAGGTTAATTTAGGCTGATCCTTAATTACCAGGCTGTGGGACAACACAGGGCACGGGAAAGCCTTCGAGCTCACTTGGGATGGAAACAAGTTCCCAAAAAAAAACAGGAGTCAGATGTTTTGTCCACCCAGCTGGAACACAAGTTACACAATCCCCACGAAACTTCTCAGGGGAAATATCCCAGGAAAACACGCTCAGCCCCCTCCAGTGTCATTAGCAGATCCGTGACTCAGGAGCCAAAGTCCTGCCACTTCTTGGGATCGGCTCCGTCCTCCAAAGGTCTTATTAGAGGCCTCTCACCGGGCAGTTTGAAGAGGCAGAGAGGATTATCCTGCTTAGGTCCAGCTTTATGAATCCAGTTTCCTATCTCGGCCCAGATCTGGCACGGGGAGAGGGAAAGAACACCCTTTTCCCAGGATTTGGGAGGTTGGGTGGCACTTCCCCACCTCTATTTATGGAGGAATGTGCAGCTGAGCAATCACACCCTGCTGACTCCAGCACCCCTGGGGAGGTTGGATGGGGCAGGACCTTCCCTCTCCACCCTCAAATCCCAGGATTGAGCCTTAAATCCCACTATGTGATGTTCTTGGCAAGATTTAAGGTCACTGAAGACACCAGGACGTGGCCGAGCTGCTCTGGGAAGGTCTTGATGATAGAGGAGGGAAAACCTGGGCTGTGAAGCCCCACAGGAAGAAGAAAAAGGACAAATTTCCAAATCTCTGGGCAAAAATCATTCAAAAAGTGACCCAACTCACCCTGAAGGGTCTTCCAGCTCCACTGATGGCCTTGCTTTGGTCTCCTCCTAAAAGATATTGGCAAAGCTTACTTGGAACAGGCAGTCCAAGAGCAACTTCAATCCCAAAAAATTACCCAACCCCCTCCACTGCCACCCCTTCTCCCTTCCTTGGCTACAAACCAGGAGCCCAAAACACCGGGCTTTGAGGTGTTATGGGATTAAGAAATCCCTGCCTTCCATCCAAAAATACCAGAAAGATATTTTATGGAGTAAAAACCTGGAAAATGCCACTCCCTCCTCCACCACCTGCCCTGCTGAGATAGCAGTCCAGGAGAACAGAAGGGATGGGAAGGCTCCAAAATAGGGATGCATCAAATGCCAGTTTGATCCTGAGAAGATGAAATCCCCTTTGTGGAAGAGGGAAAGAGAGGTGGGGGCAAAGCCACAGGGCAGGAAAAGCAGTGGAAAAAGGGGGAAAAAATACCTGGTGGGGAGGGACTAAAAATGAGGGGGATAAATACATATTGGGGGGGCGCAGGAAACACAAGGGGAATTCCAGGACAGGACCTGGAAGAAAGTAAGTTCAGGGGGGACACAGAGCCCTAAAATCTGACCCTCAGGGGCCACCAGAAATCTTATCATGATGATTGTACACTTGTTTTCCAAGCTAAAACCAGATTTTTGTGCTCCTGACCACACGAGGAACCCTGAAACCCATCCCAGGAACCCTGAAACCCATCCCAGGCTCATCCAACCCTCTCCAAGCACCAACTCTCGTTCTAAATTCTGGCTTCCCCAAGTTTCTCTTTCGAAGGCTTTCAAAGGAGGCCAAAACCACAGCGGGATTTTTCTTGAAAGCTGCTGCTGAGAAGCTTCTGGGTGAACTCATTAAGGGGAAAAAAAAACCAACCCTGAGTTAATTACAGGTGGGTTATGGCAACATAAACTTTCATTCCCTGGGAATACGCCCGCTCTGGGATTCACAATCCTTCAGCTGCTGGCAAGAGTCACATTGGTGAAGGCAGGAATGCTCAGCCATGACCTTCCAAAGTAAATCCTGCATTCAGTTCCTCATGTTTGCACCAGGAACACCAGGACATGGACCATGGGCACCCTTGGGGAGGATTTTGAGGCTGCAGCTTCAAGGTTATCCATCCAGGAAAGAAGTTGCTGACATTTTAGATCCTGTTTGGAAAAGGGCTGGAAACTCCCCACGGGGAAAAGAAAAAGCAACTCTGATGGTTTTACACAAAAGAAGTGGAAAATGTTAAATGTGGGCAAAGCAAAATACAGTGGGAATTGGCCAGGGTCAGCCAAAAATCATGGGATGGTTTGGGTTGGAAGGAACTTTAAAGATCATCTCATTCCACCCTCCTGCCATGGGCAGGGACACCTCCCACTATCCCAGGTTGCTCCTAACCCCATCCAAGCTGGCCTTGGACACTTCCAGGGATGGGACATGAAGACCAAATCCCTCAGGAAAGCTGCTGCAGGATGAGACCAATCCCAGCCTCATGCTTGGGAAGTAAGAGAGTCACCCATGTCCTGGTGCTCCCCATCAGTGCCAGTTCATGCTCCTGGGGCAGACCCAAAATGCACCTGATCCAACCCCAAGGACAAACAAAGGGAATTTACTCCTTAATTTAATTCAAGGTGGTCCAAAGATCCTTTTAGGGGCTTTCACACATCCTCGAGCTGTAGGACATCACCCTCATGGTTCCCTTGGGACCAAACCACATGGAGCTCTCCCAAATCCTTTGGCCCAGAGACCACCACGTACCGTCCCAGGGTGAGATCCCTCCTCAGCTTGGATCCCATTCCGCTGGCTCGAGCCAAGAGCTTTGCCTTCTGCAGCCTCCTGCTTTAGAGAGCTTCTTGGACAAGGAGGAGACAGAAGGAACACACATTTTGTAGAATCATGGAATGGTTTGGGTTAGAAGGGACTTTAGAAACCACAGAGTTTCAACCCCTTGCCATGGGCACGGAAACCTTCCACTATCCCAGGTTGCTCCAAGCCCTTTCCAAGCTGGCTTTGGACACTTCTAGGGATGGGGCAGCCACAGCTTCTCTGGGCAACCTGTGCCAGGGTCTCACCACCCTCACAGCCAAGAATTCCTCCCCAATATTCAACCTAAACCCTCCCTCCTTCAGCTTAAGGCCATTCCCCCTTGTCCTATCACTCCATGCCTTTATTTCTCCCAATTAAAACCCATTTTGATGATCAAAGCAGCATAAGCAAAGCAGAGTTGGGCATGACACTCCCATGGGGGGAGCAGAGCCCTGCAGATCCCACCACCATCCTTCATCCAGCCAAGGACTTACCTGCTGATGATGTTCTCCTGTAGTGGCTGCTCCTTGGCCTGTGGTGGTTTCTTCTTCTTCTCTTTTCCTGCAGAGGGCTTTGCACCAGGATGGAGCAGTGTAAGGGAGAAGGAAGTTCATGCCATGGGTTTGATGCCCATAAAATATTTGGGATGATCCCAGTGATGATACAGAGGGATGGGTGATACCTGCACGGAGCATTCCAGCTCTTTCCTCAGAACCTTTGCCACTTCCTGCCCCTTTTCCAACTCCTTCTTTCGCTTCCTGGGGACAAGGACAAACTGATCCCACCGGAGCCAAGGAGGTAAAACCCACAGCAAACCCCATGGTGGGGAAAATAAACCACGGTGTGATGTCACACCACCCAACCCTCATTTCCAGCAGCAACAGAAAAGGGCTCCCGAGAGGAAATCTGGAGGGATTTTCCAGCTACATCCCCTGAAATTCCCAGTAGAACCATTGTGATAACATAAGGCTGGAGCATCCCAAAATCCCCTGCCATGCCCCATGGGACCCACCTGCTGCTCTTCTTCACCCCACTGTCCCTTGAGACCCCCATGGCTCTGTCATCCACAAATTCTTGGGGATGTTACGGCAGAGTCCCCAAGGATGTCCCTGCAGCAACACGGAGACAGCACATGGCTGGTGGAACCTCAAGTTCACCCTCAGAGAAAACCCCAAAGGGGTTAAGCTCAGCTTTAACAAGGACCCAAATAGAACAAGAAATGGAAAACCCCTGAGCTCAGTTGGAGGTGGCAAAAGCCAAATTGCTGCTAAAAAATAAAAGCAACCCCTCCCCAAATTGTGTAGGAATTCACAGCTCCCACCAGAGTGGGAAATAATTAAGCAGGAGGTAAATTGGGATGGTGAGGCCCCTCAGCAAAGCAGGAGCTGGGCCACCACCACCCAGTCCTCACCTCCCTCCTCCTTATGATTGGAGCAACCAGACCTTCCCAAATCCCTGCTCCCCATGGAAACTCAGGGTGTCAGAGGATGCAGGAAATAAGGATCATATCCAAACCACCAAGGTGGCCCCAATCCACGAAAAACCTCCACCACTCAGAAAACAACGGGACTTCTCAAAGAAAGAAGTGACAAAGCACCACAAAACATCCTGTAAGCTTTCCAAGGAGTAGAAAACACTTGGAAAACCTCCTTGTTTTCCCAGCCTTTGCTGCATCCCAAACACTCAGAGCTGGTGTTGGGACCAAGCTCACCCAGCACAGCACAACATCCTCCCCCAAACCCACCCAGCCCAGAGAAGACCTCACCCAGCTCCCTTCCTAAGGGAAATTCCTCCCTCCAGGAAGTTTATTTAAAGCCCCCCCAGCTTGGTGGGAGGTTCCCACCCCAAGATGCACTCTGGGAAAGGAGGTTTTAACTCCAAATTTGGGGAGACCCTCTTAAACAGCACCTCCTCAGTCAAGGGTGGAATATATTGCACCACCCAGGTGGAGGATGGGGCCAAATATATTGATTCAAAAACAGCTTAGAAAAACCCACCTTGAAGGAGAAACCCCCTCTTCGATAACATGATTAAATTAGTCCCAAATCCAGCTGCCTTTCACCCATCAGGTTGGATTTGGAGGGGTCTTGGAACCCAAACAGTGGGTGCAGATCCCACAGGACAGCAAGTCCTGCTGTCCCTCATCCTGAAGCTCTTCCCCCATCCCACTCCTCTCCATCCCTATTCATGGGATGAGTCTATTGCTTCCACCTGCCCGTGATGGCAGCAGGACCCTCATTGCAGCTGAGCCTTGAAATGGTCTCATCCACCCTCAGCCAGGTGTGAGGAGCACACCTGGGAAGGGCATGGAGCAGAGGGACAACAGCAAAGCTTCCCTCAAATTTGGGATGTTCAGCCTGGACAAAAGAAGGTTCTAGAGAGACCTCAGAGCTCCTTCCAGTGCCTAAAGAGGCTCCAGGAAAGATGGGGAGGGACTTTGGAGAAGGGATGGAGTGACAGGGCAAGGGGAAATGGCTTTAAACTGCCAGAGGGTGGGGTTGGGTGGGATATTGGGAAGGAATTCTTCTCTGGGAGGGTGGTGAGGGGTTGGAATGGAATTTCCAGAGAAGCTGTGGCTGCCCCATCCCTGGAAGTGTCCGAGGTCAGGTTGGATGGGGCCTGGAGCAACTTGGGATAGTGGAAGGGGTTCCTGCCCAGGACAGGAGGTTGGAAATAAATGATCTTTAAAGCCTCTTTCAATCCAAAGCATTCCAGGATTCCATTATTCCCTGTCATCCACGTGCCTTTCCCGACACATGGGAAGGATTCCTGTGCTGCTGAGGACAGAGAGATGCAAAGATCAGGAGAACCTGGTCTAGTGGAAGGTGTCTGGATGATCTTCCAGGTCCATTCCAACCCAAGCCATCCTATAATTCCAGGAAAAATCTGGATTTTGGGTTAATCAGAGCCATTGCTCCCCGCTGAGATGCCCAAGTAGCAGGGCCACTCATTCCCCTGGGAAGGAGCCGCCCGGATCGAGGCCGGGAGAGGAAATCCCTGGAGGCAGGGCCGGCTCTGGGAAAGCCTCTTTGATCCCTGTTGCACCACAACCCCAGGAAAAATGCATCCAAAGCCACTTTTCTTGCTGGATGAGTCAAGGTTGTCAAGGGATGGGAAGGGAGCAGGGGAGGACGATTTCGTGCTGGGGCTTGTTCGCCCTCGGCCTCCTCCTTCCAAGCCAAGGACCGGCTTGTGTTTGGTTTTCTTCCATTTTCCCTGGATTCCATAGGATTTATTCAGCTTGGTGGAGGTTTCTCCCGAGCTTGAGATGTCCATGATGGGGTTTGCAGGGTGGGTGAGCTGGGAGAAACCTGTCCTGGCTTGGATCAGCTCCAGTTCCTCGTCTGTCCTACCCAAGCACGACCTGGGTCAAAGCTCTTGATAACTAAGATGAGTTTTATATAATTTTTATTGATTTTCCCTCTGGAATTGGGGGAATGGAAATGGGATGGTTCCATCTGGAGCTCTGCAGTGGGAAATGTGGAAAACAAACGGGGTCTGGCTCATCCTTGGGGAAATCCAGAGGGAAATGGGATCCCTGCACAGTTTGGTGGCACCACAATGAGCTGTTGGGGGATGTACCAGGGACAATAGCCCAGTATCGCCTCATCAATAATTCCACCTTTCTAGTCCAGCAACTCCTTTGGATTGGGAAATCCAGGAGGGAGAGAAAACCCTCCCTAACATAATCACACAGTCCTTGAAGCCCCAAAGAGACTAAAAGAACTGGGAAAGGTGGAACCGGTTTAATGGATTCAGACAGTTCTAAAATAAATAAATATGAAAGGTTTAAGGAGTGCCAGGCTCATTTTTTCCCCCTCATTAAACAGCTGGATCTGCATGGAATTCCCTGTGTCCTGTTGACATGAATGGGATTCATCACACACAGGTCTGGGCTCATTAACTTCATTATGGCCCAGGTAATGACTAAGGGACCTTTTTGTGGTGACACACGTCAGTGACAATGGCTCAGAAGGGGATAATGGGACAAGATTTGCCTGTATTTGGCTCTAGAAAGCAATAAAATGGATTTGATTTTATTTATTTTATTTTATTTATTTAATTGTATTTCATATTATGTCCTGGTTTATATTGGAGAAGCTCCTAATGGGTATGACAGGGCAAGGCCACAACAGTTCCAGATGTTGCAGAATTGCTCCAGGCTGTAGGTGGGGTTGTCCAGATGTGTCCAGGGTGGGAGCAGCTGTGTACCCAGATGTGAGGTGGGGAGCAGGAGGGGCACCCAGATGTGGAGGGGGAGGGGGGAGCTGTTTGTAGGTGGGGTTTGTCCAGATGTGTCTGGGGTAGGAGTGGACACTCCCAGATGTGGCACGGGAGGTGGGAGGAGCAGCCAGATGTGGCCAGGATGGAGCGGTGTCACCTGGTTTGAGGTTGGGTCATCCAGATGTGGCTGGGGTGGTGCTGCTGGTTGTAGTTGGGATCATCCAGATGTGGCCAGGGTGGGACAGGATGAGCATCCAGATGTGGGACGGCTGGCAGGACGGGCACCCAAATGTGGCTGAGATGGTGGGGAGGTGCTCCTTGTTGTGGGGGGGGGAGGGGGGTGTCAATCCAGATGTGTCCGGGGCAGGAGTGAACGCATACACAGATGTTACTCGGAGAAGGGGGGGCAGGAGGGGAGCCCAGATCCAGATGTGGCCTAGGCGGGGGTGGGACCATCCAGCTGTGCCCGTAGTGGGACCTGACTCACACCCAGATATGATAAGGGAGGTGGGAGGGGCGCTCAGATGTGCTCGAGGGGGCGGCGCCTGGTTATAGGTGGCACCATCCAGATGTGCCGGGGGGGGGGCGGAGGGGGGATAATCGGACACCCACCCAGATGTCGGGGGATGTTAATGGAACCTGCACCCAGATGTTGGGGGGATGTTAATGGGACGCCCACCAAGATGTTGGGGGGGTGTTAATGGAACCCCCACTCAGATGCTGGAGTTGTTAATGGAACACCCACCAAGATGTTGGGGGGTTTAATCGAACGCCCTCACAGAGGTTGGGGGGTTAATTGGTCACCCAGATGTTGGGGGGTGTTAATGGGACCCCCACCCAGATGTTGGGGGGTGTTAATGGGACCCCCACCCAGATGTCGGGGGAGTGTTAATCGAACACCCAGATTTTGGGGGGGGAATGTTAATGGGATGCCCACCCAGATGTTGGGGGAGGTGTCAATCAGCTCCAAGCCCCGCCCCCGAAGTGACGTCACCGCGCGTTCTAATTCCCACCGTTGCCCGGGGCAACGGCCCCCTCCTCTCCTGCCCCGCCTCCTTTCTCCCCATCCCGCGCTCCCATTGGGCAGTGCCGCTGCCCATCAGACGCGTATCGCTCTGCCATTGGCTGTGGGTGGCCTAAGCCCCGCCCACCCCCGCCCTGCTTATGCCCCGCGCCGCGGCGGGGCCGCTGCGATCGCTCCGGGATTTGGGAGCCGGAGGGGCCACTGGGGACGCCGCTCCGGGAGATTTTGGGATCGCCCCGCTCTGGGATTGTAACGGGAGAGCGCCGGGGGTTCGTGGGGCGGCGGGGTTTGGCTCCCTGCGGGAGTTTGGGGGGGTCGCCTTGGTTGGAGCATCTCTAGGAGGGGTTTTTTAGGTCTTAAACCCCCCTTTTGGGGTCGTTTTGGCGGGGGGGAGAAGGGTTTAATCCCACATCCCATCCGGGGCAGCGCTGCAAGGTGGGTTTGATGCCCTTTCCCAGCTGGGGTGGCTCTTTTAGGGGAGTTAATGGGAGTTGGAGCCCCCACCCCCATATTTAGGGTAGTTCTGCAGGGGGGTTCGGGGGGATTTAACATCCCCCTCCCATTTAGGGTAGTTCTAGAAGGGGGATTTGTGAGGGTTTAATGCCCCCTCTTATCTGGGTTTGCTCTTTAAGGGGAGTTATTGGGGGGTTGAACCCCCTCCCCATATTTAGGGTAGCTTGGTAAGGGGTTTTAGGGGGTTTTCCCCAGCTGGGGTAGCTCTGGAAGGGGAGTTTGGGGGAGTTTAAACATCCCCCCTCCTCATTTAGGGGAGTTTTGCAAAGGAGTTTTTGGGGGTTTAAACACACCCCCCCCCTTCATTCAGAGTAACTCTTGCAAGAGGAGTTTAAGCCCTTCCATATTTAGGGTAGCTCAGTAAGGGAAGTTTAGGGGGGTTTAACATCCCCCCCACTCTTGGGGTACCTTCTCAAAGCAGTTCTGGGGTGGGGTTTGTGTTCCCTCCTTTACCTGTGTTCTCCCTGCTGGGGGGGAACCAGGCTGGGGGCTCACATCTGGCCAGATGTTGAGTGCAGGGAGCTTTGCAGGGTAACAGAGCAGGGGTTAGTCAGGGTTTAAAGCCCCACCTAAGCCAGGACTGGGGTCTGGTCCAGGAGAACCAGAGCAACCCAAGGAGTGGGTCCCTGAGCCCCCAAAAACCACCCTGTGGGGTCAAGCAGGAGCCCCCCGGTGTGGGCCCAGCCCTGCCAGCCTGTGGATGCTGCGCCACTGGAGATGATGCCCCCCGAGGAGGAGAACCTGGATGGCACCAGGGAGGGGGACAGGGACAGTGGCCTCGTCCTCCTGCACGGCCCGAAGAGCGGGAGCACAAGGAAGGTGAGACTGTGGGAATATCATGGGATGGATCCACAGGGCTGGCTCGGGATTCCTGTTGGGTTTTGGACCATCCCTTGGGCATCAAGACCCGCCCCTGGGGTTAAAAAAGCTTTGGGGTGCTGCTTGTTGGGAGAAAATATGGATAAATGTTAATTTTTGGGTCTATTTTGTGTGTCTCCCATTGTTTTTGTCCCTTGAGAAGCCAGTGGGATGATGGGGGTCCCCTTGGTTGGGGTGCAGGTGCATCCTGGGGGTGTCAGGGCACAGCAGTGGGGCTGAGGAAGGACTTCAGGTGTGATGTGGGGTGGAACAGACCCACACAGCTCTCTCCCAGCTCTTCATCCCTAAACTCCACTCCTGTATCCCATCTTCCTCCTCTAGCTCCATCCACGACTTTCCCAGTGAGCATTTTGAATCAAATTCTCTCATATTTTGGCCTTTTCCTCCTTGCTGCCCATGGGAAGATGGTCCAGCCAGGTGGTGTCTGTTGTTTCCCTTGCTGTTGGAGGTGCTGGGCAAGGTGTTGCTTCCTGACAGGTTTTCCCTCTGGAGCTGCTCCCTCAGGAAAGTCTGGCTGTGGGTGGGAGATGGGGCCAATAACTCTGCTGTCATCACTTGTTTAATTAGTAACAGGGGGGTGAAATCCATTGGGATTGTCCTCAGGCTGCCACTGCTCCCCTCTCCCTGCCATCCTTTGGGGATCAACACCCCCTCCTGGGCTCAGGGAAGCTTTGGGGTGCTGCTTGTTGCAAGAAAATACGGATAAATATTAATTTTGGGGGCTGTTTCAGTGTGTTTTCTGGTATTTTTGTCCCCTGGGAGCCAATGGAATAAACCTGCAGGAACTCTGTAAACTAAACTTCAGAAAATCTTCTTGCAAGTTTAGAACTTCCAAAACTGATTCTTCAGCAGAGGGGAAAAAAAACCCCAACACCTAAAACAGCCTAAAAATGGCCCAATAATCAAGAAAGCAAAACTCAGCCACACTGGGAAGGGAATTTTTTTCCCTGAGTGAAGGTTGGGATTGCACAAGGGTCATTCTGATCCCTGCCATCCTTTGGGCATCAACACCCAATCCTGGCTTTAAAGAGGCTAAAAACATGGATAAATGGAGCTATTCCAGTGTGTTTCCTGTTATTTTTGTCCCCACTGGAATAAACCTGCAGTGAGTTCACTTTGTAATCAGCTCTTCTTGCAAATCTAGAACTTCCAATAGTTGTTTTTCGGCAGAGAAAAAAACCCCAACACTTAAAACACCCCAAATCCCCCAATAATCAAAAAATCAAAACTCAGCCACACTGGGAAGGGGATTTTTTTTTCCCTGAGTGAGGGTTGGGATTGCACAAGGATCAGTCTGATCCGGAGTCACTTGAGCCTGGTCTTTGCTCTGCAGCTCAAGAGGTTGCAACCTTAAACCGGGTCGGGGTTTCCTCAGGGCCTTGTCTAAGTAGCAGGTGCTGCTTGGAAGGGAAAATCAGCAGGAAATACTGGGATTTTTTCCCCCCCAATTTATTCTGTTTTCCTTAGAGGAGTGAATGGTTCCCCATGTTTGGATGTGGAGCCCAGAGAATAACACGGAAAATATTGCAAAGCCTTGGGGGGGGAAATGACAGGGGACAAACAGCAACTGTCATAACATGATTACATTTGTAATTAAAGCAACAAAACACCTGATTAGATTTCCTAATAATTTATTTTTTTTATTTAAAATGAGCTCTCAATCCAGCCTTTCTCAGCTGTTTTTCTCCCCCTGACAGCAGTGGGAGGTGTGGATGGGGCCACTCTGTTTGCTGCCTTACAGGGAATCCCGAATTCTGCTGAAATAGTGACTTTTAAATTTCTTTTGCCAGTTTTTATGGGCTGGGAGTGGAGATTTAATACATCTGTTTCCTGCTGGCACCTTGCCCTGTGCCTCCCCCACCTCCCCAGAGCTGTTTCACCCTCCTAAAATCTAATTTTTTGCTGTTTAAACACCCCCAATCCCCCCATATTTTTATTTCCACCCCCTGTTCTATTTTTCCTTCCTCTTGCTGAGTTCGTGAGCCAACAGTGAGGGCACTTGGTTGGGAAATTTAAAACCTTAATCCTCCCCTCATTTGTTAAAAGGCTGTGTGATGTAACCATATTCTCAATAAAAGGTTTTAGAGGTTTTAGCTGCTCATGTCTCCCACAGAAAACCAGCTTGGAATGGGGGTGCTTCCTGAGATTAGTTCCATGAGAGGGAATTTTATACATAAATAGATTTTTCAGAGAGCTAAAAAAAACCCAAAACCACTTGTTGTGAACTCCTGGCTGTCTTTAACAACCCATATTAATTCCTTCGGTGCCCTTGGCTTGTGATTATGGATAATCCTTGAAAAAGGGGAATTTTCTAAGCCTGGTTTTGTGTGTGGGGTGGTTTTTCTGGCTTTTGTTTTGCCCTCTATCCCATGGGATAACGTGGCTAAAGCAGGATCACTTGGCCACTTCTCCTGGGCTGGCCTGACTCAAAAAACTTGTGCCTTGCAAAGAGGAATAATCATAATTCCAGCTGACAGCTCCGACTGTCCAAACAGCTCGGAGAGCAACTGGGGCTGCAAATAAAGCAGGTGCTGAGGGTTATCCTATTTCCACAGCGCCTTTCTCCAGCTGCTGGATCATCTGTGCTCTTGGAAATATCCCCTTTTCTTAGGGAATATTCTTGCTGCTGAGAGTGGGTGAAAATAAATCCCAGATTTGTTTTTGGAGTGGGAGATGCTGAAAGTGTTTACTGGGAAAGGCTTGTGGGGTTGAGGTTATAGGTGGAGAAGGAATGTTCAGTGGGGTCACAGCTCATGGTCCAGTCCTGGATGCCCCAACATCAGAAGGGTGTGGAGATGCTGGAGGCATCCAAGGAGGTACTCCAAGGGCTGGAGAACCTCTGCTCTGGAGACAGGCTGGGAGAGCTGGGAATGTCCAGCCTGGGGAAGAGAAGGATCCAGGGAAACCTCAGAGCCCCTTCCAGTGCCTAGAGGGGCTCCAGGAGAGCTGGAGAGGGACCTGGGACAAGGGATGGAGGGACAGGACAAGGGGCAATGGCTTCAAATTGGAACTGGGCAAGATTAAATGGAATATTGGGAAGGAATTCTTCCCTGTGAGGATGGTGAGGTGCTGGAATGGATTTCCCAGAGAAGCTGTGGCTGCCCCATCCCTGGAGGTGTCCAAGGCCAGGCTGGATGGGGCTTGGAGCACCCTGGGGTAGTGGAAGGTGTCCCTGCCATGGTGGGGATGGAACTGGATGATCTTTTAGGTCTCTTCCAACCCACCCCAGTCCAGGAGTCATCCCTTCTGTGCTTCACTGCCTGGCACGAAGGGTTTCCATCTATTTGTGTTCCCACATGGAGTGATCCAGACTGGCTGCTGTCCTGCTCCCCTTTCTCCTCCAGCTTCCCTCCCTTGGGAATGTGTGGGTTGTCTGCTGGCAGGTGGGGCTGGGTGTTTGGGTCAGCACCAGGAGACAACTCATCTCCCCACGGACATGTTATGGATGTCTCTGGTCTACGTGCAAATTGAACTCCTTTGGTTCCTCTGTGGGAATTCTGCAGCCTCTCCAATTGTCAGGAATCCTGGTGGTGACTGTTCTGTGGCTAAAACCGGTCTTGGATGTGGCCCAGCTTGGTCCATGCTCTGGCAGCTGGGCTGTGAAGCACCTCCTGTGGTCCAGCCAAGCTCTCCCAGCGTCTCCAGGAGCTTTTCCTGCAGCATCAGGGCTGTGACAACTCCCACCTTCTGACCCCTTCCTCATTTCTCTGGAGAAACCCATTCCTGCTCCACTGGACAAGGATACAGCAGCACCTTAAGCAGCTCCATCCAAGGATTGTGTTTTCCCTCCTCACAGTTGTCCTTTGATCCCTTAATCCCTTCCAGTTTTGCTTTTCCTCAGCCGCTTCCCGCTGAAACAAAGAAGCGCAAATGAGTCCCTTTGTGCTTGGATTTGCCCTTTGGACTTGCTGCCTCCACCTCCTCCTCCAGGTGATTCAGTTTGTCCTGGGAAAGCTGGGAGGCCTCCTTTTGGCACAAGTTCTTCTCTGGGTGTGTCCCATCACCCAAGACCTCTCCCAGCTCCATCTCCTCGCGCTTGCTGGGGATGCGAAGTGCAAAGTGCGCTCTGAGCAAACATCTCCTGAGGGTTTGGTTCCTGAAACAAGCCTATCCAGGTCATTGCCCAGTTTAACACCCCAGGTGGGTCCTCTTGAACTGGGAGAGGTGCTGGGGAGTGAATAATGTCATTAGTCATCGTATATGATAAGGGTTGAGTTGGCAGAACCTTTGATGTCCTTCAAAAGGGATCTGTTTGTCTTGATCTCCTCTGGGAAGGATCTTCTGGCCTCTTTTTTTTCCCCCTGACTGGGGACTTTAGGTGCCTCTGTCACCCCTCCATGCTGAGCGTCCAACACAATGGGGTTTGGCCGACGTTTTCAGGGCATAAATGGCCTTTCTGCAATAGAACCATGGAATGTGATGACCCTTCCAACTCAAAGTCCAATTCTTGGCCCTGCTTTGTCAGAGGTGATAAACCTCAGGGCTGGCCACACCTTGGTGACCCCACACCTCCTTCATTTCCATGGCTTTCTTGTCTTGCTAATGCTGTTCCCTGGCTCCAACACAACTTATGGAAGAGTCCTGTGCTCTCTTTTCCTTTTTGAAACCTTTAAGCCAGCAAGGCCAAGTCTCATTTTCGACGTGGCCACTTCTTAAGCATCCAGGTTTGCTCTTTCCAGGTGTACCCCAAAGCCTGAGAGCCCGGTTGAAAGAACCCCTTTTCCTCCTGGTCTTAAAGGGTTGACCTCGAGAGCTTGGACAAAGAAGAATTAAGGCAGGAAAATCCCTTTTATAACCCAACAGTGGCTTTTGGTGTGTTGTGGGGTTTTTTTCCACCCCTCTTTCCTTATGTGATTTGTGTTTAAATCCGTCACTGCTTGTTTTGGAAACTCCTGCTTTAGTTTTTAACTTTTGGGTGCAATTTGGATAGGAAAAGTTTGGAATTCTTTGAAGACAAGCTTTTGGAAGATGGACATGCTGTCCCCTTGTCTCTCTACTTCCCACCATCTCTATTTTGATTTAAATTTGGCCTTTTGTCCTTGTGATGATGTTTTCTGTCATCTGTGGGTTAACCTGGACTGGAAGTCTCATCCTGGAGCTGAATTTCCTTCTTGCTCCAATGTCTGTGGAATAACTTCATTTCTGTGATGCTCCAGGAGCAGCTGAGGCCTGGGTTGGTTGTTCCCCGTGGTGGCCTTGGAATGATGTTTATATTGATCCAGGACAAGCAGGAATGATGTTTTGGGAAGGGGGCAAATCATCCTGAGAATTCCAAGAGCTGCTGCATTTATCCAACTTCATAAAACCTCAGGAGAACAAGGTATGTGGAGAGCACAAGAAGCCCTGGAGGGCAGCAGATCTTGAGATCCTCACTCAACATCCTCACAAGGCTTTGGTTTTACATCAGGTGCTCCAATACCTGACTTTTCAGTGCCTTTTTGGCTGTTGGATTTGGAGTCTGGGTGGGAATTCACATCTCCTTAACTCTGTTTGAGAAGACACTGTTCAGACAAGGGAGGAAACCCTCCCAGATCTACAAATGCCTCAGATGGAGAGGTCAATTTTCTCCACCTCTTCATTGCTCTTGCAGTGAAGACCTTTTAACACTCTTTGAACATCTTGGAGAGCCATCCCAGTGTCTTCTCTTGTCAGATCTCACTTCTTTGCTTTGTTCCCCCTTGCCTTTCTTCCAGGCAAAGTGTTCCTGGACCTTCTCCGTGATTTTGGATGGTCCTTCCACTTGGACCTCTTCCATCATCTCTCACCTGCAGTCCTCAGGCCTCTTGCCTGTGTTTCCAGGTAGTTTTTGCTCCTCTTCCCCCTAAAAAAACACCTCAAACTCCTCTGACTGCCTTCAAACAACCCTTTTCCAGAAGTGGAGAGGTCTCAGGTGGTGAAATGTCCTTCAGGAAGGGGAGAGTTACATTCTCCTCCAAAAGTTGCTGCTGGGGCTGTTGGGTTTTACGTGGATTTCTGTGGTTCTGAGCTGCCTCATTTGCATATATTTGGGTATATTTCCATATGGATTTGTCTTGTTTGTCTCGGGGCCTGACAAGCACAAGCGCAGATCTCACCTGCAAACCTTGACACTTTAATAAGCACCTTCTCTTTGTGTCTCCCTTTCCCTCCTCAAGCTTTAACTTCCAAAGATGGAACTTACATAGGAAGGAACATCATCAATTACAGCATTTTTAATCAGCCTTTAATTAATTAAGGAAATACTTGTGCGTATCTTGGGCTACCTCTGCATGAGCAGCTCTTTCCAGACAAGACGTTGGTGTTGTCCCCTTTGCTTTGAGAACTTCTGGGGGCTCAGATTTGGGAATTGCCTTCATGGTTGGGTTGGGTTTTCTTCTGGTGATCGTGTTGAGCAATGTCCCAGCTGGAGGACACGTGGTGTGGTCTCTTCTTGGGCTTTGTGGGTGGAATTCCTCATCCTTTTCCTTTTTCTGTGGATTTCTAGTGGGTTTTTTCCCCACAATGTTTGCAGGATGGGTGGGTTCTCCCAGGGCAAATCCAGGATGAAACTTGTGGATCAAACTTTTTCCCATATTTGCACCTGAGTGTTTCAGCCCTGAGATTTGTGAAGCTGTTGGGGTGTTTCCCTTAATAGATTTTCCAGAATAATTGGGATCTCAAGCTGCCAGCCTGTGCCTTTAGGGAGCTCATCAAATTCCCGGATTGCCTTAAAGCCCTAAGCCTGCAGATTTAGGGACCAGATGGAGGGACTCTGATGCCTCCAATTCCCCAATTAGGAGCTCAAATGAGAATCCCAGTGTTAATCCTGGGTCATTTTTCAAAGGAGGCAGCACTTGGTGAACTTCAAACAGGAGAAATGAGTTTTAAGGAAGCTTGAAAATTCATGAAAATTCCCTACTTGCCAATCGAAGCTGGGCTCCTTATTTATTTCTTTATTTTTTTGGAGCAGAGATTTCTTTCTCCTTTCCTGATTCCCCACAAAAATCAAATCATTTGTTGGAAGTGATTTTTTTTTCACATCCATGAGGACCTACCATGTTTTCTGGCATTCCACAGAATCAGGGAATGGTTTGGGTTGGAAGGGACCTGAAAGATCATCTAATTCCAAACCCCTGCCATGGGCAGGGACACCTTCCTTTAGACCAGGTTGCTCCAAGCCCCATCCAAGCTGGTCTTGAACACTTCCAGGGATGGAGCAGCCACAGCTTCTCTGGGCAACATTTCTTGTTGGATTTGGGGCTGTTGTGACCCATCCTGGAGGACCAGGTGAGACCTGGTGAAGTCCTTGGATATCTCTACATAGAACAAGTTATCTGAGAAGGTGTTTTGGGTGAGAATGGGCACAGCTGGAGCTCTGTGGAGTCTCTTGGGTGGCAAAACCCTTCCTTGATGTGGAGCCAAGGGGGCCTCCAGCAGTGGTGCAGGGAAGAAAGTGGGAAAAGGGATAAGACTGATGTGCACAGCAAACAGGTTTTCTAAGGGAATGAAGAGGGATGTTGGGAAGAATTCTGGAATTTCTTTGAACATTACAGAGGATCTTAATATATTTAGATGGGATATTGAGAAGGAATTCATCCCTGGGAGGGTGGTGAGGCCCTGGCACAGGTTGCCCAGAGAAGCTGTGGCTGCCCCTGGATCCCTGGAAGTGTTCCAGGCCAGATTGGAGCAACCTGGGATAGTGGAAGGTGTCCCTTCTCATTGCAGGGGGTTGGAACTCAATGATCTTTCAGCTCCCTTCCAACCCAAACCCCTCCATGATTCTTGGAGGGATCTGCCCACACTTTGCACTGGTGTGTGAAAAGATGGAAATGTCATCCTCTTAAAATTCCCAGCCTCGTGCCTTCCCAAACAAGGTGGCTTCTTTTTGTCCAGGGGTCTCTCAGAGGTTCAACCCTGTCTGCAGAAAGTCAGAGCCAAAGCCAAGGAAAGAGGGAGGGATGGAATCAATTTAGGGCTTTGTGGGACTTGTTTCTCCACCCCCATGAACTTCTGACTCCATGAGCTCCCTATCCTACAGCTGGCAGGGGATGGGAGCACTTGGAATCACGGGATCACATCTGATCCTCAGCTCCAGGGTTATCCTGAGCTCATCTCCAGCCCCACCTGGGGTCTGGTCTTGTGTCCGGGTGGTGAGACCCTGAAAAGGGGATATGGAATTCCTGTTCCTGGTTGTATTTGGGAAGCTTTTAGTGAAGGGATTAGGGGAATAAATTGCCAGGAATGTGTGCTGGGTAATAAAATGTTGATCTCAGGTGCAGCGGAAGGGCTGGGGGTGCTGCTGGATGAGAAGCTCAATGTGAGTCATC
This sequence comes from Campylorhamphus procurvoides, assembly GCA_013396655.1. Taxonomy (NCBI): domain Eukaryota; kingdom Metazoa; phylum Chordata; class Aves; order Passeriformes; family Dendrocolaptidae; genus Campylorhamphus; species Campylorhamphus procurvoides. Next base: position 290,732 of record WBMV01008443.1, read on the forward strand.
CCAGGAATTCCCTCTGTCCTGGGCTCATCCCACAGCGTGGGCAGCAGGNTGGGATCTCAAGCTGCCAGCCTGTGCCTTTAGGGAGCTCATCAAATTCCCGGATTGCCTTAAAGCCCTAAGCCTGCAGATTTAGGGACCAGATGGAGGGACTCTGATGCCTCCAATTCCCCAATTAGGAGCTCAAATGAGAATCCCAGTGTTAATCCTGGGTCATTTTTCAAAGGAGGCAGCACTTGGTGAACTTCAAACAGGAGAAATGAGTTTTAAGGAAGCTTGAAAATTCATGAAAATTCCCTACTTGCCAATCGAAGCTGGGCTCCTTATTTATTTCTTTATTTTTTTGGAGCAGAGATTTCTTTCTCCTTTCCTGATTCCCCACAAAAATCAAATCATTTGTTGGAAGTGATTTTTTTTTCACATCCATGAGGACCTACCATGTTTTCTGGCATTCCACAGAATCAGGGAATGGTTTGGGTTGGAAGGGACCTGAAAGATCATCTAATTCCAAACCCCTGCCATGGGCAGGGACACCTTCCTTTAGACCAGGTTGCTCCAAGCCCCATCCAAGCTGGTCTTGAACACTTCCAGGGATGGAGCAGCCACAGCTTCTCTGGGCAACATTTCTTGTTGGATTTGGGGCTGTTGTGACCCATCCTGGAGGACCAGGTGAGACCTGGTGAAGTCCTTGGATATCTCTACATAGAACAAGTTATCTGAGAAGGTGTTTTGGGTGAGAATGGGCACAGCTGGAGCTCTGTGGAGTCTCTTGGGTGGCAAAACCCTTCCTTGATGTGGAGCCAAGGGGGCCTCCAGCAGTGGTGCAGGGAAGAAAGTGGGAAAAGGGATAAGACTGATGTGCACAGCAAACAGGTTTTCTAAAGGAATGAAGAGGGATGTCGGGAAGAATTCTGGAATTTATTTTAACATTACAGAGGATCTTAATATATTTAGATGGGATATTGAGAAGGAATTCATCCCTGGGAGGGTGGTGAGGCCCTGGCACAGGTTGCCCAGAGAAGCTGTGGCTGTCCTTGGATCCCTGGAAGTGTTCCAGGCCAGATTGGAGCAACCTGGGATAGTGGAAGGTGTCCCTTCTCATTGCAGGGGGTTGGAACTCAATGATCTTTCAGCTCCCTTCCAACCCAAACCCCTCCATGATTCTTGGAGGGATCTGCCCACACTTTGCACTGGTGTGTGAAAAGATGGAAATGTCATCCTCTTAAAATTCCCAGCCTCGTGCCTTCCCAAACAAGGTGGCTTCTTTTTGTCCAGGGGTCTTTCAGAGGTTCAACCCTGTCTGCAGAAAGTCAGAACCAAAGTCAAGGAGGGAGGGAGGGGTGGAATCAATTTAGGGCTTTGTGGGACTTGTTCCTCCACCCCCATGAACTCCTGACTCCATGAGCTCCATATCCTGCAGCTGGCAGGGGATGGGAACACTTGGAATCACGGGATCACATCTGATCCTGAGCTCATCTCCAGGTGGTGAGACCCTGAAAAGGGGATATGAAATTCCTGTTCCTGGTTGTATTTGGGAAGCTTTTAGTGAAGGGATTAGGGGAATAAATTGCCAGGAATGTGTGCTGGGTAATAAAATGTTGATCTCAGGTGCAGCGGAAGGGCTGGGGGTGCTGCTGGATGAGAAGCTCAATGTGAGTCATCCCAGGAATTCCCTCTGTCCTGGGCTCATCCCACAGCGTGGGCAGCAGGAAAAGGGGGGGGAATTCTTCCCCTTTGCCCTGCTCAGGTGGGATCCCACCTTGTATCCAGCCCTGGAGAACAACAGCAGGAGGATGTGGAGCTGCTGGAATGAGTCCAGAGGAAGCCAAGGAGATGCTCCAAGGGCTGGAGCCCCTCTGACATGGAGCCAGGCTGGGAGAGCTGGGAATATCCAGCCTGGAGAAGAGAAGGTGCTAGGAAGACCCTAGAGCCCCTTCCAGTGCCTAAGGAGGTTCCAGAAGAGCTGGAGAGGGACTTTGGACAAGGAATGGAGGGACAGGACACAGGGAATGGCTTCAAACTGCCAGAGGGCAGGGTTGGATGGGATATTGGGAAGGAATTCCTGGCTGGGAGGGGGGGCAGGCCCTGGCACAGGTTGCCCAGAGAAGCTGTGGCTGCCCCACCCCTGGAAGTGTCCAAGGCCAGGTTGGAAAGGGCCTGGAGCAACCTGGTCTTATGGGAATTGTCCCTCTCCATGGCAGGGGCTTGGAACGCAATGACCTTGAAGGTCTCATCCAAGTGAAACCATTCCATGCTGCCAGGCTCTGAAANCATCCAAGTGAAACCATTCCATGCTGCCAGGCTCTGATGAAAGTGCCTTAAATCCCAAAATGGGGTGTTTTTTTTGGTGATATCCTGCCCTTCTCTCCCAGCAGGGCTGTGACCCCTTTGCCCAGACCCAGCGCAGCAAACTCCAACATCGCCGGGCCCGGATCAACCAGCAGATCAACAAGGAGATGAGGATGAGAGCGGGGGCAGAAAACCTCTTCAGGTGAGTCCTGACCCCCCCTGAGCATCCCCCTGGCCCAAGAATTTGGTTGGGAATGGGAATATGGTCTGGATGTGCAGGAGGCAGCTGGTGCCACCACCACGCCTGTGGTTGGGTTTCCTCAGTCCAAACTTTGCTTTGAGACCTTTCTCCTGGAAATTCCTGCTCTCCATGTGGTGCATTTTAATTAAATATGTAATTTTGTGGTCCTAGAAGGCTGTTAGAAAGCAGGATGGGAGCAGATGTGGGGATAAATGTTTCACTGGGGTTGGGCTTGGACTTTAGAGCTGCTGCCTGGTAATCCAACAAGTGGGTCATGTGGAGATGGACATGTTGGATTGAGCCTGGAGGAGGCCACGGAGATGCTCCAAGGACTGGAGCTCCTCTGCTCTGGAGACAGGCTGGGAGAGCTGGAAATGTCCAGCCTGGAGAAGAGGCGACCTGAGAGCCCCTTCCAGTGCCTAAAGGGGCTCCAGGAGAGCTGGAGTGGGACTTGGGACAAGGGATGGAAGGACAGGACATAGGGAATGGCTTCAAACAGAAATATGGAAGCTCTAGATGGAATATTGGGAAGGAATTCTTCCCTGTGTGGTTGATGAGGTGCTGGAATGGAATTCCCAGGGAAGCTGTGGTTGCCCCAACCCTGGAAGTGTCCAAGGCCAGGCTGGATGGGGCTTGGAGCAACCTGAGCTAGTGGAAGGTGTCCCTGCCCATGGCAAGAGGTGGGACTGGATCATCTTTCAGGTCCCTTCCAACCCAAACCATTCTAGAAAATCCAGCTTTAGGGTCATAAAATCATTTAGGTTGGAAAATACCTTGAAGATGAAATCCAACCATTCCCCCAGCACTGCCAAGGCCACCACTTTTCCAAGTCCCCAAGTGCCACATCCACCCACCTTTTCAATCCCTCCAGGAATGGGGACTCCAACCCTTCCCTGGGCAGCTGTGCCAGGGCTTGGTGACCCTTTCAGTGCAGCAATTTTTTCCCAATATCCAAGCCCAAGCCCATTTTACTTCCAAAAATTCCATCCCCAGAGCTTCCAGCATGGCAGAATCTGCAAATTCAGGAATGTCTTTGCCAAGGGGCTCGGTCTGGTGGCTCTTCCTCCTCTTGGAAGGTGCGTTTATGGGATGGTGCCAACGTTGTCACCTTTCCAGCTGTGGGGTTGCAGCTGGTCCAGCACAAGGAGATCCAGGTCATTGATGTGTTTGTGGTGCAATCACACAATTTTTTTTACAGCTCTTTTATCGTGTTTTAACCCAATTATGACCTCTGTTTGGCATCTTTTGCCTATCTTTTATTTTTCTATAATATATTGGAGCATAAATGCAGGATTTTAATATAGGAAAACGCCACAAAACTGCCCCTTAAATACAATTTTGGGGGGCATATTTTGCCAATTGGTCGATTATTTTTTTGTCCCCAATGAAATCAAGTCAGCTTTCCACTTCTGGATTTGAATGATTTAAGGGAGTAATTGTTGACCCACCATAAAAAATGGTGTTTTCCTGGTGAATAAATCCAGCAAGGATTCCTGGGGGAGGTGAATTCCATCCTCCCACTGCTCTGTCTGCTCTAATTAGGGGGGAGAAAAACAAGCCATGAAATCCCAACATGTGCCACTCCACACGACTCCCCTTTTATTATATTTTGTAAAAAAAAAAAATAAAGGGAAATGTGCTGGCTCAGCAAAACCCAGGCCTGGCTTTGGTGCAAACAGCAGGAATGGGAGCTGTGGGAAGGGGAGGGAGGGGAAAATGGGAGGCAAAAAAACATCTTAATTACCCAGCCAGGGAAATGCACTGATGAGGCTCCTCTTTTTTTAAAAAAAAATTTGCTGGCTCAGCAGTTTAAATGTCCTTTGGAGCAGCCACTTTTCCTCCTCTCCCACAAGTCCACTTTGCAGCTGAGTAATAATGTGGGTTTCAGGGAATTCCTGTGCTCCAGGTTTATGAAATCTGGGGTGGGGAGGAATAAATAACCCAGTTTGTGCCTGAAATGAAAGGCTGAGGAAAAGGGGGGGATGATGTTGTGAATCTAAAGGTTATTGGTTCAAAATTATAGACTGGGATTGCATGGATAAACTTCCTTTGGATCTCTCTAGGAAAGTGGGAAAAAGGAGGGGGTTGGCCAGACTGGAGCAGAGTTTGTGGCTGAACTTGGTGGGTTTTTCACCTCTAAAATTAAAAAAAAAAATACAAACAGCAAAAGGCTTGAAAAAACTGATTTCCTGAGCTGTTCTGTGTCTTTTCCTGGAGAAATTGCCATATTGGAAGAAAATCCCTGCAGTGTTTGTTTGTTGGATAAATAATTGGGAAGAGGCAGCGGAAAACTTTCCCTTTCTTGTTCAAATTCAGGTTTGTACCTGAATTAAAGGCTAAGAAAAAAGGGGGATGATGCTGTGAATTTAAAGGTTATTGCTTAAAAATTATAGACTGGAATTGCATGGATAAATTTCCTTTGGATCCCACTAGGAAATCCTAAATGCAAGTGGAAAAATCCTATGGATTGTCGTGCCTGGAGCAGAATTTGTAGCTGAAGTTCATGGGTTTGTCACCTCTAAAATTAAAAAATAAACACAAAATGCTTGAAAAAGAAAAAAAAAGATCTGCAGAGCTTTTCCTAGAAAAATTCCCATGAATGGAGTGTTGGGAAAAAGAATCCCTGTGATGTTTGTTTGCTGGGGAAATAAATGGGAAGAGGCAGTGGAAAACCCTTTTACTTTCTGGTCCAGAAGCTGAGGCTGAGGAGCAAGAGGGGAGTTAAAAGGTGTTGCTGAGAAAACCAGGGTGTTGAAAAGAAATCAAATAAATCAGGAACTTTTGTTTGGGGTTGGCAAAACTGGAGTGGGGAGGGTGATGGGAAGGCTCTGGAAGGAGATGGGAATGAGCAAGAGGGGCCTCACTGCAGATTTCCTCAGGGAAAGGGTTGAATGCTTCCCAAAATTTCCCCTCTGAGGGGTCCTGTGCTCTTAAGTCAGGAAGGGTTGGGGGGTGTTGCTGGATGAGAAGCTCAGGGTGGGTGGAACTCCATCAGTGTGTGCTCACATCCCAGAAATTCCCTGTGTCCCAGGCCCATCCCACAGAGTGGGCAGCAGGAAAAGGGGGGGATTCTGCCCCTCTGCCACCCCCCACCTGCAGAGCTGCCTCCAGCTCTGGGGTCTCCAACAGCACAGGGATGTGGGAATGCTGCAGATCCAGAGGAATCCAAGGAGATGCTCCAAGGGCTGGAGAACCTCTGCTCTGGAGACAGGCTGGGAGAGCTGGGAATGTCCAGCCTGGAGAAAAGAAGGATCCAGAGAGATCTCAGAGCCCCTTCCAGTGCCTAAAGGGGCTCCGGGAGAGCTGGAGAGGGACTTGGGACAAGGGATGGAGGGACAGGACACAGGGAATGGCTTCAGACTGAAATATGGGAGCTTCAGGTGGAATATTGGGAAGGAATTCTTCCCTGTGAGGGTGGTGAGGTGCTGGGATGGATTTCCCAGAGAATCTGTGTCTTCCCTATCCTTGGAAGTGTCCCTGGCCAGGTTGGAGCAACCTGGGCTAGTGGAAGGTGTCCCTGCCCTTGGCAGAGGGTTGGAACTGGATGATCTTTAAGGTCCTTGCCAGCCCAAACCGTTCCAGGATTAATTTTCTTGTGGCACTTGCAAAGGGAAGTGCCCTGAAGTGACACTGAGCTTTAAAAGCTTAAGCTGGTGACAAATACCAGGCAGGATCATGGTGCAAATCCCTCTGGAAACTTTGCTAAGACACCTGGAAAAGAATAAGGGAACTGCTCACAGCCTAATTTATTGTTGTCAGCTGGGAGCAAAATGGGAAAACTCTCTTGGGTACATAGTGGAAGATGATTTTGGGGACAGCAGTGACAGACTCATGTCCTGGAGGTGCTGAGATGTGTGGAGGACTGAACTGGGGGCTTAAAACTGGTTTATAGGGACTAAAAACTGGTTCCTATGAGAAGAGGATGCTGATACTGCATGAGGAATTGCAGAAATCCTAAAGGATCTTTAAAGGGAAGGATCTTTGGACCTGCTGTGGTTTTACTTTGTTTAGATTGAAAAAAAAAAAGCCTCGTTGCTCTTGGGAAATCCCAGCAAAGAACAGGCAGGAGGAGACACCAAACCACCAGATTTTTTAAAACAAAACCACTTCTCCTGCCCTGAGCCCGGGTCAGGGCAAGACCCCAAAAGGATGCAATTCACACACACAAAAAAAATACAAATCAAAGGCAAAATGCTCTGGAAAAGCTGGAGGGAAGTGGTCAAGCCCTGGCCAAGCAGGGCTGGTGCACGTGTTGTTTTCCCTGGAGCACGGGGTGGTTTGGCAGCCAGAGCCCCTTCCAGCTCTGGGTTATCTCTCCCTGCTTTCCTTGGGAGCAGATAAGGAGGGTTTAATCAGCCTGGGAGCTCGTCCTGCTGGGAACAGGCAGCTGAAATCAATCCCTGGTGTTTACATCTCCTGACCTGTGGGGCAGGGAAGGGAGGGCAGGATCCAGCCCTGGTGGGTGAGCTCAGTGAGTCTCTTGTCCTGCAGAAGGGGTGTTTGCACCCAATTTCTCTCCAAAACCAACCATGAAGTGGTTTTCTGATGGGTGGTGGAGCACCTGGAGTGCTCACAGCCAAACCTGAAGGTGCACTGGGGGTGGGAGCTGGGATAGGAAAGGGAAAGGTTTCTCTGGGATGGAAATAGATAAGGAGTTTTGCTTGCCTTTTCAGCACAGAGATCTTGGATGCTCTGGAAGAGCAAAGATTCCCTGGGCTTGAAGGGCTGGGAAAGCTGAGAATGTCCAGCTTGGAGAAGAGAAGGATCCAGGGAGACCTGAGAGCCCCTTCCAGTGCCTAAAGGGGCTCCAGGAGAGCTGGACTTGGGACAAGGGATGGAGGGACAGGACACACAGAATGGCTTTCCACTGCCAGAGGGCTTGGGATGGATGGGATATTGGAAAGGAAACCTGCCGTGTTCCAGGCTCATCCCACACTGTGGGAAGCAGGAAGGGGGGGAATTCTGTCCCTCTGCCCCACTCAGGTGAGATCCCACCTGGAATGTGCATCCAGCCCTGGGCGCCAACATCCGAAGGACATGGGAATGCTGGAGTGAGTCCAGAGGAGGCCACGGAGATGCTCCAAGGGCTGGAGCCCCTCTGACATAGAGACAGGCTGGGAGAGCTGGGAACGTCCAACCTGGAGAAGAGAAGGTGCTAGGAAGACCTGAGAGCCCCTTCCAGTGTCTAAAAGGGCTCCAGGAGAGCTGGACTTTGGACAAGGGATGGAGGGACAGGACAAGGGGGAATGGTTTCCCACTGCCAGAGGGTTAGATGGGATATTGGGAAGGAATTCCTGGCTGGGAGGGTGGTGAGGGCCTCGCACATCCCATCCCTGGAAGTGTCCGAGGCCAGGTTGGACAGGGTTTGGAGCAACTTGGGCTAGTGGAAGGTGTCCCTGCCCATGGAAGGGAGTGGGACTGGATGACCTTCAGAGGTCCTTTCCAACCCAAACCTTTCTATGATCCCATGAAGAACCAGAGGCACAGTCCTATGGGAAGGTTTGGATAGATCCACGTGCTTTTGCATCATTGCTTTTTGATCAATCCCTATCAATCAGTGCAACTAAACACCGATAAATAAAACATGGATGAAATGAGGGAGGTTTGACCTGCAGGGTTTTGTCCTGCAGGGCCACCAGCAACCACAAGGTGAAGGAGACAGTTGCCCTGGAGCTGAGCTACGTCAACTCCAACCTACAGCTGCTGAAGGAGGAGCTGGAGGAGCTGAACAGCAGCGTGGACGTGTACCAGAACGACAGGTACACCCGTGGAGGGCTGGGTAGAGCTCCTTGTTCCTTTGGGAATTGATTTTTATCCTTAGTATTCCATTTTTGCTTTTTCTGGGGGCAGGGAAGCCTCTCAGCTTGGCCACCTTGATTTGAACCGGGTTTGACCCTCTGGCAGAGGGACCACGAGGTGGTGGCTGGAGAGTAGGGGAGGACTCGGGCATGGGACCCGATTTGCTGGAAAGAGTTTTTCATCCTGGGAATATCAGAGCTGCAAGGAATAAAAAGCCAGTAGCTTTTCCCAGGAGGTATTGAGATGTTTGGGGTTGGATGGTGGTGCATCTTTTGGACATTCATGTCCCAAAGCAGGAGTAATTGGGCAGAAATAATGTCCACCTTTCCTGAGTGTCCCACCAGAGCGTGAGGTTTTTCCAGCAAGGTGTAATAGGGAATTTAGGTGAAGAAATGAAAAATGTGGTGGCTGCACAAGCTCCAGACCTCCCATCCTGCCTGTTCCCAGAGCAGATTGCTCACAGATTTATTTTCCCAACAAGGGGATTAAGTGATGGGATCACCATCCCTGGAGGTGTTCAAGGAATGACTGGATGTGGTGCTCGGTGACAAGGTGGGTCCAACCTTGGACTTGATGATCTTGAAGCCCTTTTCCAGCCAAAGGGATTCTGTGATTTTGCCACCTTTCCAGGGTTAGACCTTTCATGAACTGAAATGCTCCAGCACTTGGAAAAGCTTACCCTTGCAGCAGCAAACCTGGGGTGGCTGAGTGGGAAAAGAAGGAATTCCCATGTCAGAACAGCGTGGGGATTCTGTGGAAATCTGGGAGGTGCTGCTGCTCCTTCCCTTCCCAAAGTGGATGGTGTTGGATGACACCATGAAATGTTGTGTGGTTGACAGGGCTGAGGGATGGGATGGCATCCAGAAGGACCTGGACAAGCTCCAGGTGATGCTCGTGGTGTTCAACAAGCCCAAGTGCAACGTTCTGCACCTGGATCAGGGCAATCCCAACACATATCCAGGCTGGGGGATGAAGGGATTGAGAGCAGCCCAGGGGAGAAGGATTTGGAGGTGCTGGTGGAGGAGAGGCTGGACATGCCCCAGCCATGTGTGATGGCTCCCAGAAACCTGCCATGTCCCAGGCTCATCCCACAGTGTGGGCAGCAGGAAAGGGGGGAATTCTGTCCCTCTGCCACACTGAGGTGAGATCCCACCTGGAATGCTGCATCCAGCCCTGGGCTCCAACATCAGAAGGACATGGGAATGCTGGAGTGAGTCCAGAGAAGGCCACAGAGATGCTCCAAGGGCTGGAGCCCCTCTGCTCTGGACACAGGCTGGGAGAGCTGGGAATGTCCAGCCTGGAGAAGAAAAGGCTTCAGGGAAACCTGAGAGCTCCTTGCAGTGCCTAAAGGGGCTCCAGGAGAGCTGGAGAGGGACTTGGGACAAGGGATGGAGGGACAAGACACAGGGAATGGCTTTTCCAATCTTTTTGAAAAGAAAACAGGAGCAGCAGCAACCCCAAAACCCTGCCCAGCCCAAACAAAAGTCCCTTTGTTTGCTCCAGGCGTTGGATCCAAGTGGGAATCTCGTTAGGGAACAAGCAGTGATGGTTTTTCTGTGCTAATTATGGCTCTTGGAGCTGTTTGTTCAATAAAAATGTGGGTTCAAACTCCCTCCCCTGGATTTTGGAGCTTCCTTTGCCTCTTTTCCTCCATAATGAGTGATGGGATAATGAGTTATCCATGGGTTTTGAAGGGAATGAGATGGAGCTGGTGGGCAACCCTGGCTTGGTCCTGCCTGTCCCACCTCCCATTCCACTCCCTTCCAAACTTCCTTGTCTCTAAACTGGTCCCTTTGGGAGGCCAAGTGTCCAAGGATGCAGAAACATGGATCAGTGCTGGAACTGGGGACATTCCCAAGGGACAGATGGATGTCAAGGAAAGCATTTATGGAACTGCAGGTGCCACAGCAGGTCCCCATTCCCAGTGTCTGGCAGAGGAATCCCATGGAAGGTCCAGCTTTGGGGATCTCTTTGCTGCTCCTCCAGCCCATTTTCACCTCTCCTCTTGCATTGCCATTCCCAAATAATTTTGGGAAGAGCATCCTGCTGTTGTGCCGAGTCTGTTTTCACCCTTTAATAGGAGCACAAGCCCAGGGCAAAGAGCTGCTCCATTCCAGTCCCTGTCACGTGGGATCCATCCAAGACTTCCAAACCAACTCCCAAATAAGTTGTTGTCTTCTTCCAGTGAATCCGTCAGCGTTCCCATGATCCCTCTGGGCCTGAAGGAGACGAAGGAGCTGGATTTGCTGGTACCACTGAAGGTGAGTTCTCAGGGATTTATAGCCTTGGCTGATGCTAAAACAGCTGGAAAACATTTCCTAGTTTGGT
>WBMV01008444.1:0-226728 GCA_013396655.1 Campylorhamphus procurvoides
GAAACATTTCAACTTCATTTCAGGCTAACCCAGTGCTTCTAAAGTTACTGCAGCAAAGTTGTGATGGACACAAAAAAATAACATTTATACAAATGAATAAATAAAGAACAAGTATTGCAGGTCAGCAAGTTAAAAGCTTACCACAGTTACTGCCATCCCATCACACTAACTACAGTTTTGCTGACTTTTCCTTTCCCTCTGTTTAAAATCACACATTTGCATCACAGTTCAGGCAGACACTGTTCACAACTATTACCACCAGTGTATTTAAGAAACAATTGCTTAGGCAGAGCTGAACTTTCAACTGGCAGCCTCTGAAACCATCCAGAAGGGGGAAACAAAAAGGACAACCAATCTCCAACTCAAAGTGTAGTACACAGACTTCCTTGTCTTTATTACACATGGATTTCTCAATTCAAAATTTAATTACCTACTAAGGATCTGACTGATCTAAACCACTTGGTGTTTTAACAATGCCAACTGTTCCACTGTAACTCTTCTCCCCTGCAGCACCACACTGAGTATTCCCAATAATTTTGCCATTACCTATAACTTTTAAAAGCCCCCATGTATGAAGTCACACCATGATTACTTTGGTGTTATTCTGGGATTTCCAGAGCTCTCCCTGCCACCTGCAGCATCACCCATATTACTGTGCCTCTCTTTCCTGCAGTGCATCTATTCTGTTGCTGGAGGAATCTGGAAGGGGATACCATGAAATCTTGAGGCTGATGGCTCTCTTTGAAGGGACTGATGAGTTTGTCTTGCTGCCTATTGGGGTAGAGTTGGAAGACCTAAAAATCCTGAGCTCACACAAACTCATATCTTTGCCAGTCTCCATCAGTGGCTTTGTTTTCTGTGCTCTTCATTCAGTTTTCTTTGTTTGGTTTTTTTTGTGGGGGTGAGGTTGGGTTTTTAAATATTTGTTTTGCTGCTTATTAAAACAGAATAAAATAAGTACTTACTAAAATAATTCACAATACATCCTTCAAGTCCTGCCTTTGCCTTGAGGATTTCTAAATATAACACTTCTACCTCAAACACAGCAGTAGTTACAGTCTGGCAAGATCATTTTCCAAAGTGATGTAACATGTGGGACCAAGCTGGAACAGCCCTGTTCCTCTTGCACATGAAAACAGAGTAATGCATTTGTGGGCCCAGCTAATCCATCCTTTGCTTTTTACAGGCCAAAAGTCCTCTGGGGATCATCACAAAGTGTTCCCAAGTGCTGCACTTCCCATTAGGGGTTGGCTCTGCTGACAGATGTGAAAACACCTAGCCAGACATTCCCCAGCAAATGCACAGGAGGATGCTGAGAGCAGAAGTAGTCACAGATAAATTTAAGACTAAACTCCATTTAGGATGTAGGCTATTTTATTCTAAGCTGGCTTTTTTTGTTTGTAATTATTTTATTGTTCATTGATCTGATTAGAATTCAGATTTGTTTTCTTCTTGATGAAAAGACAGCAGAAAAGATGAAATGCAAAATGCAGAAAGTGTCTATCATATTATAAAACCTAAATAATATTAAAGAAACACAANGAGGGGTGTTTGGTTGGTTTTTTGGGGTATTTTTTTGTTTGGTTGGTTTTTGTTTTGTTTTGGGGTTTTTTTTTGGGGGGGGGGCAGGTGAGGTTGGGTTTTTCAATATTTTTTTTATTGCTAATTAAAACTGAAAAAATAAGTACTTGCTAAAATAATTCACAATACATCCTTCAAGTCCTGCCTTTGCCTTGAGGATTTCTAAATATAACACTTCTACCTCAAACACAGCAGTAGTTACAGTCTGGCAAGATCATTTTCCAAAGTGATGTAACATGTGGGACCAAGCTGGAACAGCCCTGTTCCTCTTGCACATGAAAACAGAGTAATGCATTTGTGGGCCCAGCTAATCCATCCTTTGCTTTTTACAGGCCAAAAGTCCTCTGGGGATCATCACAAAGTGTTCCCAAGTGCTGCACTTCCCATTAGGGGTTGGCTCTGCTGACAGATGTGAAAACACCTAGCCAGACATTCCCCAGCAAATGCACAGGAGGATGCTGAGAGCAGAAGTAGTCACAGATAAATTTAAGACTAAACTCCATTTAGGATGTAGGCTATTTTATTCTAAGCTGGCTTTTTTTGTTTGTAATTATTTTATTGTTCATTGATCTGATTAGAATTCAGATTTGTTTTCTTCTTGATGAAAAGACAGCAGAAAAGATGAAATGCAAAATGCAGAAAGTGTCTATCATATTATAAAACCTAAATAATATTAAAGAAACACAATAGACTGGACCTCACTGGTAGCATCTGACATCTTAAATGTTTTCATTTAACATCAATTTATAATTACTTCTTCATTTTGCCTTTTGCTATGCCTCTCTTCTCAGTTCCTCCCCAGCTTCCTTTCTTGCATGTAGACACCAAAGCTCACAGTATTTCCTAACTTTAGCCACCACTTCACCCTTTTAGCTCCCATTCCTTCCCTCTCACACTCCTTCATGTCCTACACTCACAGAACACAGGGCCTGCTTTGAACATGTTCCTCCAAGAGAATGTCACTGTGAATAAACCCTGATCCAAATCACCACGGCTGCTCCTGAATAATTCAGAGAGTGAGTCACAAAGTGATGGCACTTCTTCACTGTGGGAAAAAGGACATAGCAGAGCTCAGAGGAGCTCCCAGGTCTGATAGTCTTGCAGCAAAACCTTCTCCAACATTTAGGTTATGAGAAGCACTAAGGTAGGAAGCATGCCACTGAAGTGTAAAAGCAGAATAATATATAAAAGCATCTAAATTCTGTTAATCTCTATTAAAAATGCTCAGTTCTGGTATAAAATGGACATACAGCTTAATAATGACAGTTTTAGTTCACTTTTCTGGTGCTGGTTCCCACAAACCATAATATTGAGTAAACTGAGCCTTCCCTCATGTTCCCTTAACTTTGGTAATATTTATTTTAGCTCTGCATAGTGCCTGGGCAGCAGTGTAGACCCTTGTATCCTTACTCAGTGGGTTAAAAAGTGATATATATTCATTTTACTCTTTGTATTGAGCTACTGGAGCAGTCATGCACAATGTGGGTTGCACAGGAAGGAATCTGGGAGAGGTGAAGAAGCCACTGCTGTGTTATTTCCCCTGGATAAGAGACATTGTTTGATTAAAACCACCCATCAGACTTCAGAGTGAGCATTTGTGGGATCATAATAAGAATGGCATGAAGGAGATTTTAAGCCAAGAGACTTGGACTACTTTATAATGAGTCAAACCTGAAAACTTTTTTAATTAAATTCATTACAGCCTAAAATAGTTTTGAACTTTGAGTCTGACTTCTGGGTACTTTATTCCCTCAGCCCTCTGAACTGGGTGTTTTATTCTCTGAGCCTCCTCAGCTGGCTTGACAATAAATAACCTTAAAATCTTCTCAGATACCTGCTCTGTTTTGTCATGTTTCATTCCTATCTCATTTTGTGCAGGTGATTTATACTGTGAGCCCTTGGAATCACAGGCTGGAGCACGGTCCACTGCTCAACCTCACAGCTTATTTGTGTTTTCAGGTCCTTTGGAAGCTGTGCTGACTCCAAAGCAGGCAGGGGAAAGTGAAGGGCACCCTCTCTGCCCATCCAGGCTGGTCCAGCCAGGGTGGGGATCCTCTTCCTCCATTCTCACAAAGCTCATTCAGGAGGCAAAAGAGCCTTTGCCCCAGGAACCACCACCATCCACCAGTTCTTCAGCACCTTTAGCCAACATCAGACCAGCAGTACCAAGTCAAAATTAGGGTCCACCCACTGGTCCTGTCCCCCAAATAATTCCTGTAGCCTCCACCTGTTTGCAGCTCAGACCTTCTGAGCTTGATTTGATGGCATTGCATTTTATATCAATTTTCCTAGATGATTTCTAGCAAATGAAAACATTTAGCTTTGAAGCAAGGCCTGTGTGAATGGCCTGGATGTTACAAACATTGCAGCAGAGATGAGAGTGGGAGGTGACAACTCCATGATCTTCAGAGCTACCCAGATGACAATCCACATTAGTATTATGATGGAAATAAGGTTAACTCTTTTTGAAAGACATGCACAGCACTGCAATAGCTCTCAGCTCTGATCTTTATTTTTTAATAGCATCTATTGAATTTAGAGGCCACAAATCCAAGAGCAGAACCCCTCCTGCAGAAGTGCTCCATCATTTCTTCACAGTTATTTACTGCCCTGGCCCTATAAGCTTGCATGTGCTCAGTTCTTAAGTTTTTAACTGTCCTCAGTCACTGGAAAGTCTGTCAAAAATCTATTTGCCAGTGACAGATCCAGCAACAGAGAACAACTCTATTTGCTTATTATGGAAAGGCAAAAAACCCATTTTTTCTTTTGTCACCACTGTTTTGAAAGCTTTGATATGTTAAAGCATGAAAAAAAATCAGTTGTGCTTGCTGTTACTTATTCAAGTGATTAAGATGGCAAAGCTGTCAAAACAAATGCAGACTTCAAGAAACACTGAGCTACTGAAAATATTTTATTTAAAAGCTCTCTCAAGACTATTCTTAGCATATACTGCACATCTCTCAGCATGGTGTTACTGAACAGGGTAGGAATTGAGAAGACTCAATACATACTATTGTTTTTGGTTAAGTCACCACTCACAGACAGACACCCTTCTGTATAAAGGAAACTCACACTGGGCTTCCTCAATACAAAACTGCTAAAACCAAACACAAGTTTCCAACCCACAGTACAGAAGTTCATATACCCCTTTTGGAATAAAAACTCCCCCTGATGTCAAAAGAGCTAGAACAGCACCCTAAACCCAACATCTGCCCCTCAATTTTTGATCACAGCACTAGAGCAAAGCGTGAGGACAGAAAAAAATATAGTCCCTACTTGGAATAACTAGAGAAACAACTGCACCAAAACCCAAGAGTATGGGAGTACCCAAGTAGGAACTCAGAGAAAATCAAGAGTAAAATGCTATCCAAGGTAGTGCTGGGATGATCCAGGTGGGAGACTGAGAAGGACAGGAAATGTTCACGAAAGGAATAAAATCTTTTCTGCCTATTTCTGTTTAAAAAACAAACTGAAACCAAACACTAAAAACACAACAACCCCAAATTTTCTCACCCTATACAGCTCTCTTGTAGCTCAGGAGTTATCATGCTTATTCTGCATTTCAGTTTACAAACTAATTAAAAGAGGAAAAAAAGGGCTAATAGCACATCAGATTTTTTACTTCTACTAATCTAATAAGAAAGATGAGGTGGAAATAAAACAGTGACTTCCAGGAGTTCCTTAAGCATCATTAAATATCATTAATTCCATGCAGAACAGTTTATGCATTGGACAGACTGGCACATGTACATGCAGTTACAATTCAGAGGAGAAAAATAAACCAAACAAATACAAAACCCAAATGAAAAAGCAAGAACTTTCTGAAACAGCTCCATTTCAAAATCTACAAGGAAAGCAACATAAAAAGCTATGAGGAGTTATTACATATGAGGTACAACACCAGAAGAAATACTTTAGAATTAATTAATGAATTTCAAACTTTTGGACCCTTCCAGCTCTTTTTAGTCCCTAAGGATAATTTGTTTGGTGAAATAAATGGCAGGTTTAAGATACGTGAGCAGAAATCATGATAAAATTCAAAGAATTGGGCTTTTTTCCTCCCTAACTTTCAGTTTTGTACTTGGGTTTGGTTGTGGTCACCACTCTGTCTCCACAAAACAGCACACAGTGGCAGAAACCCAAATTATCTGCATTACAGGAGGAAACCTCCCCAAGATGAAGAATAAAAGCCAACTGCAACCCCACCTATGATGGGCAAACCTCCTAGACAAGTTTTGCTGTGGCCTTCTCAGGTCATGATTTTTTCCTTTGTCTTCCTCATATAACAAAAGTCAGGCAACTGAATGCACCATTGTAATTTAGAAGGAACACAAATACTATAAGAGCTTCTGAAAGTTTTTAACTTGCCACCCTGACAGGTTTGAAGAAGGGTATATTCATTTTCTGACACTCTGGCAGCGACTACCATGACAAAAAGGTAATAGCAAGAAGAAAAATAGGTCTCACTTCTCTGCATTAATTCATAATATCCTTTCACATTCTTTAAATCCCTTCCTCTCCCATGAAGTCACCGGTGTAGGGGAATGGAGCAATAATAAAACTGTGCTCTAGTGAAGGAGGAACAAAGAGGCCCTTTCAGTCTCCACAATGCCGTGTGAAAACTGCTATTTATATCTGATTTGTTCACCAAAAAGCACTCCTTCTGTAGAAGGTTTGCACAGTACCTGCCTTGAGAAATGCAGCTGCTGCATTGGCAAATTATTGCCTCAAGAGGGGGCGTTAAGTTGTCCCCAAACTCACAGCCCTCTGAAATCTCTATTTCAGGGGTGGATTTCTTTGTACTCCTCGAAATAGGAGATCAGTGACTCTGCACATCTAAAGTGTAGCAACAATGCATGAAGTGCACCAGAAAACATTAAGCTCCTTAAAACACACAAGGCACAGATCCCCTTATGGAACTAACCCAGGGTGAGAAGCTGCACAAGGAAGGCACTAGCACAAGACAGATACACCCTAAACAAATGTTATTACGGCAAAAATGGCAATTAAGATTCTCTTAATTAGCCTGTCATTTTGTATTTATCATCATAATGTTTGTTTTACAATGCTTTATTAAATCTGGCTTTATGACAAACAGTCTGCTGGCAATGCATCCTGCTGTGCAACATATGGTGTTACACCTAATGAATATTAATGCCGGGAAGTACAAATGGTCTTTTGGGATGAGGGCTGATGGCTGGGAACCTCCTGCAGATGGCATCATTATTCAAAGAGGTTCACCTCACGTGTTTCCCATCAGCTCTCCCTCCACAGCTACCTGGAGGCTTCCAAGAGAAAACTAATACACTAAAAAAATACACTAAAAATCTTCACAGCCCTATGCCAAATTATCAGGGGTTTGTATTGCTGGGTGGTTTGGGTTTTGGGGGGTTTACTGTTATTTTTGGGGGCTTGTATTGGTTTACTGGGGGTATTTTGGTTTGATTTTTTTTTACAAAAGTTATAATTTAGTTTTGTAAGGTTTTTTAGTCTTTGATTAAGAAAAAAACAAAATACAAAAGCCACAGCTATTTTTACCTGCCTGAAGTCAATCCTCATTTGGTGTTTTTTATCGTGCTGGGCAATGTGTGGTGTTATTTGTTCTGCCCTTATTTTGTTACGTGGTCTTTATCTGGTGAAGAGAGACATTCCCTCCCCAGACAGAAACACAGGGAGAAGAGTCCTCCCTGGTCACTTTGTCATTCCTTTGGGGCCACCAGAGCCACAGGTCTCAGATGGGCCCAAAGGGATGATGGTAAGGAGGTAACTGAGCCCCAGCATTTCCTGCAGCCCAAAGCCATTGGCAAGGAAACCTGGAGAAGAGGATCCATCTCCAAGAACACATTGGGCACAACCCCTTCTGCTTCTGCCCTTCTGAGTTTCCTACAAAATGTTAAGCATCATTTTTCCCTCTTCAATTTTTGGAAGCCTTTGGGATATAGGAGAGCACTTGTGCACAGCCATCTGGCAGACTCCAAGTCCCACCACACTTACACAGGAGTTTAACCTGTAGAATTGGGCCTCTTGAAAAGGCCACAGAACCAAAATTACACCAACTTTGAGTCCTGCAGCAGTCTTCATTCAGAAAAACTTATTCATCTCTTTAAAAGGATGCACAAAACTGGTTCCTACACTTGCTGGACAAATGCCCTTAGGAAGCAAACCTCTCCAGAGAGATCTTGTCCTATTTCCATCTTAATCTTCCCCTCCAGCCCTGTCTTCTCCAGTGGGATCCAACCAATTGGCTAGTCACTGAAGGGCCAGGTGGCTGTAGCATCCCCAAATTTCCTTGCCCAGATGTGTTAGTGGCACTTTGTTTTTATTGCAATCAGAAGGCCCCTCATCCTGATAAATGTTCAGTCAGAGCTCTACACCCACTCCTTGCTGAGGAAGGGGTTCATCTGGCAAGATATTTCCTCCTTTTTCTCTGGCTGGAAAATCACTACACCAGGAGAAGTAACCCATTATGATTGCTAAAGCAAATCCATTTGGGAGCTGCTGCAACTGGGCAGATTCCTGCTCTCAACAAGTCTCTTTTCCTTTCACAGCTTCAGAAAAGTAGCTCCTCTCTGGCAGTGTTACAATCCAACAAGTTATTCACTGTTTCCTTTCAGCACATTAATTTTTAAACATTTGATTACTGAATATGATTTATTTTTAAACAAAAGCTACTTGCTTGCTTCGAAAATTACTTTCCCTCATCATTTTCAAAACAAACAAAAGAAAACCAACTAAAAACCCCCAACCCACATTCAATAGCCCTGATTAAGTTTGCTTTGATTACTTCCCTTTGCACCCACAAAGAAATAACCCTGTGTCTCAAGGAGGAAAGTGATTATGGTTTTCCCTGCACACGAAAGACAAGCACATCGTGTTTGAGAAATCTTCTAGATTCTTCTGGATGCTCTCAAATTGAGAATGACAAAACAGACCCACCAGATTTCCCTAATAAGTTACTCCCAGATCCTCCATCAAGTCTGACTACAGAAATGACAGCTGTGCTCGCTGACAGTCACTTTGTTTATGGTACACCAATTATGGAGCATATTCTCCTAAACAGCTGGGAAAAACATGCTTATTTGAATGCTACGAATGCTTTTAGCTATTCACAGAACCACCCCAATACACGCTTTTGGCTTCCTCCTGCTGAGAGAAGTCGCAGTTTGACTCAGTGAAAAGAAAAATAAATACAACGCTGGCTGCCAGAATGCTGTTGGTTTTCCCTAGATTTATTTTGAGATTATTACATTTATTTTAGCCTCTCAGCTGCCTGTTGCTGCAACAAATAAAGACACTCACAACTCATTTATGTTCAACTATTTCTGGATAAACACCACAGAGACAGCACTGGCTGGAAGAGAAGAGGGAAATCAGCAGCTTGCTGTAGGCACTGAAGAGTTTTATGGCTTTTGCAACACTTCCCAACTCAAAGGATTCAAATATAAGCTAGAGAAGTCCCAGAAGGGTAAGGGCACAGAATACAGTGCTAAGACAAGCCCACAGCAAACAAGCTCCTCGAGAAAAATGGAGCTGCAGGCCAACCCTCACAAGGTCAGGCATTGGTTTCTCATATGCCATCAAACTAAACCAGATTTTTGACTCTCTTGTGATTTTGTGGTCAATGGCAGAGCAGCAGCCTCTCTCACTCTAAAGAGTCATGTCCAAGCTTAGACACAGCCTTTTGTTTCAGATCCTCTTAAGGGGAGTTTCAATTTTAGGTTTGATCACGTAACACCCTGAGAACAGAGGTCATCATGAGGTCTGGAGGTCTAAGGCAGAGCCACCATCACCCTAAGACCCTACCTGGAAGACCACCACATTGCTCTTCCATTGTGTCTCATGAGACCTCTGTATGCAGTTTACTATGATTTTATTTTGTGTTTATAATCAAGGCTCAAGACTGTGAAAGGTTTTCCAAGGAACAGCAATTACTGCATCTCTCAAAACCAGAACAGCTTGGGTGTTTGTAAAGAACTCAGCCCCACAGATCCAGCCTTTAAGGGTGTTTGCAGACATCACATGGGCAGACAAAGCTTGTTTTCTGCTGTCAGCAACAGCTCTCAGTGTGTCCAGCTCCCCAGTCCCCTCCCAGCTCCACTCCTCCTCCCCAAACAACATCCATCTCCAGCAGACATATCAAGAACTAATTACATTAACAAATTACCACAACATAGTATTGCAGAAGAGCCAGTAGAGACAGCCAGGTTGTTTGAAGTCCTGAGGACCAGAAGGGCATGCAACTGAAGATTACAGTGCAGAGATCTCCCTGTCAGCAGACAGTTCCCCTCCAGTGCTTGAGAGAAATCACCTGGAAGCTACCACAGCTCTGGTGTGAGGTCACAGCAAGGGGGATGAACAGCAACAGCAGTGTGTTTAAAGAGCTATTTCATTTATCAGCAAAAACCTGTGAAGTTTTGGCAGCCTTTGGACATCAGGTCAGAAGCTGTCCCTACTAATGTCCTTCTCCTCCCTTCTGTTTTGACTCCCACCTCACCTTGAGATCAAAGTGGAGGTTCCACTCCCACCCCTTCCCTTGTTTTCCTGTTTGCTAAAGGCACCATCAATAATGAAGGCAGATCTCTGGGAATAAGGTTTGTTATTTAACTTTTAGCAACTGGCTCCAAAAACCTGTAAGAAAATCATGGATGTCTCTGTGCAAGTGAATAAACAGTAGCTGCAGCTTTATGGATATTTTGGCTTAGGACTGAGGCAGTTTCCAAAGAGGCAAATTCCTCATTTTTCATGTGGGAGCTAGGGAATACATCACACCAGATTAGGCTGAATTTTAAGGTAAGCAGAGACATAACAGGCTAAACTTACAGTGTTGATATAATAAATCAGACCACTCAGGCCAACAAAAAAGAAAAGGTGTGTTAATGGGGTTACATTATTACATTGCTCAAAACAACAGATGGTGCTGACTCCTTTAGAAGTTATTTCTTCCCTTATCTTTCTTTTGATGCCAAAGGAAAAACCTTTTTGAGACATGGAAGATGACAGAGCTCACCTTTTAGCCTGATGAAATGAACTCCACTTCTTTAGCAGTTTTAAGGAGCAGTCCAGTGTCAGGGAGCAGGATCTCCCAAATTATTTGTAGTTTAAGGACATGAAGCTGGCTCTTTCTGCCCTCAGCTCTCACACAAGCAGGGCACAGTGGTAGATGTCCCAAGGAATGCAGCACCAGCCTGCCAGGGTCAGAACAAACCTTCTACAGCAGCTGCTGAGACACCCAAAAATTCTTTCAGTGCCTGCCTTGAGGATGTGATTTTCCCACCTGAGGCAACTCTCTTCTTCTGCCTATTCACCCTGGAGAAACAATGAGCACCTTCCCCCGGTACAGCAACTATTTGAACGCCATTTTCTGATTGTTATTTCTGCTTGGTGGCTTAGCAGACACTTTCTCACCTTTATTTACCAACACTTCTAACTCGAAAACTACCCTGATCCATTTCAACAAGGCAATTTCCAAGCACTTTGTGCTCTTGGTACCCAAACCCCAACTCCTTCATCTCAGCATTCAGATCACTGACCCTAAAAACCTCCTCCAAATGACTGATAAAGGAGGTTCATTCTTTAAAATGGCTTTCATTCCTCATCAAGATACTACAAAGTAAATGCAGCTGAAATATGGGTTTGAGAACTTCCCTGCTCCTCCTCCAGTTCCTGACAGCTCTCCAGCTCTGAGGTCAATTTGTCAAACTCGGCACCAGATTCCCCTCCAATAACTTCATACATTTCTAGGCAAAGTTCAAACAAGCAGCAGACAGAGAAGGGAAAAACCTACCCTGGTTTGCACAGATTAAGCCTGCAGCTGCAAGACTCACTGTGGGAGCAGAGAGCCAACTTTTCTTGGGCTGCTGATACAGGCACTGAAACAACCCAGCTCTCTTATCCAGTGCACGTCAAAGCTGTTTTCTCTCTTGCACAGTGTACAGAGGTAAAACTTCTTGGCTGTTTGGTGCCTTATGCAGCTGCTTGTCCTCTGAGGGAACACAATTCAACACCCAGAACTCCCCCCTGCTGCACATGCATGCCAAGACACGAGTGGGAACACCACCAGACTCCTGCAGTTTGGGGCAAAACCGAGGGGAAGTGGTTTAAAAGAAGACAGCTGAGACTTTTCCTTTTACTTCCAAGTACATTCTTCTAAGCAACAGAATAATTCTTAGTTGATAGTAACTCCCAGCTGCCACTTTTACCCCAACTTGCTACCAGGTGCCTGCTTTTCCTAAAAAGTCTGAATACCAGAATGTCTAGGTTGTAACCTGTACCCTAAGCACATTTTCCCCATCACTATATCAATAAGCAGGTCAAATTAGTTGGCTGAAATGAGCAGGTTTCTTCCAGAAGGCAAAAGCATCTCATCAAATGTTCTATCCTTAAGCAAACCAGCAAAGGTTAAAACACCATTAACATTGATGTCCTGCTTACAAATTGTTTCTCACACAGAGAATGCAAGGGATTCATAATCCTGTGCTAATTCAATAATGAGAACAGCCAAGAATCTTGTGCTAGGTTGTGTTTTTAAATTAATTGGTGCTGTATCAATCTTAAATGTCAAGTACCAAGTTTCCAAGAGCTGTGCACTGCCCATGAAAAAACAAATGGCAGGTATAATGCATCATATCTTATATACCAATAAAAATACTAACTGCTCTCTGCTTTAGAAGGTCATGGCTTGCTGCTGTCCCTCAACCAAAAAAAGCTTAATGCAACACTGGTCTCTGCATGATCTTCATAATCAGAATTAATGAGGAGGAATCACAATTAATGGTTTTCTACAAGCCAATTGATCACAAGTGACAGGAGCTTATACACAATTTATGAAGCCCTGATTTTTTTTTAATTTTTTTTTTTTGGTGGTGGGAAGAAGGCAAGAAAATTGTAAAGAGATAACAATAAACAACTCTTACACAGTAAATGATAATGCAGGTTTATAATCAGAACTCCCAGACATGCCCATTGAAGGGGACTAATGAACTCCAAGCCTGCAGCTCCTACAAGGATGAGATTTAAGACACGCTGGCAGCAAAGTACTTGGGGCAGCATCTGCAAGTAAATCACGAGTGTATAAAGTGACCTGCAGAGGGCATCTTTCCACGTGATTTGTGGTTGGGAATATGAATCAGGATATCCTAAAACAGAGCATAAAGGTACATGGTGGGGGAGAGCTGTGCAAGCAGGCAGAGCCTCCTCTGTTCACTCATCAGCACGGCAACAAATGGGTCACAATATCACAGCATCCAGCATCCCTCCGTACCCAGGTTTCAAAAAATAAGTCTTATTCTGAATACCCACAAATGGAATTTGATTCGTGGGTCAAAAAGTTCAGTCACCTGTGGCCCAAGCTGCAAGAGTTTCAGTTCCCTGGCTTATCTGAGTTTTATCCTTAGAGTGGAAAATCCTGTGAAGTCTCATGTTTATACCTTTGAGCACACAGAGACAGGCATAGGTTGACATACATTGGTTCCTTGCTACTTTTTAATTTAAAAACAAGCCAAGAAAACACCTCCAAAAAACATCCCCCACCAAAAAAAACAACTCCCTCCATCTTGCCCCCCCAAGCCCCCATCACATAGGTACTAGATTTTTTTTTTTAATTTTTCTTTTCCATTTAAACTCCTGAAGGTATAAGAGAACAGGCAGTTTAGTAGGCAGGCTTTGAAACCCTCTGATGCCCAACTAATTTACAAGTTGGCTCCAGTCAGCATGTGCTGCCAGTTCTTATTTCTGTTTAGGACATAAAACACCTCCACTTGCTCCTTCCCAGGGTCTGGGGTTATGGTTTACATGAAGGAGGGTCTGCAAGAAGACTTCTCCTGTTTAATTTCTCTGGTCCAATTAGTCTTTGGTTCTCCCTCAGGTTCACGAAGAGGCTCTGGCCCAAATAAGCCAGAAGAGACACCTTCAAAGCTGCCTTCAGAGAGGCTGAGGTGAAACACTTGAATCAACCCAGAAGGGTGGACCAGAAATACTGGGTCCTAGACCAGGATCTCCACCTCTTCTACCCAAACTTTCAATACTATTGGCCCTTCCTGAGATCATGGGGTCATTTTAGACTCCTCTCAACAACACAAAGCTCTAAAAGTCCCCAAGAAACATCACTGCAACCTGCAAGAGGTTGCACAGCCACACTAGAGCTTAGACCAGGAGTGCCACAGGTACAGTGCCCAAGCTCATGCCCTTGACTTCTTTGGCTCCTTAACATCTCCTGTGGGCCACAAAAGGAAAGCAAGATGACCTCCTTTGTCATCTTCACCTTCTAAGAGGAAAATACCAATGGAAATGTACTGCTAAAACATCAGTAATCACATAGAACAGAGTCTGACCAATTCCACTCCCTGCCTCATCTGCCACAATTAGAGTTAAATCTCCTAATCCTGTAATTATGTCTCATGTAAACACATATATCCAAGCAAACAGCAATGTCTACAGACTGTTCCCCTCCCTCCAACCACCACCTAGAACAAAATCTGGTGCTGCAAAGGCAACTGGAGGGCCCAGAGCCAGATGTGGCAGCAGCTGGGGGGCCTGGACATGGCCCAAGTGGAGCAGTCAGCCACAGTCTGCCTGGGATGCTGCAGAGGGCAGGAACTAAGGTGTTCAACAAAGCCTGCTTTGCTGTATTGCAGCTGGAGAACAAGCCCTTTTGGGGCAGATGGCAGTGACAGAAAAATAAAACTACTATTTTTAGTGGCAAAAAAAACCCCAACCAAACAAGAAGTGGAATGAGTTTGGAAGGGCTTTGCTTTTGGAACACCAATATAAAAATACTGGTGTCAAAGTGAGAATCACTGGTTCAAGGCTTCCATACCCATTCCTCTCCTCCTCTCACTCCAGCAAAACTTTTAGCACTTAAAGCTTAATGTGTTTCCCAACTCAACATTTTGGTTAAGCAAACCCACTGATTGTTTTCGCTGTCACAGCCAGTTAGCAGAGAGATACAAATGAAAGCAGAGTGATGAAACCCGGCACAATAATTCCAGCTATGACATAGATTGTGCACTCAGATTAATTATTGCTTACAAAGAGAACTCCTGTTTTCCTTCTGCAGCAATACATGCAAATCAGAGCAGGCAGCTGGTGACATCAAAAGGCCTGGGCAGCACATCTCATTTTCCCCTTGCATCTACATGAGTCCACTGGCTCAGATTTATATTGGTGTGGAAGAGAGAATAATCAAAGCCAGCATGCACTATCTGAGTGAGGGTGGAAAATGTCAGCAACCTTAATCTTTATAAGAAATCAATCAAGCAGGGCTTTAATGTAGCCTTGATGTTACACCCGAATCTGCTCTTGCATAATGATAGATGCATGGCAGGTACCAGAGCCTGAAAGCAGGAGGGAGATAATTGAAATACACGTGTAAACTATTAGGCTATTACTCCCTGCAGGGCAGGCAGGGGGAGCAGCTGCAGGATCACTTCCAGGTGGAGCTTCTGCAACCTGACCTGTCCAATTGCTCTAGCTCAGGGAGCAAGGGAGTGGGAGAGAATATTTATTGATTTAGAATAAATAAATAAAGCTACAGATGCACCCAGTACAGCTACAGATGAGAGCTGTGACACAGCACATGGTTAGGACCCTGTGGCTGAGAGGATGCTTTGACTTTGGTGGGCTGATGGAGGCAGGAGATAGGGAGGAGGAGGAGGGTGGAAGGAGCAGGGGAAGTGTGAGGGACTGCCCTGATCTGGGCTAAACACAGATTACAACCATTCAGCAAGCAAAGCCAGTACAAAACACACCAGCTGAACCAAGCAGGCTGTGTGCTGGTACAGCTGGGATGTAACAGAGACCCTTCAGAGGGACAGGACACACAAACACAGCAACAGGCAAATTTATGGAAGGGTCTAATAGCTTCTCAGTTACCATAACAGCAGAAAAACACCTTTTAAAATGCTAAGTGCATCTTCTCCTGTAACACATCTGAGGATTCAGCCCTAATACTTCGTTTGTACCCACGCAGTTACTTCAGTCTTTGATATGCAAGGACAGGAACTTCAAAAGTCATCTCATACAAAGCTGAGGAAACAATCAGAAAGCTGATCCATTTGCAAGGAACTATTTGGCACGGATAAGGTACTGTGACTAACTATTAGGAGTGAGAGAAAATGGGAGTGCATCTTTTTCCATAGAGATAAATGTCAAAGCTGTCCTAAGAAGTGAAAGGATAATTACTGCAAGAAATAAAGCTGGAATGTTTCACATAAACACGTAGATGCACAAACAGTGAACTTGTAAAGCTGTGTGCTCGTTGCCATGCTATAGGAAGTAATAGAGCAGACCTAATTAATCTTGCTTATAAATGCACAAAAAGCCTGCCCATTTACCCATCAGCCACAGCATATGGGCTGCTCCCAGTTGTGATTTCCTCCCCCATGTCCCTGGCCCAAGGGGATTTTGTTCCATCCTTCCCCCCATCCCTGGTCAGATCCCCTAAAACAGTAATAGATGCTTTAACTCTTTCAAACAATCATTCCCATTTGTCAGTGAGTGTTTTGGCTTTGCACTCTGAATGGAAAATAAAGGTGAACGATACCACAAGTGATGACATCAGCTTTAATGCAGCCTCGAGTTTAGATTACATGTTAAACATTTCTTCAACAATTCCCCAGAGCCAGTGGTATCTTTGCTGGCCTCCAACTGCCATGTGCTAGCCAAGAAAAGATACACTTCACATAATACAGAGAGCTCTGGAGAGCTTTGCTTTGCTCTGGTGATGGCTTGGAGTTGTATAGAGCACAAAGCCCCTACAGAAAGCACTGAAACACTGGCCTGAGCTGTCACCTGCTCCTGTCTCCCAACACAGAACTTGGATGCTGATTCTCCATTTCCACACTGCATTTTCTCCCACCCTAAATGCAAACCTGGGGTGGATTTCCTGACTCCCTGCAGTGCTCAGAGGACTCCTGAGCGCTGTGCAAAGGTAGGGGCTGGTTGCCCCCATCACAAACTGCCAAGGCAAGTCCTTTCAGGGGTCCCCTGGACCATTTGAGCTGAAGATGTTCTGTGTTTTGTGGCATCAAAGTGTTCTCATCAAGACCTGTGCTATTTGATGTGCACGTGGTTCTCATTAGGAAGGAATGGTTTGGGCTTTATGAAGAGATTAACTTTGGTGAACTTGTTCAGTGGGTAAAAAACAACTTTCAGATGCAGAACTTCTGTGATCCCCACTTGCCCGGGATGATTTTATGATATGAAATAAACCAGTCCCAAAATCAGTCTTGCTTCTTTGCAGGCTCTGGGAGTGAACAGCAATAAAGGGCATATTCATCAAAGGTTAGTGCTCAGAGTGAAGGAGTCCATATGGCTTTAGACTGGAGGTGGAGGGGGGAGAAGGGGAAAGTTTCACTGAGGCCAAAAACCATGAGGGCTGATGAATATTTGAATAAGAGTATTGTATCAGGAGGCCTGAAGGCTATTTCCAGAGATAACTTTGGCAAATGCTGAAAAGGGAGAGAGTAGGGCTCTCAACACATCTGGTACTGCACTTACTGTGCTCACCAGAGTGGCTGAAGAAGTCAGATGACCACACAAATTAAACAATTAAAAATACTGAAAAGCAAAATTGGGAATATTTCATTTCAAAATTATTTTGGACTCGTTATTTGTGTATTTCACGTGGTTGTTCTTCAGGAGCTGCTGAAGGAGTTGCAAGACCCAAAACAAAACACAATAAATTAATTTATTCCAAGCAGAAAGAGCTGGATTGACCTGAAAGGTTTTCCCTGCTATTCCAAAATCTTGCAATTCATATTTTGAACAACTTCAGAGATTCTCCCACTGCAGAAAAGGGTATCTAAAAATTCTGTATATTAAAGCTGGATATTTAAAGTAAAAAAAAAAATTAATTAATTACACAGAAAGGAAGTGCATCAACAAAATGAAAGAAATTTGTGTTGATTCAAATTAAATATATTAAGTATATATATAGGTACAGGGGGAAAGAACTGAGGAAGAACTGCTCCTTATCAGGCAAGGATAAGGAAAAAATAGAAGAACTGGGGTCACCATCCCCCTTTTCTGTGGGAGCTGCTCAGCACTCAGGGGTGGTGCCTCCAAACCAGCACTGGGGGTTGTGCCCAGTTTGTCACAAGGCAGGGTCTGGGGACAAGGTGAGGGAATGGATCAGTGTCCCCATGTACCTGAGCCAGGTATCCTACTGCATTCACACCAGCCCTGCCTCTGCCCCACGTATCAGAGAGAGAAGAAAAATTGCCTCCAGTGTCAGCATCGCCAAGAGATTTATAAATGGTGAGGCTCAGTTACAGCAGATTGAATTCCTGTCTGTGTCTTATCAAATGGGGGCCAAATGATGCCACAGACCTCAAGTTTAAGGCGAGGTCCATGGAACAGACAAGCCATTCATTTGCATCCAGGGCTCAAAGCAAAGGGCCAGATGTGGGAGGTAAGGTGAAAGTATCATTTAACCATAGATGTTAAAGCCAGGGCTTAAAGTGTGCCAAGGGAAGGAAAAAAAAAAATAAAGCAAGTGACTAAACCCATCTGTTGTTGTTGGTTAAGTCGATTCCAGCCCCACTTCAGCCCAGGAGAAATTTGGGTGTGCTGCACAGCCCTGCATCCCTGAGAGCTGCTGCCTGCATCCCTGAGCTTCATGCAGCTCAGAGCCACGACACAACTGAGCACATTTCCCCCTCCCCAGTACATGCTGTGCAACTGAGACAGTTTGTAAGTTGGCAGAACTGGTGCTCAGAAAAGCTTGCAAGGCACTCTCAGACTTCCCACGGCTTCTTTACACTTCTCTCGTGGTGAAGCAGAGTGGAAGTTATTCTGGAGCCTGAGAAAATGTCACTTTAAAATACTCCTGTAATAATCTGGCACCGGTTATCTCACTCAGTGTCTTGCTGTAAATTAATTAGCTCTTCTACAGACACATTTTCTATTTATAACACTTTGCTCTGTGATATTGATGCTGACTTCTCCCTGCCTAAATATTAAGATGCCATCTGGGGGTTGCCTGTTGTTTCACCCACAAGTCAAACAAACAAACCACAACAGAGAGCACTGCTGTGGCTGCATTTGGAAACAGAGCTGATGGTATATTTTAAATATGATAATATATAAATGGACAACATGTATAAGGAAAAAGAATGAAATACACAAAATTTCACCTTCTGTGATAAAGGAATGCTGACCTGTCATGGCCCCAACACTGAAGGGTTCTCATGCCCTAACCATGGGGAAATTTATATCCCCCTCAAAGGGGTGGGGAAGAACCAAGGACCACCTTCAACAAAGCCACAAGAGAAACACCCCATCGAAGCTTCCAGCACTCTAAACCAAACTGGGGAGCAAAAACAACATGGGGGAATTTTGCAATTAAAAAGAATAAGGAAAATTAACTTCTCATCAGATCCTGCAGCAAAACAGTCTTTCCTGTCCTTTCCCCCCAGGTCTCTGCTTTCTGCCCTCCATCTCACACCAGCTGCAGGTGTTCTGCAGTGCCCTCATAAAGAAATCTTCAAAGACTGAAATTACAATATTAATATGCACAGGGAAGCAAAAGAAGTTGTGAAAAGCCACACAACAGACTATAGCCAAGCCAGTAAGCTTCACATACCCAAAACCCAACTCCATTGCTTTATTCACTGCTCTGCCTCCTTACAAAGGCTTCAACTTATGAATAAAATGCAGAATAAATATAAGTTATGGGGAAAAAAATACGGAAAATACTTTAAATCTCTTCTTTAATCCCAAGAGGCAGAGCTGCCCTCTCACAGTGAATTTCTTGTAATCCCCTACAGATAAATGACATTTAAATTTACACACAAAGAAAAAAGCTATTCAGCTGGGAATAGGTAGGTATGCTTCAGCTGGAATTGTGAAACAGCCACACAAAACTCCTGCCCCTTCTCCCCAGAGAATCTAATTTAGTGTCATCACTAGTAATACATTCACTGTTTTCTTCCCTCTAAACAAAAAGCTGGGTAAAAAATAAGAAAATACATCCCTCACGAGAGGATACGGGGGAGTGGGTCAGGAAAAGAGGCCAAGAAGTCTTTGGGGACAGGAAAAAGGAGTGTGAAAAGGGCACACCTGAAAAACATATTTCTCTGCAGTGATTTGCAAACTCCAGAGAGGGAAGAACCCTGCATGATGCATCCAGGAGATTGTTGCTCAAGCAACTGCAGAGATAAGAGTTGGGCACTGAAAAGAGTGTGAAGAAGTTATATAGGAAAACCTGTTGTCAGTCTAACAGTATTTTTCTTTTCTCTAGATAGAGTCTGATAGAATAGAACTTATTGCCTTCATGAATTCTTATCAATATTTATCTTGTCCTTATATACCGTGCATTAATATTCCACACATTCAAGATGACTGAGTGTCCCTCTACCACAGATGTTTTCAGAGATTTTTGGAGATGTGCATTGCCATAGACCAGTGACTTAGCAAATATTTCTATAGGACAGCTTTTCCCAAAGGTCCCTTTCACTTGGTGTTGCATATAACCAAAATGAAAACCCAGTGCCCAGAGTCTCAATGGTCTAAATTCTGTGGGAATTGATCAATTTTCTTCATATCCTCATCACCATTTCTGATTTATCTCAAGAGAGGAAAATAAATTATACATTGTTGACCAAACCCCCTTGAGCACGTCAGAAAAGCCACTGATATGCTTTATACCTCTGAGTGACTCAATATCAATTTGCAGTTCTAATCAGTTTACCTTGGCTCTCACACCACAAAAATCACTAAAAAAGCAGTTAATGCTTCTATCTGTTTCTCTCCTTATAAAAATGGGGAGATGTTACCAAGCCTGGTTATGGTGTTGAGTAACTCAGGATTTCTGACTCCACACCAGCTACAAGTAGAGAAATCCACCTTCTCCATCTGCAGCTCTCATGTTCTTCAGTAACATTTTAAACACAGATTTTGGCAAAAATGAGGCCAATCACTACCCCTGAAAAGTCTTCAACCACTTATGGCTGCAAAATGACTAATTATGTGATTATTGAGTCTCTAAACCAGCACAATTGCAGAAGTATTGTAAGACCAAGAAGCAATTTCTGAAAGGCTTTGAAGTTTTTAGGGTTCCTTGTGTCTGTAACAACATAAGTGCTTGGATTCCTCAGTTTTGCCTGGATTTACACATTTCCTAATACACTGAAGTCCATCACATTTCTGCAACATCAGCATAAGATGCTCTTGGCTTTCTAATCCTTGCCAATACAGCCTATAATGGTAGGAGAAAATGGAAGTGGGATACAGTCACAGGATTTTTTTTCCCCATTAATATTACAAATATTCTCTGCTTCTGCAAGTTCTAGCAGGAAATAATGTAATGACTAAACAAGAGCAGGGTTAAAAGCAGTGAAGACTTCAGAGGGCAGGAGAGCTGGGGGAGGAAGAAGGAAATGCAACACAAATCAAAAAACTAACATTTGACAGAAATAAAGAAAGAAAAGAGCACAACAAAAGAATCAAAAGCAGAGGCATGAGAAAGCAAAAAGACACACAGGAGGAAATTGAAAAAAAAACCATGAAGGAAACAAGCAAAAAATGAATCCACTTGATACAAAACCACATACTAGGGGCTTTTATGTCTTCTATTCACACCAATAGGATGCAGTAGGAACTAAGGGAAAATTCAATGTCAAATTCTTTCCCAGCCTCATAGGGTGCAATGCAGTTTGTAACATGACTCTCACAATAGAATGGATATACCAGACACACTGATGTTAAGCTTCTCTTATCATTTTAAGGACTTTTTCTAGGGAAAAGTTTCCTCCTGAGAACAGACCCAGTAACCACTTACAGGTCTTCCCCCTCTCTCAGTGATGAAGTGGCAGCCAAGCCAAGACTCAGCTTGGTGTTTGTCTAGCACAACATCAAAAAGGAAGGAGCACCCACCAGGTCTCCTGCAAGGCCTTGGGTACCAAATTGGGAAAGCACAAAGCACAAATGAGGGGGAAATGATGGATCTGAGCAACTATTCTTTTGACATGCATGCTAAAAGGTCCTCCAGAAACAGTTTATATCCAAGCAACTAGTCTTGCCAATGGCCATAGCTTCCTAATCAAATTAGAAAGATTGAGTCATTAGGGTCAAGTGACCAGCCACGAGATGATTAAAGACAGTAATCAAGGAATCGAAGCTAATTAGTACCTAAGCCTATTAAAATGGCTTAGAAATAAATTACTTCTATGTGCATTTATGGCCAGAGCTTCAATTTTGAAAAGTAGTAGAAGTTTCAGAAATGGGGAGGGTACAAGTCAAGTATTCCTGAGAAGAGGAAAGTTCACAGCATTTTAACTGGGATGCAGAAAAATACAGAATTAAAAAAAAAGTACAGGACTCCAAGTCAGCACTTTCAGGTGAATAAGCAGATTTTGAAGGGTCCGGGGGCACAGGGCTGGAGGTCTTGCATGGATTTTATGGTGAGCTCATACGAGCAAGATGCATCTTTAAATACCTGACTTCAGGAAGTTTGACTCCTAAAGGTAAAAGCAATAAAAGTCATTGTTTTCAGAAGTTCTGAAGGAGACAAAACCAGGGAATAAGCAATCCCTACCAACTGGTAGTGTTAAAAACCTCAGAGTCTGGGATTTTAATTTATGTGAGCACCCACAAGCTGAGATATCCTCTGGGGTTTAGGCAGAACTGGATGATGTCCCACCAAGATTTCCAGCCTTGACTAGTGGAAATCTTACAAATGCAACCCTTAATTATGACATTTCAGCATTTTTATATTCTATTAAAACCAAGAAATGGAAATGAGCATAAAAATTAAAAGTTACAGAGAACAGAAAAACTTTACCCAACTTTTATGTGTCATGTTCAATTCTGATTTCACTGAAGAAAATAATTTTGACCTGTTTTTATTAGTATCATGAATCCAAATTGATTTATGCACTCACTGTATGTGTAATGCATGTGCACAGACAGAGTGCTTTTGGAGACACCTCTAGAAACTGTGAAATTAAGCACATTATTCTTTCCATACCCGAGCTTTTCTTGCTAACCCAGTCTCTACTGCAATCTGTCAATACATTTTAGCAAACATTTTCTTGCATCTCAGATCTGACTTCAAAGTAAGCTCAAAGATTTTTCTCATGGGAACAAGTAACACAGCAACATGCATAACTAACCCACTGCATAATCAAGAGTAGCAATATAGCAAGTATTCTTTAAGTTCAAAATTAATGGTTTGATAATTATAGGTTTTTTTAAAAAAGCAGAATTAATCCTTTTTTTCTTTCCATCTTTTGATCATTGCTATTCTACTCCAATCCTTGGCATTCTCATGATTATTTGGCTGCAGCATCATCTTGGTTTGTAGAAAAAGGAGTTTGTTGTCCTATTCCATACAGCAAACATATCTACTATCTCCTGCAAGAAAGCAAACCACCTCTTCTGATGCAGCAAGATGCTAACTCAAGATTAATTACCCTACTTTTCTTCCCCTTTGGAAGGTTTAACAAAAAAGGCTTATAAAAGCAGTGTCTTCACTGGAAGAGTGAGAGAGCAAAGGCATTCCCTGCTGACCATCCAAGAACGTTGCTTATGTGAATCCCACCCAAGTTCTGGCCACCTTTTCCTCTTTTAAACCCAGCCAAGGCTGGTAATTGTGTGTTTTCTTTGTTGTTTGGGGGTTTCTTGCCCTTTTATTTATTTCATTTTGATTTAGCAAGGCAGTTTGTTGGAATCAGTCCAACTACCATTTTGTCAGCTCGACCACAGCTGAGGATGTCTGGGATGCTGGAACTGTGGCCACCTGTTAGACATTGTGATTTCAACTGAATGAGCTTGTTTTTAAAAATCAGACTACCCATGGAAGGTTGTATTTTATTTTTCAGGCATACACTTGAAAACTCTGATGCAGAAAAAACTGCCACAAAGAGACTCCCTTACACCCAGTGGGAACCAGAATTGTACACCTTATCTCCCATCACCACACTGGCCTTTAGGAAGTCAAGCAACAGTTGCCTATTTTAGCTTTCAAGTGAATGAGAAATTAGATTTCTTTTCCAACTTCTCTCCTTTCCTTCCTTTTTGCACCAGTTCTTACTACTTTTCATATGCTCAGCCTGTCCCTGCCTGGGCTTCTTCACTAATTCTTTATTCCTTTTCTACCCTGTCTTCCCCCTACAGAATCACATCAGTTCTTTCAGAGCTCTGGCTGCACCAATTATCACCTTACCCCTGATGAACCTCCAGCTTTGGTTGGGCTAAGGGGAGGAGAACATCTGGACTGTGACCTGCTGACATCTTCAGTAGATCAGAACTCACTTTTGTGGGTGCACCTTGACATGGTGTAACACTCAGGTCAGTGGTGTTAAACACTGACATCACTTAAAATTTGTGCCAATGAGAGGATTCTACAAGCACACCACGAAGGGCAAGCAGCTCTGCCTGCTCTGACACTGAAAAGAGTTAACAATAAAAATGACATGCATAGCACATTTCTCAACATTCCATGAGAGAAGCAGCATGTCTGGCAGTAATTCAGTTCGAGCCTGTTCCCTTTCTAAATAGGGGTGTTTCTTGAGGCTTGGCTACCAAATGTTGTGCTCTAATTATCAGAGCTTCCTGGTGTTCTCCAGCCCCTGAGAGATGCTCACTGGATGCATTGAGCTTTTTGCAGGGGCAGCAGCTGTTGGCAGTCACCTGGATGCATTTATCAAGCCAGAGCTTCTTAGCACTGTTTCAATCATTTCTGCAGGAAAAGCAGTAGTGAGCAACCCCAAATCTCTCTTCTACTTCTCACTTACATTAAGCCCTCAGTCATTCTGAAGGTTGCTGTGCTGTAGCCTTACTGATCTAAAGTCGATTTCTTGTTAGCAATAAAAATGTTAATTTGGTTCTACTGTAAAACAAACCCAATCCTAACAGCAAAAAAAAAATCACATTAAAGTAGTTACAGCAAATTTCCCAGGTAATGAAGAAGGTATGGTCCTTCATTTCCACCTCTATCATTAGTTACAGATGTTGAATTTTAAAATATTTTTCCATGATCATGGACTGTACGCCCTGGGAAAACAAGTATCTGGGGGAGGGAGAGGAATTTGCTGAGGAACATTTCTCCAACAGTAGTTTTTTCATCTGCTGATTTACAAGGCACTGATTTACAAGCTGTGAATGAATAGTAGCCTTCAACAACAGGAAGCCATGGCATTGAGAAACCCTAGAGCGTCAGGTGGAGCCTGGAGACAAGGCTGTCTGCTGGCAGGGAAATTCACTGCAGGAGCCCCCTGTAATCAGAGCTGGTAGCCAGAAGGAAATGTCTTCAGTACTCTTACATGGCTCTTAATCAGATACTGACAGAGCCCCTTTGATCAGTGCATTCTCAAAACGAGGGGAACTGCAGTTTGCAGGATGTCTACACAGATTTCACAGCCAGCTCCCAATGTGCACAGTCAGAGGAATTACTCTCACTTCACCCTCTGCTCTCCTGTTCTGTTGCTGCCTCAGAAGGCAGAGACTTAGAAATTAGCAGCAAAGCACCACAAATGTTTAATAACATCCTCCCCTTGGGTGTCTCAGAGTATTTTACAGCCTTGGGGATGGGGCAGGAGGAGACAACACACTTGGTCAGCTATTTCTGAAGGGTCCAGACTCGTGGGGAGCCAAGGCTAGAGAGTCAGACTAAAACAGTGCCCTGTATCATGGTCTAAATTTCAGTGTAAGGGAAGAATTACTGAAGATTAAGGCCCTATATCCTGGAAAACCACCTCAGAATGAATTACATGAATCACCTACTAAGCACTAGGTGTGTACACACTTAGAGAAGAGCATTGCATGAAGACCATCAGCTTCCCCAGAAGTGTATCTAGTGCAAGATGCTGTGGAATTTGGTAAGAGGAGAAGCAGAGAGGCTGCTCTCAACATTCCC
Organism: Campylorhamphus procurvoides; assembly: GCA_013396655.1. NCBI lineage: Eukaryota > Metazoa > Chordata > Aves > Passeriformes > Dendrocolaptidae > Campylorhamphus > Campylorhamphus procurvoides. The sequence goes on from WBMV01008444.1 coordinate 25,436, forward strand.
TGCTCATCTCACTGCAAGGGATTCCTGAAACATCAAAGCTGGCACATCCAGCACTAATTTCTGCAGTTGCAGGAGTAATTTGGGAAACCAAAAAGGCTTGGGTGCTTTTATTGCCTGAGCAAAGGGCCTCTGTTTCTAATAAGCTGAAGACCACAACAAGAGATCCCGTGCATTACAGAATTTGAAGAGAGGAGACTGAGGGCCTGGGGGGAGGTGGTTTTAGGTCCCATTCCACTGAAAAAATGTGCTGTGAGCAGAGAGCTCATCAGGCAAAACAGGAATATATTAATCAGGCAGTCATTCCTCATCCTCTTACATCACCTGGCTGTACCCTGGGGCAGCAGGGGGCTGGAGCAGTGGGTGATCATACATAGCATATGCAGTGAACTGTGCAGCACATATGGTATATCCATTGCAGAAACATCAGATAAAAGCTCACCTGCTGTTCTGTGGCTTTCTTAATAGAGTGCCTATGCACCATGGGGTGAATTAAGAGTAGAGTAGCAGCTTTAAGTCTGGATTTCCTCACCTCTGTGGTAGAATGCTTTTCTTGTTTAATTTCAGTAATTGAGTCATTGAGGTAATGAAGGAAATGCAGAATGTGATGTTAAACCAGTGCAATTTACGTGGAGCAAAGGAGCTTTCTCAGTTTTATTCAGTCTTATTCCCTAGTAAAAGATATCCCACAACACAAAACAGAGGAGATCTATCTCTTAGCATATACACTCTTGTAATAACAATAATATTTAAATACACACAAATGACTCAAAGGTGGAAGAAAACTAACACTTATTTACAAATAGGTCAAAACTAGATCAAACCAAGCACTTCAATGCCCTAAAAGGGTGTATAGTTTAAGAAATGGAGAATAAAATACTAGAAGATGTGAAAAATAGTTGGTGGCTCGTTTAGATTTTGAAGCTGCACCTCTATGCAAACTCCATTAGGCATAAAATCAGTTTGCATATTGGCAGCCCACAGCATTTTGTGACCAACATCCCACCTCGAGGTTACTGCTTGCTCTTTTCTCCTCTGTGGGTAGAGGGAGACAAGATAAAGTACTATAACACAGTCATCCCACACAGTTTTTGGTGCCCCAGCTAAGAAAAGTTTATCAAAACCCAGCAGTAGTTCCATATCATGATCTGGACCATATGTGAAATTTGAGATTACACTGGTTCTTATTTTTGGTATTTTTGTGGGCTTACCACCACTACCTATATGCTACACAAGGGATATCACACAATCCTATTTTTCCACTAAATAAATATTATAGTTGCTCTGGTGCATAGTTGACTTATCATGGATCTACATGATGTTGCTTGTAGTAAGAATGACCTTCTATATAACAATTTCTCTCAGGCTAATTCTGCCATCCATCTACTGTAACCTTTTGAAATAGAAATGCTCAGAAAGAGCTTTATACTGGTTCCATGATACTGTAAGAACAGTTATCTTTTGATGCTTTTTTATTCCTCAGTAAAGAATTTTTATCTGTGCTGTCAAGTATCACAGCAAAAAAAAAATGTCTTGTGAGATCACAACACACAAAGTAATTCTCTCCTTAAATCTGTATGTATTCCATCATGGCTCTCAGCCATCCAGATACTGCCTCTGTTAAAGAGAAAAACATCCAAAAAACCAAACCAAGGAAAAATGTCAGGGTGGGCCCAAGACATTCAACACACTCAAGGAAAATTGAGACCAATGAAACACAAAGATTCCCCAGCAGAATGGATAATCTTTCCTCCCTTTGGCCATTATATGGCAGCTTTTACTCCAGCAAAATCTTTTGCAGCATGGAAGGAACCAACCCAAGGGGTGGAAGGGAAGCTTTTATTCAAGTCTTTAAGCAGCTGGGTTCCTCCTTGCTAACCAAAGACATTTGATGTAAATGGAACAAAAAAAGAGGGTAACATTAATGAGCCCTAATGTGGCCTCAGTGGGTTTGGTTGGTCTAGAGCTTTGTGCCCGTCCTGACAGAGCTCAAGTGTCTCCAGAAGACAGCAAAGCACTGAAGTGGAAACCCTTCCTAGCTGTTGTATGATGGATGTCAAGCTTTAGGAAGTTGTTGTTGTCCTTGTGGATGTTTATACATCCACGTTTCCTAAAGCAAAACATAAATAAACCCACGAAACCACTGTGTAAGCCTAAACACAAGGGCAAGGCTGTGTGCTGGCCCATAGATGGAAAGCAGATGGAGGGCTTGGTAATTAGGTCTGGTTCAAGCTGCATGAGGTGCATTAAAGCAGTTGTTTGGGAACTGATGGGAGGGACTGGGATAATGTAAACACAATTTGTCTTGTTGCTGCACATGGCAACAGATTAAAGAAAATGCAGGGAAATTAATCACGGGGCAAAAAGAGGGGAAAAAATCTTCAGGGAGGGCATTTACACACTGTCATCCTTCAAAACTGAAATGTTTAAAGGCTGCACTTTCAGAGTGCATCATGCAGACCTGCAACCTGATCAAAAGGCTCAGCTAATTTTGGAAGGTCTGTATTTATCAAACACATGTCTCTGAAAACACATAATTAAAGTGATTGTGAATTCATCAGGAAGAGATTACTGATAGCTGACTGATCTGGTCAGGGAGAGTCCAGTTTTGCAGCATTTGGATCAAGACCTTGAGCTTGGGAAGGACTGAATGGTGGCCAAAACCTCTTCCAGGTGAATCACACCAGCTCAAAATGATGCTTGGAAGAGATCACCTATAATATCATATAATTTCATAGACATTTCTGTTGGTTTGGGGCTTTGCAAAGAACACTTCTCACCCTTTTCCCAAAGAATTGAGGTGTGAGTGCATATCAACAGCACACAGAATTCACAGGTTGCTCCAATGCCCTCCCAAGGTGCATTGGATCCTCTGAGTGTTCAATCTCATTATTGAGACTCCTTTGAAATCTCCACCTGAATGGGAAACTTCTGTATCTCAGTGCAACCTACTAAACTGTCTATCACACACACTACCCAAACCTTTTATTAATCTTAATTAAAATGTTGCCTTAAACACAGAAGTTATGTAGGTTAAAAAATCACAAAGATGGAGAAAACCAATTTTTTTCTTTGAGAAAGATGATGTGCTATTTATTAACTGCCTGCAGCTACACCAAAGGCATCAGTGTTATAAATATTCACTATTCTTAATCTTTGCTTAGCATTTTTCACCACATACCTCAAAACATTGTCATTATACAGAAGCAGGATTTTAGTTAAGTTATTCCAAAAGCCAAAGCATCACAAAAAACCTGCACTTGTCAAGGATTAAAGACATGCATCCCCACACACCTACTTTTATAACCTCTTGATCTCCAATTTTGCCCCTACCCAGTATATAAAAAAACAGACTGGAATAGTCCCAGTCCACTGTTTGGTGCAAGTTATGCCACATTACACAGCCACTATGTATTATTCCAGGTTTTAACACCAAACTCCAGCTGAGAAGGAAAGGACATCTCAAAACCCACTCAGTACCCTCAGCTCCAAAGTTTGCCACCAATTTTTCACATAAGCAGATCCCTGGGGAATGCATTGTCCCAGCAGGACTTGCAAGAAGTTCAAAAATTGAAATACAGGTATTTAAAGTAATTTCAAGGGTATACAAGTTGGGGTTTTTAGCCAATTCTCGTGGTGCAGGATGCTGAAACTGCACTGGGATTCTTGCTGTGGCCACAGAGTTTAGACAAAATGGAAAAAGGCTGAAAGAGCCCCATATCTAAAGATGCCTTTCCTGGAACATCACTAGTAATTATTCTTAGTGACGTGGTTTAGGGTTGGGGTTTAGTTTTTTGGGGTTTTTTTTTTGGTGGTGGTTTTGGGGGATTTGTTTTCTGGAGGGTTTTTTTTTGCTTAATATTGTAGGGCTTAACACAAGAGAATTATTTTCCTTTGGTTGCTACATTTAAGATGTGTTAACATCAGATTCTTGCCCTGCAAAGGGTAAGGTGATGTTACATTTTTCATGTCTCAGAAATTCAAATTCTATTAAAAAAATAAATAAAAAATACCACAACAGCTCCAATGCCATTCCATTAGAATTTTAAAACAGGAAAATGAGCTAAATATCTCCTTCATTGCCAGTAATTAGAGGTTTGAATGCATTTTAAAACATCAGTGGCTGGTGTAGCTTTAGCCTAGAACAGTAGAGCCCAGGTCAGCAAAAATAAACTCACAGGAGGAGGATTTTTCAGGTGCTTTCCTTGGGGTGAGGGTGATGTGAGCAAGCAGAATGTGGCTGTCTGACTTCCAGAGCCTCCCTCCACAACCCTCATCAACCACTGACTCATTTTGGCTTCTGAGCCACTTACAGATGGATTCACAGAAAGCCCAAACACAGCACTGCTCACAAAACAAGAGAGTTCTGCACTGGGGATGTTTTTCAGTGGGTTTAGGGTTGTTTGCCTTTCCAGGCAGTGAAAGCAGGGAATTAACCCAACCCCATTGTGTTCCCCAAGGGGAAAGGTGACTGCAGCCTCACAGGCAGCAAAGCCAAAAGCACAACCTGATTAAAAAAAACAACAAACATTCAGGAAATCAAAGTCAGATTTGGGAAGGGGATATGCAAGTTGTTTATTTAGAATACAGCGACATTAAATTCCAATTTAAAGGCAATTCAGGAATCACCATTTCAAATTAGTCAGCCTAGTGGTTTATGAAAACAACATGAACCCTCCCTCAAAGCAGGGATCCTCCCCCCTGCCCCAAACACACACTTGGGACCACACAACCCTAAAGTGACTGGTTTAAAGGACATTTAGTGCCTTGTGTCACCTTTGAGAGCCCCTGTGACTCCAGTGGAGATCCCTTTCCTGGCAAGGGGAGGCCAAGCAGGAAATCATCTTCTCCCAGGTTTCATAGGAGCATCCTCACCACTTCCAACAGCAACCCTGGCCACACTGAATATCCTTACTCATTATAGCTATACCAGGATCATAAAGGCAGACTCATTTTCTTTCTGCTCATCAGAGAGGAAAAGTAGGGAATGGGAAAAAAGGTTTTCTTTTGCTATCTTATTTTCATTTTGCTGACATTTCACTTCCTCAGAAAACAAACAAATATCACACAAACAAAAAACAAAGCAGCCTTCCATAGGGAACTTTCCCTTTTTACTATTTTGCAAGGCACAGGTACCTCTTCCCTGAGAATATTGTGGTTATAGGGTGTCTAAAGTTAAGCTGAACCCATTTCTAAACTATATTGATAAGTTTTCTTTAGATCAAGACCATCCTGGTCTCATAGAATTCACCTCGCACCTCAGAAAAAAAAATAAAGTCTTCTTTGAGGCCATTGGACACAGAGCTGTTTCTATCAAACTCTGAGATTTGATCCTCTTTCTCCTTTACCCAATCCCAACAGCACCACTCACAGCAAAAGCACTGCCAGAATCCATTACTTGAAAAGTTTATTTTCTCTTAATAGAAAAGCTCTGCCCCACTGCCCAGTCACCTGAAGGCCATAGGGATTGTTCTTCCCTTAGCTGAGTTTTATCTCTGTCAGTATCAAAATATTTTTAATATTTTTATCAGAGTAATTTATGAAAATTCTAGGAAAAAATTACAACCCCACAACCCCCAAACAACATCTCCAAACCCAACACACTGGCACATCCCCCTTTCTGCTACAGACTACTATGCACACAGCGAAGATGGTTTCACATTTCTGCCTCATTCAGAGTTAATCAAAAGCTGAGCAGTCATGGATGAAGATGTGTTACTGAAACTCCCAGAAATGCAAAGCATTTTCAGATTGGAACTGCTGGCCTTTAAGTGGCTGTAGAGAATAGCTGAGCTGCAGCCGTGCTGCTTTTAATTTAACAGTCAAGGGACAAATGATAGCATGACATGGAGAGAAATGGTCCCCCTGCAGAGTCTTGCTCTTTTCCAAGTTCTTAGCATGCTTGCTAATCAAATATGAAAATAAGCACACTGTAAGCAGCACCTTTTAGTTCAGGAAGGGACTTGAACTGAAACCTCACAGACTTCTCAGGCAGTTGAGCTGGGAATGTTTTCCACTTGGAAATTATCTTTTTGCTGTGAATTTCTCTCACTTTTTATTATCAGAAGACCAAAAACAAAAGTATAAACAAGGGCTTTTTGGAAGTCTTTAGCAATCTGTAGCACAGTCAAAGTCAAAAAAGATGTATAAAATATGAGTGTAACATTGCTCAGCTCTACCAAGGTGGCCTTCTCTAATCCCAGGTGTTCCTTTCAAGACTCACTTTCCTCAGCTATTCTCTTTCCCATGAGATTTGCCCTCAGCCTCCTATTTCTGCCATTTCATTTACTCCCATGGTTTAACATCACAGGCTGATGACAATAATTGTGCCCTCCTACTTTTGGCCCAACTCCAAGTCTTAAGTTCAAGACTCCCATTTTTTAGCCCCTACAACTGATGATTTCTGTCTTTGAAATTAACCACTCATAATAATTTTCCTACAATTCAGATGCTGTATTAATTCCATTTCTAAACATGAGTAGTAACTGATAACCATAACCATGAAACAAGACATTAAACAAAGTTATTGCAACTGAGTAAAGGATGGTTTGCAGGGGATGGCAACTTTTGTCTCAATCCTTTCCATGATAGACTTATTCAGACATGGAAATATGATGTAAAATAGCTTTGAAACTTGATCACAGAACAATTATTGGGGCATCCCAAAACGTTGAGCCTATATTTGATTATGTTGATGCAGTCAATGTGAAGTTTTATCTATAGATCAATTAAATGAAGTTGTGTCTGTAAAGAAACAAGTGCTTTGCTTCTCCATGGCAGATCCCTTCTCTTACACTGCCAGGGCAGGACCCCAAAGCACCCCCTGTCCAGAGGGGATGCCACACGTGCCCCACCCCATCCAGGAGGACAGAACCAAGGCAGTGTGATCCCCAGCACACAGGGGTACAGGTGCCCCAGAAGGAGCAGCATCCATCACCCTGCTGCTCCAAGAGCTGCCTTTGACCACACACAGGCTCCCAGTGCATGATAAATTGTACTGTCTCCCAGGATGACACACAGCTCTTTGTCTCCAAGTGTTTTCCTGTTGTGCAAAGGGTAAGTCAAAGCTCTGATTTATGTGAGGCTACAGCCACTGCTTCACTTCATGAGAGGGGTTTTGGTGTGTGTTTTTGAGTTCATGTTCACAGGACAAGCACAAAGGTGGTGAAGTTCAAAGGAGCATAAAGGACTTGTGCTCATCTGTCATTCAGGGATAGCAGAGTTTGAGGCCTTGATTCTGCAGAACTATAAGTCTCTGCTACTTCATAGGTAGCTAAAAAGGTTATTGAAAGCCTCCCCACCTAGTTTAAATATGTAACAATAGCAAAGAAAAGCTGGGGACAGAGTTGGAAAAATTATGTCAGCTCAGCCGACAGATTCAAGGAGCTACTGGTGGATTTTGCTTTGATTTACCCAGGGGTAAGAAAAAGAGCATACAGATTTAAACAACTGAATTTGCACAATTCACACCAAAGGAAATGTTGCCTCCTCAATGGCAAAGGCTCAGAATCACAAGAACACAAAGGTGACATGGACAGAGACCAGACCTGGCACGTTCTAGGATGCATCTCTGGCAATATTTAATTGCTGGAGCCAAGCCTCACCACCCCACCAATGCCATGAATAAAAGCTTTCATTGGAAATAATGTTTCTGCATCCTAAAGTTGGTCCTAATCCACTTCACCTTTAGGTAATCAGCAGACACTCCTAAGGGGTTCAGTTTCTACAGCCCCCACTGCAATTCTGGTAATGGAAATTTGACATGCACAACCCAAACCACCCAAAGCCACTTGTCTTGTTAATTAAGGCCCTCCTGCCTTCAGATTTCTTTCAAAAGTCAGATTTTCCTTTAGCTCCTCCAGACTTCCCTCGTGCTGCTGTTGCTTCAACCTCAGCTCTGCAAAGCCTTTACCAGAGATATGGGGGCATGGCCATACAGCAAGGCTTTAAAAGAGCCTTAATCTTTCACTAAAGCTCACAAGGTTCAATTAGATGAGACACAGTCAAACCTCTGATCAGCCTAATTAGGGTAGATGTGGCCCTCTGTCCCTCCCTGGTGTAACTGGAAGTAAAACATGCAAAACACAAGAGGAGGAAAGGATAGGGAGGAGACAGAGGTGATCATCTTGAACAACTGACTAATCATTCATAATCTTGACTCACTATATAGTAAATACACCCTCTTCCTTTTCATCAGCACATGTTGACACCTCTGGTAATTACTCCCAGAAAGTTAACTCTCTGGGGCAGTATTTTATCCTGCTTAATTGCACAGGCACCAGCTCACAGTCCATCGGTGCTGATGAGCAATGACATCCCTCTGTCAGCCAAGTAATTTGTTGGCAGAAAACGCCACCGACACTTTATTCTCTACCTTTCAAAGCTTCTCGTGCAAACAAGGTCGAGTAATTAGCACTGACCTTTGGCTAATGCTGGGTGCCAATCAGTGGGGCTTCCCTCCTCAGCAGCTGCCTTCGGATATCCCTATTTAGCAACCAGGAGTATAAAATGTGCTCACAGCAGGCCAACAGCAGCACTCACAACCTGCTCCCCATCCAGAGTTAGGGATGATTCCCTAGAACTGCTACAGACTACTATTGCAAGCACCCAGAAGGAGCAAAATTTCATTACACTCCACACCTCAGAGGATTAAAGGTCAATTTTAGACTGAAACACAAAAAAAACTACTCAAAGCAAAATAAACTTGAGAGGCAGTTATAAAACTTTCAGTGATAAAAACAACACAGGCAGCCAGGGTGTTGCAGAGAGTGTGGGCAAACTAAAGTATTATGGGTTTGGTCTGGTATGGGACCTGCTGCTCTGGGACAGCCTGGTGGAAAAGGTTATTTGAGGCTTCAAATCACTAAGATTCAGCAATTAAAAGTGACCATGTGATCAGAAGTGACTCCCCCAGGACAAGGAGGGACACATTAGGGTCCAGGCAAATCCAAGGGAAGATAAGTCATCCCACATTAATCTTTTACAGTCTATAAACAATGCAAAAGAGCAGTAACTTGGCACTTTAATCATGGCACTGTTACAAGCTGCTGTTCCCCACCAAGCTGGAAGCACTTTCTGCACTTGGGCACATCATTGCAAGCCTCACCACAGGTGTCACAGGGTGCAAAATGCCATTTTTGCCTGTTTGTAGGTATAAAGATTAATAGAGAAGTCAGTGGAAGCTGCTGGTGCCTACCAGGACAGGAGAGGAAGCAAAAGGTCCTGGAGCTCAGGTATCCAAGCACCCCTCCCACTACAGGGGCTCAGCTTGCACTGGAGATACAGAACTGCTGGCATGGGGAATTCAGGGGCTAAAGGCTGTCTTGTCCATATACCCCAAATACATATTTAACTGTCTATCCATGACCTGCACTTTAAAGAAGTCTTCTTTGTGTCCACAATATGCCATAAAGCTTCATCTGAGGAGAAGGGGAAGGAAGACTTGTACTATCATTATTACTTGGTCACAAGTGAGGTCACGTTGCTGAAGAAAAGGAGTCCTGCCCAAAGAACTTCCACTAACTGACAAGGCAAGACAATACAGGCTGTATCTAGAAGAATTTATTGAGATAAAACATGCACGTTTCTCCTTCTGAATTGTTCCATGGAAGAAATCTTTCCCTTGGATCAGAGGAAATATTCTTAGACAACTTTTCTTTAGGAGATTCTGAGCCAAAAATCTTCCTCTGAAGCCAAGGAAAACTGCAGTTTCTCCACACCTTCAAGATGTAGCTTACAGATGTACATATTATGTGTGTATTATATACACATAACACAGAGCTGCAGGAAGATATTTGAAACAGAGCACCCTTTCATGTTTACCTTACAGTCACCATGGGACACAACAAATTAACTGAACTAATCAACTAATAGAGAACATTAACTCTTTCAAAGTCTAGATGTTGTGGTCCCTGAATACAAGAATTGATACCAGACAGTCTTTAGGCACTGACTGCGTTACTAATTATGTCCAATTATGGCAAAGAAAAAGGAGTCAAACATTTGAGCTGGAGCAGAGAGAGAAGCATAATGTGTGCCTTATGTTAGGCAGATCCTCTTCACCATTATAGCATTATTCAATTATTCACAATCTATTTACCATCAAGGAGACAGTCCAGCCATGTGCTCTGCAATATTTACCATTCTGCCAAGCTGTCTGAGGCTAACACGTTCTATTAATAGGCTACCAAGGGGCGATGCTGAGCCAAACTGCACTGGAGTGGTTCAAATCATGTTCAGCTCACAGACCATTTGTCAAGGTGGGAGGTTGAGTTTCCAGCCTGGAATGTAATTCATTCCAGTGCCCTGACAAGAGGAGGCATTAGTGCCTTCTGCATGCAGGGTAAGCGATGCTGCAAAGAGCCTGCAACAGAACAGCCACACGATTACCCCACACATCCTCCACAAAGAATGCCTCCTGTGTTTCAGTGCCTCAGAACTGCTCCTTCTTCTTGCCAAGACAATTAACTGGGTGAGCTCTTTACTTATCGCTGTGTCTGGCATACATAATTCTGACACACACACAGCATTCTGCAGGAAACAGAAAACACTCCCTGCTTCCAGGAGGGATTTGGGCAAAGGGCTGCCTTGGAGGAACAAGGTACATCACTGCCTTTCCCCTCCACACTCACCTTCTTTCCCCAAGTCAAGCAGAAAAGAAAAAGCAATCAACCTATATCAACTCCTATAAGAAACTTCCAATCCAATAAAAGACTTGCAGCTCCCAGGCAGCTGCAAAATAGGGGAGAGACCCACTCTCTATACTGAAGATAATATCTAAGATGTGTTTAACACGTAACATTATTTCCCTCCCTCCCATCACATACAGCTTTCATTTAGGAAACATCTTTATGGTATATTAGCCCAGGAAAGGGTAGTTAAAGGAAGCTTGGGAGTGAAGGAAGGCAGGCAGTTTTATTTCCCACATGCAGATATAAATGAGTTTTGTCCCTTTTTTAAAAGCACTCGTGACATTGCACCTGTAAATCTTATGGATTATAATGCATTTCATAAATGCAGAAAGTGAGGTTTAGTTAACACTAAAAAGAGCCAAGCATCCTTCTCAAGGCATATATAGTTCAGGGCTTGTAGAAACACAGAAAGCATCTTGAAAACAAACCTAAATTCCCCTATTCCCAACAGTTCAGGGAGGAAAATACACCAAGGACTGAAAGAGAGGGCCAGAGAAACATGGGAAAAACCTGATTTCATGGCCACCCTCCTGGAGCTGAAAGGATGGCACTTGGGTCCCCATGTCCATACCAGCTCTGGGCAAGTGGGGAGGTTGGCTCCCAAAACCTCAGAACATGATTTTATCAGTGTTCCCATAGTGTGGCACAAGACTTATGCTGGAAGAAGGAAGGTTCTCCAAGCGCCATGATCTGAATCTAGGGAAAGCTACATGGGAAAAGTGCTCCCTCTTTTTTAAATCCCCATTAAACCCCCAATTCCTAGCAGCCATAGCACTTACTAGGATTTAAGCCACATGTCGAGGATCAACCAGCCCAAGTTATTATCTTCATTTATCCACACTATTTCCTTCTAGCATGAGTGGCAAACACAGCAACAAGTCCTTCACTCTCCAATGTTATATGCCTTGAAACCATAACTTATTAAAACTCTAACTCAAGCACAGACAAACCTGGGTCTGTCTGTGAGGGCAGGGACACAAATGAAGGCAACCACCACTCCTGGTTTCAGCCCAAGAACCTTCACTTCTCAGGTAGCAAATAAACCTCTGTACCACCCAAAGCAGACAGGCACAGCAAGGCTTCTATCTCTTCAGCACCCCAAGGTCACACCACACCAAGGGGCTTTCCATGGAGATAGACTCCTTCTCTATCTCAGGGGCTTCCAGACCACCTGGAGCACAGAAAACCTCCCTCAGAGCAGCCACATAAAGCTTTCCAAGCCAGATTTTAACCAATAACAGGACAAAAATTAACCCACAACAGCACACAAACTGACCCCCACCATTTACCACAAGACAGCTCTAGCTTTGCCCCACATTTGCAAGCACCAACAAGAAGAATACTAAGAATTATTTTACCTTTTGCCAGCCAGCAGAGAGCAGCCCTCAGGAAACCACGGTGTGCTTCATCCTCAGAAAAACCCAGAAGCCCTTGCCCCTCCTGGCTTTAAATATGCCCAGCTGTGAGGGGGGAACTCTCATTTACACTCATGCAAAACACCTGCCTGCAGATGACACAGCACTTTCCACAGGTGATGATGATTAGATATAATAAAGGGCCGTTAAAAAAAAAAAAAGGGACATTAATCCCAAGGGCGATTTGTTTCTTTTTGTTTATAACTGTTTTTCAATTGATTCTGCAGGATGCAAAGCCAGAGTGGCCTATTAACCCCAATATAAGTTTTGTCCCTGAGTAAAAGTTTGGAATGGACTTATTTTTATCCAGATCTGTCCCCTGTGTAATTCTGTGGAACACCACCAAGTTACAGCATGGGAAAATACACACTTGTATATCTAAATGCAAACTCTCTTTATTACTCACTGCAGATGGATGCAGGTGTAGGCAGTGGCTACTGATGCCATGGAAAAACAGCTCCACAGCTTCCCCTGAAGATATGTAGTTGTTAAAACAAAAAGGTTGGAGCTGCACAGGTCAAAAGTTAAGCTCATACAAGAGAAACAGAGGTTCCTGTGACAGCAGGGCAAATTCCTGCTGGCTTGGTTCTCCAGTGTTGCTCCCTGGTGACCACAAGGTCCAGGACAAGAGCATTTTGTGCTCCAGGGAATACACATCCACATGATGGGAGATGCCTTTTGGGCTCCTGGGCATCTGACATATTTCTCTTTCACATGTCATTACATAAAACCACTCCTGTGTCAGATGATCGTTTCCTAAGCATTTTTCGGGAAGGAGGCAAATCCTTTAACTGCCTTGGAATAAATCTGCAAGTCATTAGGCATCTCCAGGGGCCAGGGGCTCCAGCTGTGCCAGGCTGGAAGGCAGTGCTCCTTCCAGGCTTGGAACAGCAAGAAAAGGGACAGGCATCTTTCTATTTAATCCTCAAAAAAACAAGATACAAGCACAATACAATTTGATCACCTTTCATTTTTGTTGTTGTTTGGCTGCAGCCCAGTCTGATTTGATTTGCTGGGGTTGTTAACTCTCATTAGTTAACAGGAATTAAACCAAAGGGAAAGCCCTGCGTGTTTGATTAACCCACCCACAGAGCTTTGTAAACATCCAGTGGATCTACATGTGGTATCACTCAGTTAATAAATAGAAGCTCATGCTTTCAGCATCCCTGTGGCTGTGCAGGGTCCTGAGAGGCCGTGTAGCACATCAGCTCCTAGACAAGAAACAGGATGCTGCTTTCCACCAGATAACTGTGCTGATGCAGCTCATGTAGAACTGGAGTTCAATCAAGATACAAAATAGGGATTTCATAACACCTTCAGAGGCACCTCTGTGATCTGAACACACTACAGATGGTTTCTGGTGGCCACTTTACACCACGGTGCCACTGCCACTGTAAAGGAATCATGTCCTCTTTATCAGAAAAATGCTGAAGGGCAAAGGAGCTCAAGGCTATAATGGGAAATGTTTTGCCTCTGGGTAGGTTTTATACTGCTTTTAGCTCACGAAATTCCTTGTACAGAGCAAAAGAAAAGGGTCAGGGCATGACATCAGAGTAGGCACAGGTGACACAAACCTCTTCCTGTCCTTCTGTCCAGCAAGAGGTTTTCACAAGACCAGTCTTTTGCTGCACACTGTGTCCAGGAGTGAACAAAATTCCCCCAATGACACCCAGGGAGAAACATTTTTATTGTGTTTGTTAGCTGACCCACTCATGAGTCCTTCAAAAAATGCCAGTTCTCCACTACCTGCACCTTTCTTCAATTTCCCAGCAGCCACAGAGCAGGACACAGATGTGCCCATGCATACAAATCAACATTAAACATGGCATTTGGTGCTGGGTAGATCCAAGACAACCTCTGTATATTCCTGCACTGCAGGTGCATGGCTTGCAGCGTGACTGCTTGCAAGGGGACAACCACCTTGTCATTGGAAAATGCTCATTTGAGGGAATTCCAATAGTCTAGGAAGAATCCAAAAAATATTTATTTATCCCCAAAGCAGCTACTCAGTTCCCAGCTGTCCCCAGCTCAGTGTTTCTGCTGTGGGGACTGGATCAGAGCAGACAGAAAGCCATGGGTTTGAGGGAACACAGGAAATCATATAAACTCCAGCTACACATCTGGCTGGAGCCTAGAAATTTCCCATTTCTTGGCAGGTGGGCATGGATATCCACACTCTCCTCTCTTGGGCTTCTGGGAGTCCTGTGTGGAGTCCCAGAGGGTCTTTTCAAGTCTTCAGCAGGGTTGTAAATCCTGGGCTTTTTTTCTGGCCTCTTCAGGATTTTATGCTTCATGGAGCAGAGACCCCCCAAAAAAATCCTCCAGAGGTGGAATGCACAGCTAGATGTACTCAGTCCCTTGAAAAAAAATATGGAAGCTGGACTTCTCCCTCTTTGGAGGCTTCTGCCCAGCCTTCTGGCTTTAGCAGACCTTGGTGGAGTGGGTTTTCCCTCCAGCTGAGCATCCTGCAGTGCATGTGGTCCTGCTTGGCTCAGCCCACTTCAACTCCATCTGGATGGAGACTGTCATGCTTTTGAGATGCCATCACCTCTAATTTTGAACAGCTGCTTTAGCACAAGTTATCAAAAACGGTGGTTAAAAAACATATACTGAGAAAATTAATACATATGTGAGGTGTGAGTGCTGTATATTGGTGGCACTCTGTGCATCATATTTTCTGCACTGACAAGGGACAGTATCCACTAAAGAGGTCCTGTTTCCAACTGTGGGGAAAAAAAACAACCCAAAACAAACACATGGTTTATTTTGAACTCCCTGGGTTGCTGTTCTGATGTTTAAATTCTCATTAAAATCCACTCTGAGTTCCCAAATGCAGGCAGAGGCATTTGTTTCCAAACAGGGCAATCAGACACATCCAAACACTTTGGTTTTGTTTTGTTTTGTTGTCCCTTTTCCTTCCACCACTGTGAACCATTTTTATATAATAAAAATAAGCTATATTACGACCACATGGAGTCAGTGATCTGAAATTTTAATTGCCATAATTATCTCCCTTAGTTAATGCAATAAAAAGAAAGGTTAGAGGTAAGTGGGGAGATGAAAAGTCTTCATTTAAACCACAGGATTCCTCCTTTAAGCTTTTGCCCACCATCAATACACACTGTAGTGACAATGGTACTTGGGAGGCTGCATTAAATGATCTTTAACAGAATGTTCTTTGAACACAAATTCAGCAAAAAACCAATGCACTCAGCAAACAGCATAAAACCAGTGTTTTTCCTGCATCTGAAGGAATGAGAGTGAAATTATTAGAGCTGCAAAAACATTTATTTTCACTTACAGAGCGAAAACTCACCAACACAATCAAGTTGTTGTGATTGATTTTAGTTTTTATTAAGTCATCCAGGCCTGCTACAGCCATAGTCTCCATGTTAAAATCCACTGCAATTTCATTTATTAAACTTAAAAACCCCCCTCCATACAAGCCCATGTCATATTCTTAAATTTCTCGAAGCTACAATTGACTTGTAATAAAATCCCCCAGAGCATTCCAAAAACAGGGCTGTCAAGCCATAACAGCTCCATTACAGCTTCTGCTTCAGTCTCTGCTGCTCTTTGTACAGACTGCCAAAGTTTTCACCTACCCAGGGGAGGTTCTAGTCAACAACAGAGAGGAGGAAATTGTCCTCTTATGAGTTGTTCTCTCCCTGAACAGATTGTGCAGGTTGTTCTCTTGTTCCTGAACTGGTGAGGGTGGGCTGGGGGAGAGTGAGACAAAAGCCCCAGACTGATGGGCAGCAGGAGAGCAAGGTGCAATTTTGGTTTTCCCCCCCATTTTGTGACTCTCATGGTGTTTTTTAACAATAAAAAGACAAGGCTGAGCAGCCCAGGGGCACAGGGAGGGAATCATCCCTGATTCAGGCACCAGCAATATTCATGCCTAGCTCAGACAATTCCAGCAATTTTGTCCCTGCCTGTGCCTGGCATAGCAGGGGAATGGGAACTGTGATGGCCCTTCAGCCCAAAGACTCCTCAAGAGCAGGGATGGGAAGGGCTGTGTCACTCCTGGGGAATCACAAAGCCTGAAGCTGAAAAGATGAAGTGGTTTTCTGCCTCAGGCCACGCTTCAGTACACCAAATGATTTCTGAGGGATGCCAGACTATTGCTTTCTTCAAAGACTTGGGTGACAAAGGGTTCAGAACTGCTTTTGCTGCTGATTTTGAAGCACAGCTAATGTCCAAGCGAAAACTTATGAATTATTCCACAGCTACACCCATCACTGTATTTGTAGTTGTATTTCTGATCAAGTCACTCTGACCCTGTGTGCCAGAAAGCTGAATTAAGGCACGTTAAGAAGTTTGAACAGAAGGAAGAAAATGTCCAGTTTTTAAGTTACAAGGTAGACCTGAGGTTTAAAATGCAATGACAAAGCCAACAGGAACCAAAGCTAATGAGGCATTTAACAAAGTCCATGCTGTTGCCTTGGCTTCTCTCTGTTGCCAAGGCACAACAGGTATGAACAGAAAATGAAACATAAAGAGTTTCAAATGATGAGCATCTTCCCTGATAAGGTATTTTACCACCATTCAGTGTCTTGCCTTGCCAAAACCAAGAGTACCAATACCAAGAGGTGCTGGTATCCCACAGGGAAGCTCCATGCTGAGCTCCTGAGCCTCCTTCCACCCCAAAACCTGCTGCTTTGGGCCCTCTTGCAGTTCTGGAAGTGCCACCCATGCAGTGAAATCGTGGCTTTCACACCAATTCCAGAGACCGTGGCACCTCTGTGTGTGATACCACGGATGGGGTGGCTGGCAGGAGACCTTGCCTTGTCTGACTCAGCAAGATCAAAGTGAAGACAAAAACCACACCACACTTAACAGAACTTTTTTTTTCTTTTTCTTTTCTTTCTTTATTTTTTTTAAACCTCTGAAGGCTGGATAAAGTGTGCGTGGCCTAAAAAGAAAAATATGTGCACATTACTCTAAGCTCATAATGGTAGCAATAAGTCTCAGGGGTGTTTCTTCAAGTTGCAGTTGGACTTTTACAAAATGCAGACCCCCCTTTTAAGACATCTCATTCTGCTTTCTCACAAATGCAAAGAGCTGGGCAATTATTGAGAGGTTGGAAATGCCACAGCCCTTAAATGACACAAGAGTCAATATATTTTTCTTCCAAGAATCTTACACTTATGCTGTGCAAAGAGATTTATAATCCTCTGTTCCCATTCCCCAGCCAAGGCCCTGCACTGCATCTCTGGGGGAGTGGGAACTTTAGCCCTGTGTCCATCCCCTGCTAAGGCTAAATGAAGGAAACAGGAATGCTTCCCCCGAGCCCTCAGCCCCTGCCTCTGATATTACTGAGCTGGCTATTTCAGGGACTCAACCAGATATTTTTTTTATTTCTCACTCTCCCATTGGAAAATTAATCAGCTTCTCACAAACTGTAGATGAAATTTCTGACAACCCTTCTGAGATTTTTCAGGTTCCTTTGTACTGGAAGATGTAGTTTTTCTCTGCATAGTAGTGGCAATCTCTCCCTCAAGATACAGGACTAACATTTAGCCTAAAACATTAAGTGGATTTCATAGCTCTGGTGATCCAAGGCCATGAAATTTTTATTTTTTTAAATATCTTAAAATATTTTAATAATATTTTTAAAAAAATTATAGCTTCAGTATCACTAACCATACACAGACCTCTCATAGCAAACTCAGTATGTTTTACAGCATGACAAGAGCAGTTACTTGGAGAAATACATCCTATTTATTGATAAAATGATGGAATAGTAGCAGTTTGGTGTCAAAGTTCCCTTTTGGGAAACCCACCAAGACATTTTTGCCCCCTGATTCATTTGGCTCCGTGCCTGTTGGGTCAGGATATTGCCTGGACATGGACTAAGACAGTGTGTGATCTGGATTTCAGATTGCTTCAATAATCTCAGAAGGATTAGGAGAAAAATTTCCAAGCTGATTGTTTCACTAGTTTCTCACAAGATGGAAAGCTTTTGTTCTGGTTTTGCCCTCTGGAGGAGCACTATCTGCTACAGCCCATGGGATCCTGCTCTTGAGAGCAGCAAAGCATTTAATCTGTAATTTTAGCACTCCTCTAGCAGGCACTGAGCAACAAAAGGCTACAGCCAAAACCATCCCAGGGTCTCACTAGAAGGCCATGTAACAGCTAGTGGCTGCCTATACTAAAAATAAAGATTTGGGACAGGGAAGAAATCCTGGCAGCCAAAGAGAACAGGCCAAAAGGCTGCCTGTATGGATAATATAATATATAATATACATAATCTTTATATACATCCTGCCCCAAAAGAGTGTTGAGGTAACAGAGCCTGATCTATGTGGTGTAGAGCTAGATCACCATCAGCCAATATTATCTTAAGCACTAATAGCATGGATGAGCTGCTTGGCATGTGGGTGCAATTAAAGACCTTTCTTTCAGTATAAATGCATAGGATATATAGAATAGAAATTACAAGAGAAGGGAGAAAGGAAACACTTAGTTTTGGATGTGAAGGCTGGCAAATGTCTCTTGAATTCCTCAGCCTTGTGCTTCCTCCTGCCCAAGAATGGCATGTTTACCTGGTGTGCTTGCAGCATCAACACCAGGAAATTGATAAAGCTGTGGTAGAATTCTCACTGCCAGGGACAGAGGTTTCCCTCAGTTTGAGCTTTATTTTATATTATTTGATATTTGTTTGAAGGAATCTATTATGCCTTTGGCTGAGTTACAGTTCTTTACATAGTTCATCGTGGGGAGGTGTTCACATAGGCACTTTTGGTACCTTTGATATGCTGGTTTTTTCAAGAAAACCCTTTGAAACCTTATATGAAGAGGGTAGCTTATATATGAGGAAGAGGTAAAAAGGGGCAGAAAAATAATTCCTCTGTGGGCCAACTCCTCTCTCTCCAAAAACCCACATGCACAATGGCAGAAGCTGGGAACAGAAAGTAAGAAAAATGAAAAAGTAATAACAGAAGATGGGGGGGGGGGAGCCAATATT
The DNA here is from genome assembly GCA_013396655.1 of Campylorhamphus procurvoides. Classification (NCBI taxonomy): domain Eukaryota; kingdom Metazoa; phylum Chordata; class Aves; order Passeriformes; family Dendrocolaptidae; genus Campylorhamphus; species Campylorhamphus procurvoides. The sequence continues at coordinate 44,509 of WBMV01008444.1, forward strand.
TAAGCAAATATCTAGATCTATATCTCAGAAAGAGATTTTATTTGCTCATATTGTTTCCTATTTCCATTTGAGCTCCTTGGCAGGTAGCCCAGTGCTTCGTCACTTAGAGGAAAGGAAGTCACAGTATCACATTGTCACAGGGATTGGATTTTATTGCTTTGCTATTACAATTAGGCAAGTATTAACTCAGTTAACGAGGCATAATTTATTTTTTTTAAAGTATATACAAGTGGGAACTGTGGATCAGTCCTCAACTAAAGCCCCCCCCAAAAAAACCTTTATGAGAGCAAGAGAAAGAGATTAAAACCAGCTAAATAATAAAAGGTGATGCTGTTTTAAAGGGGGATAAAGCAGAGAATCATTGCTGTTGATGAGCTGACAACCAGCCCGAGGGGAGCTGCATGTTTTAGCAGTGAGCAAACTTGCTAGCAAATATCCAGCTAGCTGTGCAAAAATACCCAGATAATGCAGAAAAGATGGGGAGAACATGCAGGAACCCTACACGGCCAGCCCATGTCCAAATGATGAGCTAGAGAGGCAATATCCATCTCAGCAACCTTGATTTTAGGTGGATTTCATTGTGTTCGTTTAGGTGGCTTTTATTATTATTATTATTTATTTTATTATTATTATTATTTTCTTCAGGTTTTATTAAACCCATATCATCCTGTAGTTAAAATCATTATTCCACCACTCTAAATCCTAAGTGGGAAGAAATGTCTACACTGATTGTAATTTACTGGGGGGGGAATCCCAGGCAAATCTAAATGTCTGGTGGGATTCACACAGATAAACTTGCATGGCATAGGATCAGAGATGGGAAGCGGAGCAAGGCAACTCCTGAAACACTGCTTTGACTCGAAAACATCTGAGTCATCTCCCAGCCTGGTTTTTGGGGTTTTTGCAGGAATTTGGGCCGTAAGACACAGCGAGGTGCTGTTGGCAGCGCAGGGAGGGGAGCAGGACGATGCTTGGTGGGGACAGCAGGGGACAGCAGGTACCAGGGAAAGTCCACAAGAGAAAGGCATCATCTGAACTTGGGTGGTTTGAGCCTGACTTTGGATGAGCAATGAGAGGACTGAAAGCAATAAAACTCTTCAAGCTGTAAACTACTACCAAGCTCTATTTTCTGCTGGGTTGGGAGGGGTACCAAGAGGAAAATTAGCATCAGAGAGGCTTATTTGAGTCCCTGGTCAGACTGTGGCAACAAGCTACCAGCCCTTCATTTTCTTTTTCATTTAAACAAATAGTTTTTAGCATTTATATGTTTTTTCTGGCTTCATTTCAGCTCAGAAATTAAATGCTTTACCCTATGCTCTCAGTGGGACTGAACTCTTGGTTTCTCGTCCTTGTGCCAGGAGGAGAAATCCAGCCCTTTGGGGAGGGCTGGGCTGGTGCCTGGGCAGCGTTTTGGGATGAGGGTCCTCCCTCCTTCTGGGGAAAATACACTTTATATACCCACAGGCACCTTATATACACAGGAAAATGGTATCTGTGGGTGCCCAAGACCTCATGTCTCATGATTTACACCCAGATGTGCTTTATTATTGCTGTTACATGTCATAGCTTAGTGATGAATCAGTTCAGTTGCAAACTCAATACCTGCTTCCCTAGATCCCCAAATATTAAGAATAAAAAGCTCTGGTTATGTCAGACTCCTTTGCAAACAGACACATCTTAAAGGCTGAAAACTAAACTCACAATTAATTACAAATCCATGGTGAGTAAACTCAAGAAAGTCACTTTACTGAAGAGATTTAAGAATTGAGCTTTCTCAGAATATTAGGATAAACTGGATAGAAGAGGAATAGAAAGAAAGGATATTTTCCCCCCTAGGTGGATGGCAATAGAGTGAATTTAAAGATTTCTCGTGATCCTAAACAGTGGACCTCAAGTACCTTCACAGGTTGCTTGACCTTATCATCCAACTTCAAAGTGACACAGCAGTGATGATCCTCAGTTGTTCAACCTCATTAAAAGCAAATAATGACATTTGCTAACCAAATGCTTCTCTAATGATGACACTCAGTAGTTGCTTGACTGCAAAAATTCAAGGCATAGCCTGGTCAGGCAGCAGAAACACTTGTCTGGATGTGTTTTATTGCTGTTTCCCAATTAGCAATGCTGGCAGTCAGACCAAGTGATTGATGCATTCAGCTTTGCAGACAGGGAGATTTACTCTGGCAGCTTAAGGGCAGCTACTGGCTATTCTCCTGGAGGAGTCCTGGAGTCCAGGCAACTGCAGAGGAGCAAAGATCAGCTTTGAAAAGAGGAGAAAAGCAGAACCAGGCAATTACAGAGTAGGTACACTAAGCTCAAATACCCAAAAAGATATATATATCTCACACAATACATTTCTAAGCAGCTGGAGGATTACGAGGTCTTAAGAAACCAACTAAGATTTGTCAAGAATAAACAAATCACGTCAAACTCATCTAATTCATTTCTGTGACAGGATAATCTAAAAAGTAGTAGATGTGATTTATCTTGTCTTTACTAGGACTTCTGGTGCTGTCCCACATGACATTCTTATGAGCTAACTGGGGAAATATGGGCTATTATGAAATCATTTTAATGTGAAAACAGAACGAGCTGAAAAATCCCGTGTACTGAGTATTCTTCATCTACCAGAGGTTCCCTGGCCATCTGAAAACATAATGAAGAAGCTGGGAGAAAGCTTTCCCTCCTGTTTTGGGCCCTTCACCCTTGGCATTAGTAACCTGGAATGATGAGCACATGCATGTTTATGTGTGTGAATGAATCAAGGCCGACAGAAGTATTGGTAGGATAAATATTTTTAAATAGGCAAAGTAAAATTCATTAAGAAATACCAAAGAATTGGACCGAGGATTGAAAAAGGAACTGAGTGCACACGTATATGAAATGCAGAATTGCTGACCAGGGAAGGATCTGAGGAATTCTAGTGGCTCGGGAAATGAAAGGAAGTCAATGGTATGGATATTTGTCTGAACTAACAGGACTGGTACCTGTGAGACAGCAGAAGTCATTGTCTGACTTCCCTTGGCACTGCCTGGGCTTTTAATGACATTGCTGTCTAGGTCTGGGCATCATCCTTCAGAAAAAATGCAAAGTGGAAAAGCATCTTTTGGGCACTGCTGAAAAACCCCCAGCAAACACACCCGAATTTGTGGGACTGACCATCAGTTTTTGAGCTGAAACAACTTGTTCTGCTGCTCTTCATGGGAATGCATCCTACCTGCTGTTCCAGAACTGCCTGTGAGTACTAATACTGTTTTACAGCAAAGGCAACTGTTATAAAAACACCAATATCCATTGTGCCTTTTAGGATATAAAGCAAATTAAAAGTACCAGTAAAGCTAAAGGGATAGAAACAAGTCAGTGTAACCTATTCACAGCACAAATGGTTTGCATACTGCATAGATTAGAGCCTCAGAGCTGCTTCCCTGTCCTTCAGGTCATCAAAACTCACTCATCAGAGGGTAAAATGACACCACATGTATCCCTTGCAGCACAGCATCAGGCAGGGTGGTGTTAGGAAGAACAAGGGGACTGCAGTCCAGCTGTTGTCATTTCAAGTCAAGTCCAGTTCTGGGCTACTCTTCTCTGTGATTCCCCTTTCTGTTGGAGACACCAAGGCAAATTAACAACAAAAGAAATGTTACATCCACATCCACAAAATTCATCAACTTACAGACTCCACGACAGGCGTATTACTCATTGTTTAGCATCAGAAAACAGACCAGTATACAAAAGCATGCAGAATCATTTATGGTACAGAAAGACCCTGTAAAATCGAGAACCTGGCAAACATCCAGCCCACTCCTATTTTTAATAGGAAAAGAACCCCTGAGTTGTGTATGTTGGCATTTTCAAAGACCCTGTACTTCTGTGAGTCACACAGAAACAACTTGGTGGGGACACAGCAAAGCAGGGGCAAAATATCTCATACAGATACTCAGAGGCAAGAAATGATCGTGGGGTTAAATTACAGTAAGCGGTGGGCTATTTTATTTTGTTGAAAAGTACATCTTTTACTGGATTCAACATAGTAATAAGATGAAAAGAGGTCCACTGGTGAGGGAGGAAAAAAAGCAAAAGTTTGGACATACTTGACACAACTAAAAGAAATGACAGCTGTTTCGATATCCCACAGGCAGGCTGTAGAAGATGATGTTTTCCAGTATCCATGGAGAAAGTAAAGTCTTTGAGTGATGTAGGTCAGTTTAGCACAAATGCTGGTCTGTTTAGTTAAAACCTGCACTGCTTGTTTCTTTGAATAGATAATATAGGTAATATCTAGCTTGCACTCCGAACCCATGCTTTAACACTCAGAATTTATCCATATTTAGTTACAATTTTATCACACTAATCAAATAAATTTACTTTGTCCTCCAAGCAATCACCTCAGTATTCCAGTATGTAAAAAATACTTTCATTATGTTTATTATAAAAATATAAATGTTTCCACTACAAATCATTTTACATTAGTAAGAGGCCATCTACAATTGCACAATATATAATCTAAATGAGTAAGTAATGCTTTGAAATACAAGTTAAAGTAAATACATATTGCCAATCAAATCACATCTATACATTGCTTATTGAATGCTAAGTTACAGCACGAAAAACTAGATATGTTAACAGAAATAAATAAAATGGAAACGATATTTAAAGATACAAAACCAATAATAGGGCATGTCCTTTTCTGAGCAGTTGCACTTTGCTTGGTGCTGATAATTGATGCGAGTCCTGTACAGGAAGATGGCCACACAAACTCTAGTCTCTCTACTCCACACTGAAGAATTGTACACTGCTATGTATACATATGTACACAGGGACAGGGAGTATAGGATGCTTGCAACAGAGGCCACTTACAGTACAAATCAACCTTTCCACAGGGAGAGGAAAAAAATAAATGCATTTTAAAACTCTCTACTAACAGCAAAGAAAAGCAAAATGGAATCTCTCTCTTTTTATTTCACTTTTTCCCCACTCCCCAAGCATCGGTGGGATTTAATCTTTATGCTGAGCATGCCTGAACAGTGGGCAAGGAACACGACATGATACACGACAGGAGAAAATTGAGGGTGGATGGTGCAAAGTTTTCAGTCATCATCTAAGGCTCTACGAGCTGGCTCTGCCTTTTCAGAAGTGTTTCACAGGTGCCTGCCCCCACTCTCCAGCAGCAGAATGAACCTGAAGAGAAATGCCACAGGGAATGTGGTATAAAAAGCTGTCCCCACGCAGATAATGTTTGCAAATGGGTTTGGGTGACTTAAATTCACTGGTGGGGTCTGATTCAGAGCAATCTCAACCCAAGGAAAAGAAAGATTCTAGGTTTTCTACTCAGCATGCTGCATTTCACAACAGGTTGTGGCAGATAAGGAGAAGTGTTCCTTACATCTTAAGTGCTTTATTTTAATTTTCTTCCATTTTTCCTTTTTTTTTATTTCAACTTACTTTAAAACCCATCCATTTTTCTTTCAGAATGTATTCCTAATTGTTGAATTATTATCCTGTGAGTGTGTTTCAAATCCAGTCCTTTACAGTATGTTCACTGCCAGGACTCTGAAAAAGGTCTTTAATTCTGGTTCTATTTAGTAATGTGTGATAAATGCTGTGTATTTTATAAGCCCCAGGCTCAGGAAGAACAACTTCAGCCCTACAAACCCTGAAAACTGACTCTTCCCTTACTAATATATCCTGTGCTAAAAGGAGCTTCAAAAGCCAAGAAAACAAGCACAACTGGTCACCTGCTTTTGCACCCACAGAGAAAGGCACTGGGCTGTATATCATCTGCCTCCCTCACAGTCTTGGGCTTTTAGGGACTCACAGGTTTCCACTCCAGAATGGCAAGTTGGGAAATAGATTCCACCAGAGTGTTAAGAACTCGCCTGTGTGTAGCACAAGAAGTGACTCACACCATGATTTAAACCACCCATTTCCAGAGCAGAGGGTCCTCTCTGCTCAGAACTGGGATTGGTGTGCTCCAGAGCAGCAGCTTAGGAGTTAGGAAGCTAGAGGGAAGATATGGCTTTTAAATCCCACCTTCCAGTTTCCTTTTTCCACTGAGAGATGTGAATGCTCTCCTAAAGATTGGATCCTTTCTTCTTTCTTTCAGGGAATACGTGCCCAAGGAGCCTGTGCCAAAAAATTCAGGATGGCAGCACCTGGACAGGGGGGTTCTACATCAGATGTGGCTAAGATTACACATCAAAGCCCCATTAAATCATTCTTTTAAACAATTTCCTCACACCTTTGGCTGCAAGTCATCATCTCAGAACTCCCTGTGCAGGTCACTTCCCAATTCCCAGCCTTGGGAGCAGAGCCTGCCACATGGAAGCCACAAATGGGGCACCTCCCAGTGACCCCCAAAATCAGCTAATGCAGGGTGCAACAACCCTGGCTCTTTTGATTATTTCCTAGGCAGATAGACCTGAACACCAGCTAAGAATAGGGGTCCTTATTTAGAGATGGAAACAGCCTTTGGGCAGGACATGAGATGTGCTTGAGTGGGGCAGACACCGACCCACACACAACTGGCAGGAGCCAAGCCTGGCTTAAGATTGCACTCACAGCAAATGGAAGAAATCTCAGCAAGCCCACAAGCTTTGGCTGGTGTCAGAGCTGGAAAAAAGACCACCTTTCTTTCCTTCTGTATCTCATGTATTATATTGTGAGCATAAAATTATCTAGCAATTAATCCCCAGACAATTTCTCAGGTTCAACCGATGGCATTTTGAAAACATTTGGCACTTGGCAATAATACAGCCAGGTTAAGGTATTTAAGCATAAATATAAACAATAATGGAAAAAAACCCCAACAAAACAAAACGAAAATAAATAAGCCTTTTAAAAATTAAGACTTGTTTCTATTGAAATGAACACAGTTAGGGAAGATAACATAATGGTGAAAATCTTTTGCCAACTAACTCAAAGTCACTACAAACTTTATTTCTGTGTTCCTTCCTGAAGCTGAAATAGCATGTTACAATGACATTTATAGTAAATATGGCCAGACAGGTTGTGAGGTATAGTCCTCTATTTCCCTTGCTTCTAAAGAAATAAAATACCTGTTACAGATCTCTTCTGTATAAAAATACTGCAAGTCTTTCTTTCTTCTTGTTTGCTGTATAGATCAAATACACAGCTTTTGTGTCCATGTTTCTTTTTTTTTTCTTCTTGTGTTATTCAGTCACTTAATATTCAAATGGCTCTAGGTTTTAGTAACACTGGTTTTTACTTGGAAGGATTTTTTAACATACTTTTGTCTTTTGAAATTTACTATCTGCATTAACAGTCAGTCAAGAGCACCCACCCTTCAGGATCAACAGATAGAAAACAAGTTTGCTCCTATTTTTAAGGCATTTATACTCAATGTTTGAGTGTCTCAGTGGGTTGGAAATCTCAAAGCTGTTGCAAAGAACTCCTTTAAATTCTGTTTCGTTCATCAGCCATCGCTTTAGAGCTGCAAAGCAACTTTTCTCTCCTGAGCAACATCCTTTTGGTACCTTACACAGGAACGGGGCTGTTCTTTGTGTGAGTTTCTAGAGCTTTGATGCTGCTCACCACCTTCTTTTGAGGCCCCACCACTGTGACTCCCACTTTCTTCATGTCACTGGAAGAAAAGAGAAGGAGTATAGTGAGTGAGTGAGAACTCTGTGCCTTCTAGCACTGACCTGAGCAAACAGCAACCATCTCACTCATCTTCTCTTGCTGCTGGAGGAGTCTCCAGGCACAGCAGTTTTGCTGAAACACAAGCCCTGGGGTGAAAAACACTGAGAGCCACTGTATGAAAACACAAGGGGGGCACAAACCAAACAAAAAATAGAGTGCAAACTCATTTAGCCTTGTTGTGTTTGCTTACCTGGAAGAGAAGCCAATGGGGCAGTGTTCTCCAGTGATACAAGCATGAGGATTTTGGGGCCAGGGGTTCCCTTCTGGGCCAGCTGTGATCTTGAGCCTCTCTGACACCTCCATCCCCCCATCAACCTGATTGCTCTTCCTGGGCAGTGGTGACATCTGGCCATGGTATTCTGAGCCCTCTGAATGGTCCCCTGAACTGTGCTATCAGTTCGTGGCTAAGCTGCCAGTGTCTACTCTGTGTTTCACCTCTTGGTTCTCCAGAATGCCCAGTCTCATTGTCCCTTATACAACACAAAGTGGTTTAATGCTTGTGAAGGGCTAATTAACCAGAGCTTCACAGGAAATTGGGCATTCCTAGAGGATTTCTGCACTGTCCCCAAAGGGCAATTGTTATAAAACGCCATTAGCACCCTTTTTATAGATGCAATAATACATTAATTAACGGCATTGATGTGTTTAATTGTTGGTACTGCAGCTGCTTGCTTCTTCATAACTTTTTGTGTACCCAGCTAGCCCAGCAAGGAATTAAGATTTCCTTTGGCATTAAATTCATAATTGCTCTTGATGCCTTTACAGGTGCAGAAAGAATATTATCCTACTCTCCCTTATCACTAAAACAAAGCTGGATTGCATTTAAAATGTAATAAAATTGCCAGTTGTAAACTTCCGAATGTATCATGTTTAAATGTCAAAACTGGAGGCAGGAGGGAGTTCAACCCCAGAATAATTATTAGCATGTAGGAGGAAAACACAAAGAGTTTGCACTGTCTCATGTGGTTTGATGGGCAATAAAGGCAAAGATTGTGCCAGCTGCAAAGAAACCCTCATATAAAAGGCAGAATACAAAGAATCAAGAAACTCCAAACTGTGAGTGAAATGAAGTGATGCTGATGTACCAGATGATGTATAGTGTTACTGTATTGGAAAAAAGAGGGAATTTCCTTGCTTTTAGTAAGGAAAAGCTACAGGAGCATCTAGGTTCCCTGCAAGTGTATTGCAACTGCAACAATAATTTGCATTTTTGTCTTTAAATGTAAGACCATTTCAGCCAAAAATTGTAAATTCTCTATAAAAATGCTACTCTTATGCTTCTGCTTGCACCTCAAGCCACAAGAGGTGAAGAGCCACAGGCCACTGAAACTTACTCTGTGGAAATCTTGGCTATTGTGTCACAGGAACTGTACTCCACACCCGTGAAAATGTCTTTGCACTGCCCTGTCCGAAAACCATTGAGCCAATCACCCGTCGTACGGAAGGCTGAGATGTCGAGGTTGCTTTGGTCCAGGAGAAGATTTGATGGCCTGGAATTAAAAATAAAATAAGGAATGTAATGAAAATCAGGCAGCAGGGATACATACAGATTTATTTTGTATCTGAACTTAAGGCTGGAGAGAGCATCTCTACAAATGCTGTGTAATCATCGTGCCTAAGAGCACCAGCCTCTCATGCCTGAGTTTAAACCACTGAAGCATCACCAGTTCATGAAGTGTACTGGCACCTTACAATTTAAAGCATTAACAAGGACAAGACTAACTTAGATTATATATTTTTATATATATATACTGTGATTCACCAAGTCCCAGCCAACAGACTAATGATGCACACTCCAGGCTCCAAGTTGAGCATGTTAGTGGAATTTATTCATATCAAATGTTCAGAACCACTGAAAAAATCCTAGATGATGCTACCAAGTTAGGAGCCCAAATAATAAGACACCAGTGACTTTAAAAAAATAGTACCAAGTTTAAAAAAATAGTACCAAGTTTAAAAAAATAGCACCAAGTCTAAAAAACCCAAATGTTAAGTGAATGCGTGAGACAAATGTAACTGCATGAGACTCTCATTCTGCAGTGCACAGAGGCAGAAATAAGGAGATTTGTTATAAAATACACTCAGCCAAATGTAAAATGCAATTGCCATGCCTAGCTTAAAACTGATGCTCACTCTGAGACTGAAACTTGTATAAGGATATCATACAAATAATTTAGATGTGAGAACCAAACCATCGTCTGCCTTTGAGATCAATGTGGTGCTCATGAAGGATGCTGAACTGCCATGATTTGCATCCCACTTCTCTGCCAGAGACAGTAAGGAGGAAACCAGTAAGAAACAACAACAAAAAAAGGAAACAGAAGGCACCAGAAACTTGCCCTGCCCTTAAAACCCTGAAGCAGAGAGAGGCAGGACTCTTCATGTGCTGTTCCCATCCTAAAAACACCTCTGGGACACCTATGTGAGACCCAGCTTTAAAAACCCTCCAGCTACAGGCTCAGGTTTGATAGCCATGCCCAAGGTAACTTTAATCAGTAGCTTTAAGGACTGCATTTTGATGACTACTGTTTGTCCCAGGAAGAGCCAATGCTGCTTATTTATAGCTTTCTTGGTATAGTCTGTGGAATCCCAGGACATTAATTGGGGGTATTTATGAAGTGTTCATAATGATAAAGCATGGATTTTATTTTTTCTCCCAGCCTACTATGCCTTTTTAGCTTAAGTCTAATAAAATAAGGTCTGACTCAAGAATCAGCAATGAAAAAATGAAAGTATAAACAAGTTGAAATAGAACAGGTCTCTAGGATTAGGAATTAAGAACGGCCCAAAAGAGCTTTTATGTTTATTACTTGGATCAAAGTATCATCATGACAAAAAATATGACCTAATTTTAATGCAAGTGACCTCAGAATAACCAGCACTGTAAAGTATCATTTTTCTTCTTGGAGGAATCCAAACAAAAATTAGTTACTTTCCTCCTCAGAGAGGACATCTGGACTGTTTATCAATGAACAGGAATTTGCCTCGCTCCGAAGAGCCTGTGATGTCTCCTCCCAGGCACCAGGGGAAAGCTGGGCTTTCAGAGCATCTGCACACCCTGGCAGGTTCCTTCCCCTGCCCCAGCCCCCAGACAGGAGGGCTGAGCCCCAAATTTATGGGCTGGGTGATGTGCACCATGAGCTCACACTTCACCAGACAAATTAGACGGGCTGCAGTCCGTGCAGCTGTAAGCGACGTCCTGCAGGGCTCCACCTGATCCTTTACAGCTTTTCATAAATCAGGACCTACTACTTGCAGAAGAGAGTCATTAAAAAGAAATCATGGAAATTACATGTTTGCTCAGGGGAAGTGAAAGAGAACATTTCTCTCCATCTTTTCTTCTCTCCCCTCTCTCCTTTTCTTTTTTTTTTCAACTCTTTTTACTTTGTCACTTTGACTGTGATATACCCTCCCATGTCACCTTTCAACAGCCATGGAAAGACTTCCTATCCCTGTCTAGCTACATCTTTGTATTTACTGACATGTGGTGCCCTGGAAAAAAAGAAATCAAGACTCAGGTCAGAGAGATGAATTTAACAGGGAGATGCCAGTCCCAAAATGCCCTGTTGCTGGGAGCTTTCCCTGGATGTGCCCATCCCTTCCCCAGCTGGAATTAACCTCCCTTCCACAGTCAATTTCTTTTAAGGGGGAAAGCATTTAAAAAAAAACATAAAGTAATTTCCTGTGGCAAATTTTAGGTAATTAAAAGCTGATTTTGTGAAGTGAAATTGCTCCCTCCGAGGGAGCAAAACCTATGAACCTGGTTTGAACACAAATCCTATGGGCTTTATGATTATGGCAAAGCTGAAGCCCAGAATTCAGGTCTAACAAGAAGGCTCTCCCATGTCAAGAGAAAAATAACAGGTGGAGTGGAAAGCAAATTTTACAGCAATCAGAATCATATGTATATGTGTGTATCAACAGGAGACCAGTAAATAAATGACAGGCCAAGGAGAATTAGAGCTATTAGGTTTACTTGATTATCCCTGGAGCTTAAAGATAAAAAACTTTGGGGTTCTACCTCTTCATGCCCATTTTTAAGGTACTCTGAGCAGAATTTGTAACTTGGTCTAGAAAATACAATTCACATTTGCTCTTTGAAGCTGAAGGATTGCTGGTGAAATGAAGAGGGGTAATACAAATAACCAAAGGGGGAAATACTGCTGGTGAGGATGGTGGCCTGCTGCAAAATGGGGCACCTCTCTAAATGTCATCCTGGATTTCTTCTTTTCCAGCAAATAAAATTTCAACTGCCCCACAGATCAGTCCTTCAGTCTTCCCCACTCCTTTACCTGCCCCTCAAAACATGCTTTACAAGGGGCTTATATCTTTTCAGTATCCTGGTGAGATAATAAATCACATGCTTGGGTGTATTGATGCTTCCTAACTTAATTGTTCCCAACACCAAACAAAGGCAAAAAATATCAGCACGCCGATGAAATGTTTTTTTTTTCTCATAATGCAGCTTGAGCTTTGCTTTTAAAGCACAGGAATACAGGCACATGGCCTTTTGCTGGGATGGGCTGACAGACCCTTAAGAGCAACCAGTGATTACTGTTAGGACAGTCTAGAGGGTCTTGAGGAGAGAAAGGAGAGCAAAATGCCTCAGAGAGCCCTTCAAATGCTTTTCTGGCTCTTTGCATCTCCCACTTGCTGGGAACAACATGCCCTTGTACCCACGTTTGGCTGCACTCTACATTTCTACAGACAAGTGGCATCAGGCAGGTTCTTTCCCCAGCTTTGCCAGCACAGAATTCCCATCAACTCCAACGAAGGCTTTCCAGGACACTGAGCTGAGAACAGCAGAGTAAAACCCCTGGGAATCCCAATAAACAGCAGACACTCAAGGCAAAGCCACCCATCAGTCCAGCTGCATTGCTGTTTAAATTATACTATTGAAATTATACTCTTTAAATCATACTCTTTAAATCACACAGTGCCCAGCCCGCTCTGCTGTAAATTCTTGCCTGAGTTTCTCACCAGCAGAGGCAAATTAGGAGTGTGGAAGTGCAAATAGATGTTTTACTGTCCCTGTTAACATTGAGCCCCAGCAGCCCCCAACTCGGAAGGAACAAGGGCTGAGTGATATCTGCCCCAGGTTTGGGATTAATGACTGCTGGGAAAATCAGGTGGAAATGGGGCTTTTCTGTCTCTGCCTGCCAACTAAATGAAGTCCCTAAAAATCTCAGTCTAACTCCTGGCTTCCCTGCACAGTCCAAACTATGTTTAGACACCAAGCAGTATAATTTACTGTATTCTTCCATTTTGCTTTGTGATTTGTAGTTAAAAGTTTTTCTCCCCCTCCATAAATTCACTATTTTATACTTAACATTGTAGGCTTGCATTGCTTGAATTCTTTGGAGCGAGCAGTCTGGTTTAGGACAGAGATTATGTTGTTGCTGGATTTTAAACAAAGCTTAAAATTTGCACATAATCCTGCCCTCCAAAGCATCTGGCCAAACCCAGATGCCTTTGTTGACATCCTGACAAGCACAAACCCCCCCTGAAAGGTTCCAAGGAAAGCTGAAATCTCCTCCCTTCAGCTCTCCATCCTGGATGTTCCTACCAGGGATAAGCAAACAAACACTGTTCCAGCAGGTCAGCAATGTATGTCAAGCAGCCTGAGACATCTGACCTGAATGGCTAAACCAAAAATGGGGAGCTTCCCAACAAAATGTTCAGCCAGTTGTAATAAAAATAGTTTTGTTTGGTTGCAAATATTTTTTGTAAAAAACCAGGGCTTGAATTATGCTGCATAAAGGAGCAGCCTGAATTTTTTATTTGCTCCTTTTGAGTTTGATTGTCATAAATATCCCCCCAAGCTAGAACACTGGAGTGTTTCCACTGAATCATCGGGTTTTAAGCAGGAACAAACTTTGTGAGGGGCAAACTTCAGATTTTAAATGGCAAATGCTGTCCCTGGATGTTTGAGAATGACACCAGCGATGAGAGCACCCCAATGACAGGCAGCAAAGCACATGTGAACACTTGCAATCAATTACCAGCAAATAACAGGCCCTCCAAAGCCTGCTCGAGGAAATTACTGCAGCAAATAATTCAAACAACCCATCAAATTCAAGAAGAATCAAGATAGGCTTGTAAACAACTCGCCAACACATCAAAGGATGGATGAGGAATTCATTATTCATACACATTTTTCAACACTTTCATGTTTTCATCAGGAAAAGGGACTGGCCCTGACCCCTTAAATTTTCTGGACTACCTGAAGAGGATTTCAGCCATGCTTTTGGTGAAAATAAGAGACTTTCTGGTTTTTCTAGCCTTAGCTCTAACACCTGGATTTTTAAACAGAGAACTTTTAACAAGAAATCTGGAACCAAATCTACCTGCAATGCTGCAGCACAATCCAGAAATAATGTCCTTTTTTTCCCCTCCAAGAGAGTTACAGTGTCATGAATTGCTAAAAAAGATGTAAATTTTTTTTGTATTAAAGAAAACCCACATAACTGTTCATAGATGGGTTTTTTTTTCCTTTCCATAGTCAGATATGCTGCTTCCTCACCACAGAATGGAACTAGGAAATTCATGGAAGATGTGAAATTTGTATAATAGTATGGGATGGACAATCTTTGGCCTGAGTGAAGTTCAGGGAGACAACTACACATTTTATAAGCTTCAGTTCCTGAGCCTTCAATAAAATCTGAAGAGTTTTTATCCATGTACTGTGTCACTCATCAACACAAAGAGTAAAATCAAGCTGCATAGTCATTATTGTAAATCAAGAATAACCCTACTGAACTTGTTGAGGCACCTCATTCTGGAGAAAAAGAAATGTGGGCTTAAATTCTATTTAAGTTCTATGCACAGAAAAGATGCCCAGTTAACATGCAGAATGATCTCCACTTTGAAATCAGCATAAATGTAATTCTAAATATAATTTTTTTTTATAAGCAGCATTATTTCTTTAAAAAATCTGGATTGCTTTCATAAGTTTCACATTTTACAGCACACAACATTTCTCATGCTGCCCCAAGAAGACTAGTGGTCTGAAAACACTTGAAATTACAAAATAAAACTTTCCTTCAGAAGTTTCTAAACATGGGAACACAGAAATTCTCAGAGAAATAGAGAAGTTAGCCAAACAAAATGATCATTTTTAAAAATCCCACTAAGGAAGCTGCCTTTGAAAGGGACGGAGTTTTGGCATTTCCCGAAATAAATTGAGGAAATAAATCGCAACAGATTTTGCAAAACAATTCAGAGTTGTGTTTCCAAGCTGAGAACTGTTAATGACATTCCATGTCAGATGCTTGGGCCACATATGAACTGAGAATAAAGATAAGGAGGAAGGATAAATGCCCTGTTAAAATCTCCTTCCTCTGAGGTCTTCAATTTGCACTGAGAAATAAGTAGCATTTTCCAGGAAGACCCAAAGAGACTTAACAAAATCACCAGCTGTTAACTCTGAGCAACTCTCAAAATTATGACTTTTTTTTTTTACACAGAAGACTATCAGCTGTTTATATTCTACATTTGACATATGAGACAAAGTCTTGGAATTCCTGCACTTAGACATAACTATTAATACAGCTGGAAATAAACAAAAAGACACTTAATACAGAAATATCCTGAATTCTCAGGTGTTCTTTCCCCCTCTTTTTTTTTTTGCAATATAATTCTTTCCTCTTCTCCTAAATATGTGCTAGCAGCATAAAGAAACAACAGCAGCTTATATGGAAACAAGAGCAAATACAGAAGCAGGTTGGGGTTATTTTTTGTGCAGATTCCCTCTCAGTTTTGCAATCAATCAGAGGCCTGGAAGAAATTCATAATTTCTAAAAGTCATCTCTTGGAATTAGAAACAATATTCAATTTTTTCCAAATGCTTTTTGTTGGTAGAGGCTGTGCATTAACTCAGTTATTTCTGTTTTATGGTGGGTTCAGGAGGACTAAGTGCCTTCAACCCCACCTACATTTGTGAACACACACAGCAACTATAGCAAAGCTGCCACAACATTTGACTTGAATCCTGTATCATAATCCTCATACCTCAAGATCACACTATCTTCTGACAGATTAATTCATTTTGGGATACAGAAATGTTTTAAATATATTGGCAATTGTGTGTATGTTCTAAATATTTTATACATATTGCATATGTTTTAAATATGAATTTTTTCCAAATTGCCATGTAAGAGTAAGATTCATATACATAAAATGATATTATACATTGTGACTCTAGGGAGCCATCATATATATGTATATGGATCAGAAATATAAAGAAGTGAAAAATAATAAAGGAAATTTCATGAGTCCATTTAAGGTTTGTAGTGCACACAGAGTGGCTCCAGTTCCATGGCTCAGGTTACAATTTTTTCCCCAGACAAATGAAACAACAACTAACAAACCCTGTCAGAGCACAACCTCACCAACTTGCCAGCAGGTGGGTGAAGTGATTCTGACTCTCCAACTCAAGCTGAGAAAACTTCCCATCTGCTTCGTATCTGTACGAAGTGCTCACAAATGTGAAGTAATACCCAGTGGACTAAAAAAAAAAACACAAGCTCAAGAAGAAAAATAATGAACTTGATCAAAACGGGGAGAACTATGAACTCACTTCCACCCTGAAGATATCCAAGGGCTCTGCTAGGAAAACGAACGTCGTGTTCAGAAAACAGGAAAGAACAGCAAGACATAAATCAAATAAAAATATCATGAGGTTGTGCCTTAGAAAACTGCATGACTTGTGCTGGGTTCTGTTCCTCCAGCCCCTGACAGAGCCAGGGACACAAAACACCCATGGCCATAACCAGGGCAGGTCTTGTTAGCAAGAGCTCAAGGTGGCCACCTGATCAAAAAGAGAATTTGGGCAGGTAGGAAAGAAATCTGCCACGCTCTGTACTTTGCAAGGAAGAGAAAAGGAATTTTCATGTGAATTTGAGATGAAACACAACACCAGGAAAGGCATTATGAAAGGTTTGCTGCGCTGAGGCTACAAAAAGCCTTTTGTGGATGGAAGGTTCAAAAGCACGTAGAATGGTCTGCAGAGTGATGATCAATAAGGATAAAAACATCCCCTCGGGTATCAAGAAATTATTAGATGCTATGGAGGGGCCTGAAGGGATAGAAAACTGAAAAGAAACACAGAATTGAAGGCTTTGACTCCTCTCCTCTATTCCTACGAGGTATTAGTGCAAAACGTGCCTGGGCTGTGGCCTGGAATCAGATGTACAGGCAAGCACATCCTTCAGCTGAGGTCACTTAACAGCAACATACCCAGAGGACAGGGATATCCCATGCACCTCCAGCAATATGTTTTTCAATAGGATACAACAGTGCTGGGAGGATTTTAAACAAACATCAGCTCTAAAATCTGTAAGAAGAGACAGGTTTCACATCTGCAACAGACGCCGTCGGGTTAAACATTTTTCCTGGCCGAGTATACTCTGAACACCTACAGGCATATGGTGGGCATCAAGCTTTAGCATTCCTCCAGTAGCACCACAGCCATGGGTAAAGGAGAGCTGGGAGCTCTATAATTTAGATTAATTGCTTATTATGGGTAGGAGGAGAGGTGGGGCGGGAGCGCTGCAGCCTCAAATAACAACTGAGAGCCCATGCAAGCCCCTGAGCCCTGGGGGCTGAGAGCTTTCCCCTGCACTGATGCCTGTCCCCCTCTGGCTGCTGACAGCAGGAGAACATTGGCAGCAATCCCACCGTGTCTCCCTCCCAAAGAGCTGCCCTGACTCACCACCCTCCCATATCAGTTACATACTTCTGTACACCAGGCTACAGCAAGACCCAAACCCTGGGGTTTAAGCCTGGCTTCTCATTTTCCTTCCTCATTTTTCCCTGTCAGCCTGTCAAAAAGCAGAGCTGGACATCCAGCACTCAGTCCCTGGCTCCTGCTGCAGAAGGAGGGTACGTGCCCTGCCAGGAGAGCCTTCTCTGCAGGACACAAATGGTTGGTTCCAGATTTGCAGCCCTGTCTGGGGTTTGAGATTAGGTCTGTTCTGACAATGGTTACGTGGGTGTGATCCAGACCTGCACAGGACTGGTCAGCACCCCTCATTTGCCATTCTTGGCTGGTTTTAAGTTCAAGGGTAGGCTGGGTTGGGCTGCAGACACTGACAGGGCAGGAGTGAGATGGAGAGATCATGGATGGCACATTCCCTGAACCACAACAAATTCCTTCCCAGGAATGGAACTCAACCATGTGCCCACCAGCTGGACCCCACAGTCCCCTGTCTGTCCCCAGGGAGCCAGGGCTGCAGAAAGATTGCACTGCTTGGGAATGTGCAGGGATGTAGCAGTGGAAAGGTAACTGGGAAGGAAAAAAGGAACAAAAATCACTTTGGATGCTCCCCTCCTCAGAAATGTGCTCCACATCAAAGCCAAAGCAGCATTTTGCTGAGAGCTCACCTAAAGCAGCTCTGAGAAGTTCCCTACCCTGTCAGCAGCCTCCTCCCTTCCCCATACTGTGTCATAAACAGGGAGAATGGGATTGTGTTATGGATGTGGAGCCTCTGTGACTGTGCCAGCAAAGTGAATAATAAACCAGGAGCAAAGAGAGCAAGAGGGAGACAGGAGAGAACAGGATCCCCCTGTGGAGCTCCTGCACAGAACCCAGCAGGGGTAAACAGTGCTCAGACTCAGTTTGGTCTCCACTAGAGGGTATCAGCTTTTACTGCCTATGAACAGGTAAATGGTTCAACATTGGTTTCAGCTCTGCTGTGGTTCAAACCTGTAACTGGAAGGACAGGAAACAGGGAATATTTTACTTCTGTTTGGAATGTAGCATTGGTTTCTGCAATCAGATCTCCAAACCAAGACGAGATAGTTACAATTCCCAACTCCCCTGTTCAGCAGATTGCTGCTCTATATCCCTATAAAATAATTATTTGCACCAATCATTTGCCAAATAGGGGTGCAAGACCCTTGGAAGAAGTACACTTGAGTGAGAAGATGGTTTGGTTTTTTCTCAAAAATGTTTCATGCTGTTTGGGTTTTTTCCTGATACCTGCCAGGTAACAGAAATAGCTGTTTCAGTAAGAATGTTGGTTTACTATGTGTTAAAGGCTCACCAACTAAATTACTGGAACATAATTAGTGTGCAAGCCATCTCCTCTCAATATATACTTTTTCTCATCTCAGGAGTGGCAGTAGGAGGTGATTAGCCTGGTCAGTCTCTAGCTCAGGATGCAAGACAAAGCCAGAGGGCCAGAAATAAAGCAGGCAAGGTTCATGCCAAGTGCACAGCAGCCTGCATGGCAGTGCAGCTCTTCCCACTGCCTTTGCTGGGTTCCCATTATGTGCTTTCCCATCTGATTGCCATGGTGAGAATGGGCAGCAGCAGAAGCAAAGGGCTGTGTTCCTTTTTGAAGCTGGCCTGGTCTCTTGCCCACTGAAACACTCTCCAAGAACCTGGGTCTGAAGCAGCAGAGGAGCAGAGTGTTTTTCTCCCTGACTCTGCTGGCTTTGCTGACAGAGGGTTTTGCACCAGCACTCATGCTAAAAAATAATTTCATATCTTTTACATTGCTTCAGTAAGAGTATGACATTTTGTGCATTATATAAAGCACTTCACTTTAACCCTACTTAACTAAAGCTCTTCTTTCACCACATCCTCATTATGCCCTTAGGTGTCAACACACTCTTCAGCAGCTCTTGCTCAGTGAGATAATTCTTATCTCATTGTAGTGAAGTTCCAGAGTGTGTGGGAAAACCAGGATTAAAAATGAATGGGTTTTAATGCAATTAGGAATACTGCTCAGGTTGAAAATTAATTCCTTGTTAACACGTTGATCTAATAGGGAAAGTAAGTGCATTTTGAAGCCTGTGAGTCCTACTGAAAGCAGAAATAATCATATGAATAATCATATGAATAATCATATGAATAATCATAATTATTCATATGATTAAAGTTAAGGTGACTTGTCAGAGAAGAGCATAACACTGTATTTGGACCCAATTAAGAAAGATACTTAGGAGCATGGGTAGCTGTGAGCTGTGAAACACTAAGCACTTAAACCACCACCAAAGGTCAGAAGGAAAAGGTAGATCACAAACCTCTGCTCAATCTCACAGTGGGTTCAATAGCTCTAGCATGAAAGCTTTCCACAAACTGGATAAATAATAGCGACTAATTAATAAAAATAATAATAACAACATCAAATCCTTCTCCCAAAGAAATAGTCAGGAACCACTCTCTAGCCCTCAAGATTGCAAACATCTACAGTTCAAAGCTGAAGGGGCAGCAGACAAATTCTAATGAGGGAAATGGAAGAAATCAGAGACACTCAATGTCAGATCTGCCACGTCACCTTGCCGCCGCATTGGTGATTATTTTCAGGCTGCTGGGATTCCGGATCAGCTTGTCCAGGATGCTGACAATCTGCTCAAACTTGGGCCTGTTGTTCCTGTCCTTCTGCCAGCAGTCCAGCATCAGCTGGTACAGGGCAGCAGGGCAGTCCATGGGAGGTGGCAAGCGGTACCCTTCGTCCACAGCCTTAATCACCTGCACAAGGAGAAAAGTTTGTGTTCAAAACTTGCAGGCACTCCCACCAATTTGTTTTTATCAGTTGTGTGAACATTAGCATGGACATTCTGTGTTTGAACAAATGTGTTTATTCACTAATTGCCTCGCCTTGCGATGCCTCTCGTTTTATCTGCAAAGTAAACCAGGCTGCAGATTAGACATAGAGGAAGGGGAGTTAAGATACAGGATGTGACTTTGATGAAGGTGAGTGTGTAGAAAGGATCTCCAAAACTCACACTCAACTGAGCCAAGGCCATAAACAAAAGCTACAGTTAGTGCTTAATATGCCAAACTTCAAAAGGTTTTGAATTTCCCTGCTCTGGTCACTCTTACACACCCAGCACATGATTCCCACACTCTCCAGTGGACACTGCACCCAAAAATCCAACAGAAGAAACAACCTGCCCTGCAGAAAACCAGCCTACATCCTGACATCCTGAACTGACAGGCAGAAGATCTTGTGGATGAGCTCACAGGGCCAGAAGGTATTTTTAAAACTTACCTCCAGGAAAATTACACACTTCCCAGCAGGCAGTGCAAACCCAATTCTTGTATCATTTGTCTACATTTTCTATAATTTTTACAGACACACACACAAAAGATTAGTTTACAATTTACACTGTTCTGAGGCTTTTTAATGCAACCTTTTCACCAGAATCTCACCTCTTGATCAGGCCTACAGTGTCTATTGCACCATGAATAAAAACCCCAATGTATTCAAAGCAGAAAATGATAATGCCATATTCTGTTAATCTTTCCTTTTTATCTGGATCACTTAATTGAAAAGCAGGACAAACAATTCTGAGTCAGAACAGGGGTGGGAAGCAGTTCATGTCTTCAGCAGCCATGAAGGAAAGGCACATAAATATGTTAATCCTTCTGTTTCTGATTTTAATGTGATATTTTTAAAGGCATTCCATGGGTATATCAGCCTACATAACAGGATGCATTAATCTCCACAAACAATAGAGAAAATGTTCACTACCAATTAATAGAAATACATAATTTTCTGCAGAGACTTGGGTTCCAGAGGTATTCATGTGAAAGGAAGTTTTCCTCTCTTTTTCCATGTAGCAGTACAGAAAATGTCTGACTACAACTATGTTACTGACTTTTTTATTAATTTAGTACTAGTAACAATATAGACAAACTCCTTGCAAAACCTATTTGTGTTAATGACTGCACTTCAGAAAATCTGGTTCATAAGGAACTCCCGTGGGATAAATTCAAAATTAATAAAATAGTAGAAAAAGAATCAAAAATAGATATATCAAAAATCTTATTTGGAGAAACCTTATGCCTCTTTAAAAAGCATTGGGAGAGATCCATTAATCATTTGGATTGCAGGCTTGGACAGTTGACTAATGTAACAAAGAAGCCCATATTGGAAGTCGGCTAATCAGATCACTCTACTCTTTTTTATCCATTGATTACTTCCAGAAGCATTTTGGTTTCATTAAACTTTTAGTAGAAATGCTTTGCTTCTCTTTTTTGCAAGTGCCAAGAGCAATTTATTCTGTGTTGTTTGACATTTACAGAAAACCTCTACAGAGTATTGTACAAGTGGAACCAAAGGGGATCAACAGAAATTTAGGGATTTTTTTTTAACAATAAGCTAAAGAATGTAAAAGGCAATGACCTCATTGCAGTGGAATTCTTTGAATTATCCTACAGAAAACCACCAATGTGATAAAATCCTCTAATATGCTCCTTCAGAGCTCCAAAATACCCTGCTATAAAGATGGGGGCTTTTTATTAAGTTCTGATGAGCTTTTAGTTGGCCAGGAGGGGAGATTTTCACCTCAACATCAAAACCCCAGAGCCACCTGGTTTTATTATGCTTTGCTTCCTTTTGCAGCTCATTTCTTTATCTGAGACCATAACTGGGATAACAATATACTCACATCTTGGTTGGACATCTCCCAGTAAGGTCTCTCTCCATAGGACATCACCTCCCAGAGGACAATCCCGTAGCTCCAGGCATCGCTGGCTGACGTGAACTTCCGATAGGCGATGGCCTCTGGGGACGTCCATCGGATGGGGATCTTGCCCCCCTGGAAGCAGGACAAAACAAACCAGCCTGTTTGATAGCACTGCAAGGGTTATGGCTTTGCAAGGTTCATTGTTTTATCTCTGACATTCTCAGTTTTCATTTTACTGGTGTAAAAAAACAACAAACAGTAGAAGCTGGAACATGCTATTGTCATTTGTTATGAAAGCATCTGGGGTAAAACACATTGCAGTGCAAAACCTATTGAAGTTATAAATATATAGTATAGAATAGCTTACATACTGTTTGTATATATATATATACAAATATGTAGCATAATATACAGAGATAAGAGAAAATGCAAGTCAAGTATGGTTGATTTTCACTTATAAAATGGCATGAGAGTCACAGAGCACTAAAGACTGCAAAGCCAGTCCAAGGTCCTTGCTTATAACCTGGGTCCCTTTGCACAGCACAGCAGGGATAATGGTTTTGGCTTCTTGCAAGGCATTCAAGTGGTTTCACCACGGTTTCACCCCATGTTTTCCAGGACATTCAAGGAAAATGAGGGGCCACGATGTTGCTCTGATTCACTAATGCCAAGCCTGGAATTGCACAAGGAAGCAACTGTGACCACAAATAATTGCCAGATAGCACAAGGACAAACGTGCTCAGGACTAGAATATGAGAGCTTTAGACAAGGGCAGGAAATAACATATTTGATAGAAGGTCTTTACCTTTACAATCTTATGTAAAAGTCATTTATACAATTGGAGAAACACATTCACAAAAAAATGACATTAATTAGGTTCCTAACATTTTGGGAGTGCTTTGTAGCAGAAAGATTGCAAACACAATGAAAGAAAGTTCTCCTGGCTTTGCTTTGGTGAAAAAGGAAAATACATCAACGCCAGATTCCATTACAAGGAGTGTGAGAGTCAGTGAATTTCAAATTTTCTGTGCTAGGTCTCAGCTGTAATCTTATACAAGCCTACAGATACAAATAGCATTCCCCATAAACTGGACAGGAATAAGAGTATTAAAATGTAGTTTAAAAAGACATCAGCTGCCACTGAATAGAGTATAAAACTATAATTTTGCTATTCTGCTCTCCAATTTGTCATAAAAATGTCAATCTTGTATTTGGAGGGATTTTTTAACCAATTTAAGAACAAGAACAGCCCCCAAAAAAGTCGGATAAATGCTTTTTAGTCAAATAAGCATTTTACCACAAAACCAATTCCCCCCAAAGGATTACGCAACATTCACATTTTAGCAGATGTCCAAATATCAATATATGCAGAAAATCTGAAGAGTTTTATCAAACTAAATGCAGTTTTCTACTCCTATTACCTTCAAAAATCATAGTGCTTGCTGTAACTCATACACTCTATTCTGAAATTAAACCCCCATGATCATCCAGCATCAGAAAATGCCTTTTCATTTCTCCCCACTTTTTGAGAAATACTCAACCCATTTGAGCAAATGTAACATATCCTTTGCCATAAATATTTGTAATATCCTTTGTCAGCATCTTGTAAATAATAATAATAAATGATTACCTTCCCATAAATAAACACAAACACTTTCTCCAAGGCCATGGAGTTGGAGCTGGGAAAACTAAGGTCCCATATGTGTTCCTTATTACTTATTTTTTTTATCCCACTTTCCCCTATCTCCTAATATTTAAAATTGCTATAATGATATCTGCTAATACCTGTAATATATCTACTCATCATTTTCTGAAGATAAATAGATGTCATGATCTCCCTTTAAGGTCATGCTCACCACGAAGCCTGAATTTGAGTAGAGAGGAATCTTTAGCATTAGAAATTGCAGGAGTTTGTTATTGCAGCTCCCAATGCCAGGCAGTCCAGGTGAGAGAACCTCTCCCAGGGTTTGAAATCAGTGAGCCAGCAGTAACCAAAAGTTGTATCTGCTGTAGATGGAGCTGTGATTCCTGCAGTGTCTGCCTATTCAACATAATTCAGCTGAAGTCAATGAAGCCCTCGATTTATTTCTGGCACTCCAGCACAGGCAGCTGTTTCCAGGGCTTCATAAGCCATTCCAATATTCTGATTTATAATCTGTTATGGGGTGACTGCCACAGGCACCTAAGCCACAGGCCTGGGGAGAGGAGAACCAGGGAAAATGGATTCTCATAGAATTACTAGAAGAACTTTGCAGAAAAACCTGAAGGTAAAAGCCTGCATTAATTCATTATTCCAGGATATAGGATAGTTCAGGAGATATCTTACTGGCACAGAACAAGAGTCTCATGGGAGTGAGATGAGCCTGACTTACCCTCTTACATGCCTGAAAATTATCTGATGCTGCTTGTCAATTCCATACTAATGATTATTTTATCTTGAAATTATCTCCTTCTTGAGCAGTCTGTGATAACAGAGCACTGTTTCTCTCCCTTGTGCTTACCAGGCAAGAGAATTTATGGTGTTTGCTTTCCCTTTTTTACCACATCCTTCAATACACTCGGACTGTATTACCATGTTTTTGCATGTATAGGGAAACCACAACAGGTTCCTGCCAAGCACTGGCTGGAATAATCTTTGTAGGAAGAAAGCTGGGGGTACAGGCTACCATAACACTTGCCATCTAAGCCCAGTGTTTTTTTGGAATTATATAGATTTAATGAGAAGTTATCCATGCAAGTATAACAACTGGGCAGTGTTTTACACTGAAATGCCACGAGCACCAGTGATTTATCCACCTATGCAAAGTTCATCTACTGATTACCCAAATATTATGCCTTTGAGAGACATAATTACAGCTCCCCCTACAAGTATGATGGCTTAAATTTACTTCCACTTCATCCTGGTGCCATCAGCCCACCCACTTGTCATCCAGACATCTAAAAATAATAAGGATAAAACAGATCCATTTGACAATGACAATTTTAATACAATCTTGGCCTTTCAATTAAAAGCGAATAGCTATGGAGAATGTAGATAATTACAGTCCATCCCCTCCAGCACAAAGACTCACCAAAACCCAATCCAAACAGTCACAGTCAGCCTGATTCACACACTGCCTTCTTCTGGAAGCAGGCACACCCCAGGCTGCCAAAGGTCTTTGGGGGTATCCAGGCAGGGACAAGAATTCAGGAGGCAAAAAATAACCCTGTCAGGCAGGAAAAGTTTCTTACAGCTCCCGATTCCCTCAATTCCACGTGTGATCTTTGCATTGTCCTTCAGACTTCTGGTACAATGGCAGGAATATCTCAGATTATGCATTGATATATAAAGGGATACATAAATTATTGATATATAAAAGGATACACGTTCATATCCTTTATGCAAAGCTTCAGGCATGGCTTCTGAGAAGAGCACAACATAAAATTTCAGCAGTCAGTGGTGTGGATTGAAAGCCTGAAGGGCTGGCTGGGCTTCTTGGGGGTACATCAGTCCTGACATGCAATGAGGAGCTAAAGCTTTGACATTTATAGGTGGAAAATAGGGGTAGAAAAGGAGCATAAATATATAAAACCCCCATCTTTGCAAACTAACTCTGTAAATTTCCCTAGTTCCACTGATAGTAAATGGACAATTGAGAGTAGGAAAAGGTGGAGGGGAGGAAAAAGTCTCTATCCATCAGTATAATACAAACTCTTTAACATTTGAAACTGCAGCTATAATTTAGAATTTTTTTTGTCTTCTAAAGCAGTTGTCATCCTCTATTTTTAAAGGCATGAAATAGTTTGGGATGATGCCATTTTTAGGCATGATGCAGTCTGGGATGGTGCCATTATTTTTAAAAGTGGCATTATTTTTGTCTTGGCTTTGTCATATATAATTAGTGCTTGCAAAATGCACTAAGAGCAGCCTAGGAGAGCATCCTGTGTTTTGTGGTATGACTGAGCAGCAGGAACAGGAGCTGCTCAGCTTTCTGCCAGTGGAGGGAAGCTGTTTCACACTTGTGGTCCCCACCTCATTAAGCTGGGGATCAAACTTAGCCATGCACACTTCTAAGGAAACTTTAGGAAAAAAAGGATAGCAAAAAGCCTTCTTTTTTCTCTCAGAGCCAAGATGTGGCAGAGGTGTATTCACAGCAAGCACTTTTGAAGAAAATTAGACTTGTGAAAGGTTGTATTTGCAGGTTTTAATTCTCTGAGCATCTTCCTGCAGCAGTTTGCACATACACCATAAATACCAGATGGAGTTTACTGAACACAGATGATTACACTTTACAAAAGAGTTGTTTCTGTCTGATTTCACTATCAGGTAGGCTTAGAAAATAAGTGACAGAAGGAGAGGAAATCCCCATGGCTGTAAACCCTGATTGTCCCAGCCATCCACATGCACTTCATTTCCAGGGAGGTGCATTTCCCTTGCAAAGAACTTTGATGGGGACATAAAACTTTTTCTTCTTTCTAAGTTAACCAGGACTTAAAGGTATCTTCAGCTCTTAACATGAGTCCACAAGATGCCTTTACTAAATTATGGATTAGTTTGCATGCCCAGATGAATTTTAGAACAAGAGAGTTGAACTCTGAAGCCTGTCAGAGGTGCATGTCCAAACAGAAGAACATGTGCTGGGGGTGGGATGAGAACTACAGACTTCTCACCCATGGAGATATTCACTGAAAGGGCAAGTGTAAGAAACATGAGATCAACATGCCATGCTTGGGGCTGAGCCAGATCCCATTTGAGCATCACATTTATGGAAAATGCAGTGCAATTGAAAATAATCCGAAGGAGACCCACAAGAAGAGTAAATTTGGGGAAAATGCTTAGAAAATAAAAGAATGGAGAGATGGGAGTGAAGAGATAAGGGGAGCTCAGTCCCCTTGTGGGAGGACACAGAGGAATTGCCTTAGCACATCCTGGGGAGGGGCATTAAATTTGAGACTAGATAAATACTATAAATGCTATATTTAAATTAGTTTACCCTGGGGAGAGTTACACCCATTACTTCCACGGGAGTGTTTAAGAAGAGAGCCGGCAAGTTCCTGACATGGCAATACAACTCTGGCTGGACTACACAGCATTTTCTCTTCAGGAGCTCTTGCCTTCTATGAATATTTACTTATTAATGCTGTACCCATACTGAGCATGGAAACTGCTTTCTCCTACTAATGTCTCTTTCTATTACCCATGACAGATCTCTGCAGACAGTTTTCTGAAGTGCTATATATTGCACATTACTAACAGCATGACAAAGCTTATCAGACGTCAAAGAAAACACTGAGAGGTCAAGTAAAGAATAGAGCCTTTATGCCTGGTAAGCTATGAAGGTATGAGTGATAAATATGCATCTAGAACTGTATGGGTATATAATGTGTAAGAAAACAGCCAGGATTTCTTTACTCATTTGTCACACGTTATTTTATTTCAATCATGAAGGAGACAGCATGCAAACTACTACAATAATTGATGGCTCCTGTCAGTGCTCAGGAATGAAGGAAGCCCTAGAAAGCCACATTAAGATTGCTCTGATACACTCTAATCTGGTTTGTACAGTGAAGATGAGATGATTACTAGGAGCGATGCAAATTACACCTGACTAAGATGCTGGATATTAATGTCACTTTTTCTAAAGTGAACAAAATCCACTTGCAATAGCATTAAAGGGAACAATCAGGTATTCCAGCATAATATCTATGTATACAAAGCTGAAGGCTTCCACAATAAAACAGAGGTGTTATGAGGTGAGAACCAGAGGTGCAGCAAAAATGTATTTAGAAGACACTGAGCTTGTCCTGACCTTTTCCTAAACCAATACTGTATCTTCCAGGTAGCTTTGCAGACAGGGCAAAGCTCAGAAAAGAAACAAGCAGCACACTACCCTGTGGACAGTCTCCTATCTGATAAAAGTTGCTCAAAGGGGAAAACAGTCCTGTTATCATTGATCTCTTCTTGATACCATTACCTCTCCAAAGTACAGGTGACATTTTGTATATATAATATAAAAAGGAGACAGTGCAGGAGGTTTATTAGATTGTTAAGCAAGGTTTATTTTTTTGCTCTACTCAAGTTTTTACTCAGTTAGAGGTACAATTGCAGGTATAATTGATACACCTTGAAGAGCAGTGAAATCAGTATGCTCCCATCAGATATAGTCTCATCATACTGGAAGACACACACAAAAAACTTGATGGGTAGGGGTTTTTACTGTGTGGGAGCTAAATCAGCAGTGCAAGTAAACCTGCTCCAAGCACACACGAAGCCTTAGATTATTGTGTGTCAAACCAACTCAGGCCTTAATTATAGTATTCACTCCTTTACACATCCAGAAGAAAGAAACTGAGCCAAGAATTTTGCATATTTTAAGAAAAGTAGTCTACCAACAGAAACCACGTGTTTTGCCTTCTATCTTGTCTGGGACATGAATTAAAAAATAGCTGTGATGAGCTTCTGGTTTAATGAACCTGTCTGGCCACCCAAGACTGTCTGGTCCCTGCTACAGCTTCAGGGACTCCACCAGATTTCAGCCTTTGCCACAAGCAACAAGAAGTTTAAATGGATAAAAAGCACAGAAACTCACCCTTGTGGTGTAAGCAGCTTCTGGGTCATCTTCCAGCACACGAGAGAGACCAAAATCGGAGACTTTGCACACCAGGTTGCTGTTGATGAGGATATTACGAGCAGCTAAATCTCGATGGACATAACCCATATCTGACAAATATTTCATGCCAGATGCGATGCCTCGAAGCATGCCTACCAGCTGGATGACTGTGAACTGGGCATCATGTTTCTGGAAAACATTGGAAATGTCACTTCAGAGATTGCTCATGTTCCTCCTCGTGCAGAATTTTTGATAAAGACCCTGGCAGCTCCTCAGTGAAAAGCTCATGAGTCAGGTGCTGTGATTTAAATGCCACACGTGGAACCGTGGGGAGCTGTGGGGGATGATCTCAGCTGAGGGAAGGGGACAGATCTGCAATTCAGATAAAAATTCAGTTTTCCTCTCCTTGCTGTCCTCAGAATTTGAATTTCCTAGATGGGACCTGTGTGAAAGCAGCATGTAAATCTAAGGTGTGTGTGCTCCTGAGACTGGAGTGTCAGGACATGAGAGAAACACATGAACAGCTTCCCTGAAAAGCCATAGGAATTTTCAGTGAAAATCTCAGCCTTATCCAATGGACTAATGAATGTTTTCTATTACATAAGAATTGATTTATTTATTTATTGTTACCAAAAGCAAATGCTGATCTGAGTGAGTGGCTTTCAAATTCCATTAACTTTAAACTAACTCTTCCAAATTTGCCTCAACTTCAGGAACACAAAGCTTTCTTAAACTGTGGCTTAACTTAGAAACCATTGATTGCATATATTTCTAATCATCTACTTCATGGCTTGAATCTCCCAGCTCTTACCCATTCTGTTTGTTAATCTAGCTTTGATATTGCTACAGAGACACAGAGACAACAGGACAAGAGGATGTCACAGTGCAGCTCTCAAATGAACTCCCCAGTGCTGTAAATGGATCACCATGGGCAGCTCTCTCACTCTCCCTTCTGCTGCTTCCAGGATTTTATTAAATGCATAGGAGCTGGCTCTGCCATGGGAGGTGATCTCACATGAATCTGCAAGACTGATTGCATTAATTTCATTTTTTATTAGCATATTTAGGGGCAATATCAGCACTGTAAACATTAGAGCAATACATGGCATGGTAGATGCTTAAAGAGACCCTCAGAATTCCCCTTCAAGAAGAAATTAATTATTTTAAAAGACTCTTATCAGACCCCTTTCATGAAACCCTTTTTTATTTTCAGATCCACCACAAGTGAATCTATATAATCTCTGAAAGAGATTTAGCTAGAAATCAGGTTTCTAAACCTGAACAACTCAGATTCTCAGATAGCTCTTCAATGGCAATGGGGAAAGCAAACTAACTAGTTTCAAAAGGCATTTACAAAAAGGGTTATATGGCCTGAGTTGCCTGTGATATTAATGAGTCACAAGGTTCTTATCAATGTTTCCACACAGCAGAAGTAAAAAAAAAAAAACAAAAAAAGAAAAGAAAAATCACACTCAAATGAACAAACAAGCTGAACAACTGTAATGTACAGTCAGAAATGACTCTGCTTTCCTCAGAGCTTTCTTCAAGGATTTTAAGCCTAAAGAAAATATATATCGTTCAGTGCAGATATATTTCCTTCAGCCACACTGACACATTATTTATATGTATTTTACATGCTCCAGTGGACACCATAACATATATAGTACATACTGAAACTAAGGTTGACAATGTATCCCCTTTTGGGGTTAAACATCTAGTTCAATGTTATGAATTTGGGGGATAATGTCACTCAGCCGTGGCAGAACCAAAGCAGTCTCCCAGCCACGGCTGAGTTTGCCCTAACAAATTAAAATTAAACTAGTGTTTCCCCTCAGATGGGATTTCATTTCTTCTGCACTTCTTGTTTTGCCACAAGTAAATCTTGGTGACACGGGGAGCGCTCACGTTGTTTTAGGCTCGCTACCAACTCTGACAGAAAACAAAGATAAATCAACAACTGTATTAGGATGTCTAAGGTTAGGGAAAGAAAACAGGCCAATAAACTTTGCTGGCTAAACATTTCTAACATGCTCAGGTATGGGGTTGGTCCCTAATCTTTTCATGTTTAGGGAAACAGCTTTTGACTCAGTGTTATTGGTTTACTGATAACATTTCCACAAATCCCTTCATTTTGGAAATCACTTGCTAGGACATAAAGGCTGCCAACCAATAAGCATAACTACATTACCGAGCTAACAGCCTTCAGAAAAACAAATTTCCTTTCTGTGTGCCAGGATGTTGTTTTGTTTTATTCATTTTTAATAGACCTGACACAGCCACGAAACTAAAATTGCCTTCATTTTCCAATAATGTTACTGCAAGCATCACAATGGACCTGCAGGTCCCTCCCTGGCTTTCTGAGCACATCACAGTACACACCACCCAAAAGGGAACTGATGAAACATCAAGCAGCAAGAGCTGATGATGAATCAGAGCAGAGTGGCAGTAAATTCATAGCAAGTCCAGAACAAGAGCCAGTTCTGCACCATTTAGTTTTCCACTGCACTTACCCGTAGGAAGCTGTCCAAGGAACCATTTTCCATGTATTCAGTCACAATCATAACTGGTTTACCTGCAAATAGATTATTGGGGGTCAGGAATTTACAATGAACACAATGATCTGTAAAAACAAGCATTTCAGAAAGGCACTCAAACCTTTGACACCCCAAGGATAGTTTTACACACAAAGAAAGTAAAAGATGTACAGACAAACCCTGTCTGTCCACAACATATTTGTGATTCCACTGATATTGACAGAAATACAGCAATTTCTATGAGACTGTGATGCAATTTCTATGAGACTGATACACTGGGGAGAAATGGATGCAAAAATTCCTGGGATTACAGTGGAGTTTACAGACAAAGGTCATTGCCCTGCTAATATTTTGTATGGATTTTATGATTTCATAATATTTTCAAAAGCTTTGTTTATTTTCTCTTTGTGGTAGAGAGGAAGGTGGGTAAGAGCATGGAGTTATTTAAGGAGATGAATTATTATTTCACATATAATGCAGGAAAGCATTTGGCTATAAAAGTATGACAAAGGCCTGCACATTGTACAGTAGGCAGGGTGAAGTTTTAGCCCCTAAAACTGAACAGCATGAGGCTTGAAAGAGGTATCCAGTTTAATTAAAAACAGGAAAACCATTAACAAAGCAAAGTAAATGCTAACAACTCCCCCCCCTCCTTTTTTTTTTGTTTTGTTTTTGTTTTTCAAAAAGTGCAGCTTCTACAGATGGAAATACTTAGAAGAGAAATAGTAATTTCAAAGAATATAATATAATATAATGAGAAGAAAATCCTTTGTCCTCTTTGCATGGATTAATAGGTTCAAATATCTTCTTTCTGTGGTGCAAATGATGAGTTATACTTGGGAGTCACACTAATGAGTAATTGACAGTCATCCATTAACTAGTAAGGAATACTCTGCCCTAAACAGTATTGTTAAAGAAGATGCTACAGATAAAAGACTTAATAATGAAAAAGCTAAGAATAAAAAGTATAAATAAATCTGTTCTAGGTTTTGTTAGTAAAAACCCCACAGTTCAAGGCAAAGTCCCCGACTTGCACTCTGTGTGCAACGTTACCCCAAGGGGATTTCTGGTAACACACAGAACACGCTGCTGGCTCTTACCAAGAGGGCTACCCAAAACTTTCTAGGATAAATCAATGTACTTCAAACCCGGGAAACAGTTGCCTGGTTTCTGTACAAACTCACTCAATTTTATGAGATTTTTCAGAAGACTTTAATTAGAGTAAGAAGATATGGCTTTTTATTGTTACAGGAGCATCTTCCTGCCTTGCCCACCCTCAGTAGGGGGTTTCACCCTCCTTAAGTTGGAAATGTGCCCATAATAAGAAGCACATGCACTAAAGCAACTCAGTGCAGCTTTAAAAGACCATTTTGCGTTCATTTATCAAAGCACAGCTGTTTATACATGATAACAAGTTGTGTCAACAGTGTTGCCCAAGTTTATTATGCTAACAGGCTACAAATCGCTGTAAATTATTAGTAAACTAAGCAGAACAGGCACGCTGGTTATTAGGACTATTGCCTACAGTGTGCCCAGGAAACCAGGGCAGCAGCAGGAGGGCAGAGAGCAGAAATCCATGAGAAAAGGAGGAACAACTCACTGGAGCAAAAGATAGAAGTCTGATCTGGTGGGGCATCCCACCAGCAACCCAGAGCCACCCCAGTCTGAGGTCCTGTTATGGGGATTGTGCCGATTGCAGTCATTAGGAGATGCTTCAGAAGATGTTCTTAGTGTGAAAAGTGAAATAGTGTGAAAAGCCAGCTCATTCCTAAGGGCCACCTGTCAAGGTGAATGTGGTTAGTGGAGAAAAGGGCTTATCTCCTGTTTATCATGAGTTACCTGTACTGAGAGTGAACAGGGCTCTCTCCTGACTGTACATAAACTAATGCCTTTTAAATGTGATTTAATAGCTGTCATTAAAAAAATATGAACACTTGCTAATTTGTTAATATAGTATGTTGGTTTGTTTATAAAACAAAAACTGAAAGCCCACACACTTCTTGTCCTTCTATCACCCCATAGAATGTTAAAGGAATGAAACTATTAATGTCATTTGCACTTGTGCCATCTAATTTTACGCAGTTAAAAGGAGACAAATATCTCCAGAGAGGGTTTCTCAGCTCTGTACTGAAGCTCCCTGGAGAGGGTGGTGCATCCCTGAGGCTTTTGGGAATATTTCCTTTGGGAATATTGAGAGCTGGCTCTCCCCCAGGTAGATGTGATCACTGCTGACTCCCTGAAGCTGTGATACAGCCGGGCAGCAAACTCACTAATAGTCACTTATTCAGAATACAGATAGAATTAGTAATGCACATTCAAGAGCAAGGCACAAATTCCTGCACGTGCAGCAATTAAATTGGTTCCTCAAGGGCCCCAGGAACACAAAATGTAACAAAATGGATTTTAGCTCAGCTGTGTGTAGAATGATGCTGGCATTTCAAGTAACTTCGTGACTGCAAATCTTATTCTGGCTGTACAAAGTGTGTGTCATTACAAAGCAGGAGATAACCTTGATTTATACAGGCAGACCTGGCAGCCCTTTCCTAATAGGACTGTGAGACCTAAGATAAAGAACAACTTCCTTGTTATTTAAATCAGCAAAATAGGCTTTCATGAATCACACCTAGAAAAGTCATTATTATTATAATTATGTATTTTCATAACATATAGGGTTTTGCACACCTTTCACTGGTTATTTTTAGACATAAACTGGTGGGTTTTTTATTCCATATACTTTGCTGCAGTAGGCTATGAAATTCTTTCATACCTTGAACTAAGAAATTTAAAAAAAACTCAAAAAACTCCAATCAAACCCATAACAAAATCCCAAAAGCAGATTTAGAAAATGCCTTTAGATAAATATATCGATATAATCACAGTAATAACATCAATATTAGTAGTGACAGCTTAAAGCCCCATGACTGTTTTTTTTAGATTTTTACTAAGATATATAAATTCTGGAGCACAGGATCTTTAAAAAGCCTCATACTGGTAGGTATTGAATATCATATGAAGCACTTCTCTGCATGAAAACCATGCAGGAAAAAGGTCTGGACTAATTTAATAACTTACCAGTACCAGTTATTGTAGCCAGGCAGGCTGTTCATTAATTTGTGCTAATGACAAGGCTAATGATTTAGCTGAAAGTGGAACATAAAGCTTCAGTGCCTTTAGGAACCCTTAGCACACTGGACTGCACCACTCCTACCAGATTCCCACCCAGTGCCCCTTCATAGCTCCAGAGTTTATTAAACATCTCAAACTACCTCAAAAGTGCTCCTTTTGCTCCACATTCACTGTATATTTTTCCAGAGGACTACTTTTATTCCCCAATTCCCCCCCAGTTCATCAAGCCAGGGTATTTTTTCTAAATTCTCCGCATCCTGAGAGCAGCAAGACAGAGCAGGTCCTGCAGCAGTTGCCTCCAAACCCCACTCCTCACTGGATCCATCAGTGTGGATTCACCTGATGCTTTCACATGGATTAAGTTTTTTTGAGAAAATACAATATACAAAAGACAAATTACATGTTTCTGCTGTTATCTCTGTTGAAGGATGTTTGGCATTTATAAAATAAGCATTGCTGGAAGGGATTGCAGAGCATAAACATGCATGATTTAGATTATTTGCTTTTGCTGGTCTTTGAATGATCAGCAAAGGACAGATGTCCCCGTGAGATCTTACTTTTAGTGACAACTCCTTCCAGCCGGATGATATTGGGGTGGTCAAACTGTCCCATGATGCTGGCTTCCCCCAGGAAGTCCCTCCTCTGTTTTTCTGTATAGCCAACCTTCAGAGTCTTGATAGCCACAGAAATTTCCTTTTTAGAAGGCAGCTTTAGGCGCCCACTGCACACTTCTCCAAATTCCCCTAGAAAAAGAGGGGGAAAGCAACAAAAGGCGACATGTGGTTATTTCACAGGGATTTAAGAGAGAAGACTTAGCACTCAGCAAAAGCCCCTACAAGGTGGTGTCAGAGATGTCACTCCAAGGGGACCTTTGGACAACAACTTTATATTTTTGTGCTTGGGTTCTCCAGCTGTCAAACTGGACAGTGTCATTGATTTACACTGCATATCCAGATGAGTGCAGAGCAGAGGAATGCAAAACTGAGATCAGGAGTTTCCCCTTTTGCTTCTGCTGATGCACTCTGAGACAGTAGCAGGAGGATTAACTGATTAATAACACTATACTCTGCATTTCCACCAAACAGTGACCATACACATCCAAGTTATTGAACTTACTCCATTTGCAGTAGCAAGAGAATTCACAACAAATGAATTTGAGATTTATAAACCAGGCTTACTTCCCTGGAAAACCATTTCATTGGAAGGAGGTCAGTAAGCAGCCCAACTACATTAACCCATGATTATTTTATATACAGAGCAGCATGAATGCTACATAAATGGACCTGGTCAACACCCAGAGTGATGTACAGCTACACTACAACTTTCTCCTGCAAATTATAATTATATAGTCCCAGTAAGGAATGGACTGGATCTCATCAGACACCGTTTGAGAGCAATAAGGGCTTGTGCTTGAGTGGAAAACCTGGCACTGATTTTTAAGAGAGGAGGATGATGGCTTTTCATCCAAAGCCTTCCTGAGGTGTTTATTTTTAATTATGCTACACACATAAAGCTGTCCTGCAGACTGATGAGTCTATTTACACAGGGAAAGCAAATAGGTATTGTTTAGGAGCCTGTTCATGATATAAAGAGCTCTCTTCAGGACATCCTAATTTCTTTTTAAATGGGCTACTTAGTACATCAGTGAATGGCATTTGCTGTGCATTTAGAGCCAGGGGACCAGTAAAGGAAGACTCTGTGAAATTGGCTACTCCCTTTACTTTGCTGTGTTTTAAATCATGATTGTACTGACATGCACAAAACTCCCCCAGAGCTGGGAGGACATCAGAGCTGAATGTTCCATAAAACCCCTGAACATCAGCAATGCTCTAGTCCTCAATTATAGAAATACTTCAATCAACAAGGTGTTATGCTACAAGTATATTTCAGCTGGGAAAGAAAAGCAAATGCTTCCTTCCTTGTTCAGCAGAGCACAAACTTAAATCTACCCCAAACTAAGCAAGCAATTTCTGTAGTATTCTCTTACTATCCAGTTGGATTTGAACTTCTTCAGTGGTTTGCTCAACTCAATCCATAAAAACAAGTGAGTTATTTTCAAAGAAAGAATTACTGTAGAGAAAAACCTGAAAAAGCGGCTCCTGACCTCAATTTTCTTATGCTTAGGCTCCCACTAAAATCCCTTGTGTTTTTCTTGAGGCTCTTTTGGACAGGAGTATTTCCTTATTGCACTTGTGTATGTTTCCAAAGCTATGTAAGCTGCCCTCTATTCCCAGAGACTTCTGGTTAAAGCTGTGAAAACTACTTGGACAAGTACTTCTGAATATCAAGATTACTTGCCCGGCTTAAAGGTCTCATTACTAAACTCACAGTTCAATGCTGTTAAATGAATCCCTTCTTCTCAAATCACTCTCTTTTTATAATTTCATTCACACTTGCATTGCAAAGCACAAGGGCAGGAAAAGACCAAGTCATTCACTCAAATAAGTCACTGACACAAGCAAGAGGCAGGAAATGCCTCGGTTTGGTTTTGGGGAGGAAAGAAGTGTTCCTGAAGAAGCTGCCTCAGAGGCATTCAGTCTAATGTAAAAGCTTCCATGTGCTGAGCATGGCAAGAGTGTAGAGAAACAAACTCATTTTGGAAGCTCCCAGCACCCTCCAGTCTGATGTTCATCTGTTCTTCCCTGCCTGGCTCTTCCTGCTGGCATCCCTGCCAGCTGCTAACAGGAAACGCTAAGTAGGATGCCTTATGTGCTTCAGGCTATGTGAATCTGAGTTTGGTGTCCAAAAAATGGCATTATTAGATCTTGACTCAATGTCACTTCGATGCAGGGGCAGCAGGAACCCTCTGTCACATGGCTCAGTTGGATAGAGCACGGTGCTAACAATGCCAGGAGCTGGACTTGATGATCCTTGTGGGTCTCTCCCAACTCAGAATTTTCTGTCATTTTCATGGAGTGGAGCAAAGAGACTTACTTTCAAAACACCTGATTCCTTTAGGACATATTCCTCTTTAGGGAAAACTCTTCCTCCATTTTCAGAGACCATATTTGGCAAATTTTGGTTTACTCCTTATTCTAATGCATATCTTAATTAAAAGTAGGTCAGAACAACTGGGCTGTAAGACATGACATATCACTGATTCTTGGGACCTTGTTTCCTGCATTCATATACTGCACACAGACCAAATTTGTAAAGCTTACATTTGTGAGCAAAGGCTCCTGAAAGTCTTACAAGGAAACACTCTGCTCCTGGACTTCACTTTACACTCACCTCCTTCTCCATCCCTCTACTCTTTCTCTCTTATGTGCAGCAAGCAGAGCTTTGCTGCCTTGACTGAAGATGATGGAGAACAGTGCACTCTTGTGGGGCAAAACTAAAACCAGCAAGGAACAAAAATTCTACCTTTCCAGAAAATAACTTCAAACTACAAACAGTTGAGTAGAGACAAACAACGGTACAAACACTTAAGAGAGGATGAGCCCTGTTCCCTTTTTTGCTGAGTGATTCAGGATGTGCACTGAGGACAGCAATGTGGTTCTACACTCTTTCCAAGTGAAAATCTTCTGTGCACTAGGAGTCTGCCTCTCTCACATCTCATGATTTTAATTCAAAGCATGTAGTCTGGCTCCTCTGTTACAAAATCTGCTCATTTCACCAGTTTGTTTTCTGTAAACCCAACAATCCATGGCATCTGTGTGGCTCAGACAATCAGTTATCAGACAGACAAGCCTCTCCTCCTGAATCAATAATTCAAATCCAAAGCAGTGACCAAAAATCAATCCAATGGCCAAAGGTGACTGCAGTGTGATGGATGCATGGTGACTGCTATGAAATGAGTTTGTGGTTTCACTCAAGGCATAATAGTCAACAGTCCTTTTGAGGGGGGGAAAAAAGGAAAACATCTTCACAGTTGATAACATTTTCTGTGCTTTGCTGACAGATTTTTAAGATAAGCATAGAAGTGACTCTGACCGATCTTTTCAATTCCAACAGACCAGAATCCAAGTGAGGTCTTGGTGTCCTTTGAAAAGCTGCCTTGCTATCTGCTTTCTTTGAGGGCAAAAAAACCCCAAAACTGTGTGCCTTTAACTTTTCACATGCACTGGAACCAGCTGTAAATATGACCTACTAAAATTTGAAGACATTAGAACGTTTTCTTCCCCGTCACAAGTAGAAACCCAAAGATTTAAAACAGTATATACAGCAAAAAAAGCTATTTTTATTCAATATATCTGGTGGTCATTACCTGCTCCAACTACTTTATCAATGGATATATTAGAAGCATCCAGTTCCTTGGCAAATTCATGCACAGCTTGATTGGGATCCTCATATGTATGTGGATCTACGTAAGTTCTCAGGCCTGGGAGTTTTACTGTGTAAAACCAAATTCAGAGAGAAAATGTTACTTCGACTTAATTAATCCTTCCAAAGAAAGCTCACGAGACAACAGAAACCAAATCAATAGAAGAAAAAAGGTGTTCTTCAAATCAAACTTGCTTTCAAGCTCTCCACATCTCTTCCTCTAGCGGGACTAGACAGGGAGAGTTCATTCCCAACCTTTGTCTCCAGCAAAGATGCTGAAGGCAAAGCACAACCTCATTCCCCTCCCCAGCTCAAAGCCCTGGATCCAACACCTTGGGTGCCTGTCTCTGTATTGATTATACAACAGAAACATGTTTTATCAACAAAAAGGGAAATAACCAGCTTGAAGTTTTCTGCTTGTGACACCAAGCCAACATTCCTGGACATGTATTCTGGCTTTTCCTACCAGTTGGTGTCATTAAAGATGTTAACTCCTCTTACAAACACTGCTTTAACCCACTGAGGAATATCCTTTCCAGCTTGGCATTATTATACTGTATCATTTTTTTGACAGGTAGAATAGTTAAACCTTTCTTTCTGGGTTTACACAGATGGGAAAAAATACCTTTGGACCCTTAGTTAGAGCAGGCAATTGTTTTCTCATGCTATCCCAAGTGCACATAAAAAAAAAAATCGATTTTATGGAGATTTATTGGCCTGAGAATTGACAAATAAATGATAAAACTGAGTTCCCGGGCTAATTGCCTCGAAAACAATGCAAACTAAGAGCCCTGCTCTTAACACAAGGGCTGCGTGTGCAGGGCATTAAATGTGTTTCCTTCAAGAGCCCGACGATTACAGAATTACCTGCGAGTAAACCAAAAAGTAATTGGCTGTATATTGCTGTTGGTTAAAACTCTTGTAAATGCTCCTTCCCCTCTGTGCTGAATGTGCTGCCTCGTACCCCCAGTAAAAATAACAATTAAAAGTCTCTGCACCGTGGGGTTTTCGGCTTCGGATTTTTAATGGTGACCCCAGAGGTTGTCCAAGATCAGGGGATGGTGACTGCAAGGAGAATAATCCCTTCACACCAATAATTAGGGGCAGCCTGTACAGTAACTGGGCTCTGTCATGAAATACAGATAATAAACACGTGCACATGTGTTAAGCTGTACTACTTTACAGCTCATTCTGTGCAAACGTAATAATTTACATTTTCATTTTAACAGCGTGAATTGCCCTAAAGGTAGCGAAAAAATAAGAAGGGCCCAGCCAAAGAAGGCAAAGGGAGAGGATCTGAGGAGGTGAAACATTTTTGTTCCTTTGAAGTAATATTATAGGATTTGTAATAAGGCTTCGGGGAATAGTTCATGGCTGGAGCCTTTTTAAAAGTAATTCAGAATAAACTGACTGAAATAAACCAGCTGCTGTATTTAAGATGCTGAAAGTTTACGACAGCCATGGAAGTGACTTTATCCTCTTTTAGTTCATAGCAGCAATTTTCTGATTCTCTGGGAAAGACTGTAATTTAGTAGATTAAAGTTTCAACAGCCACACACGTACATACATACAAATTCCAAGAGGTAAATATCTGCAAAATCTACAACAAATAATTTTCAAGAATTTCTAAGAGAAATACCAGGCCCATAATTGGCTCTGTCCTTACTGCGCAGTGAATCAGCATGGCACTCCTCAGAAAACAGTACATAAATATCTAAAGCCAAATTAGAAGCAATTTAATCCACAGGAATTTAACAGCACTGACATGTTCAAGAATAGTGATTGCAGCTTTCCATTGTGTGGGAGTAAAGAGAGCAAATTCTGACCTGTTATTTGTCCGTGACACTTATTTTACTGGCTGCTTTTATTTTATAACCTCATTAAATTTGGATGATGAAGCATTAATTCTATGGGCCACATGTAACTGCATAGATTTTATTTATTTATTTATTTTTGGACAATAGTTGGTGAGTTGTTGGGCTGCATGAAGCAAACCCACTGTTCCAGCTGGTGTATCTCCTGACAGTGCTGGGGATGAGAATAATAATAATAATAATTTGAACAGTTACTCCACTCTCACGAGGATCAGGAAGCAGTTCTAGTTGTATTTAGTGAGAAGGCACCTTGTTATGCTTCTTGCAGATGGCACAGCATCACTATTTGTGCAAAAAAAAACCCCTCAAGTACATTAACCTTACAACAGGCTAAGCAATAGAAATACATGGCTCAACACAGTTTACATGGTTTAGCAGGGCATTCATGTGGAGCTGAAAGAGTTTCCAAGACTAGCTACTGTTCTTTTTAAACACATGCTCATCAGACACCCAAGAATTACATGGGCAAAGAAAAGGAATTTCTGGCCTTGGTGTCTATGAAGGGCATTCTCTTTATCTGTAAGGATGAAAAAATCCAAATGCAGTGATGAAAAAACTCCAAGAAATCCCCCCTACCCCTGATCAGGACTTAAGCTATCACCTTCTTTTCCCTCATCTCCTCCTGCTCCAAAACTCATTTATTTCTATTTGAAAGAGTGTGTGGATGGGGCTTTGCCTGTGGTCTTGTCTCCAGGTGCCACAGACCTGCTGGGGAGAAGCGTGGCAGGTTATGCACATCGCAGAGAAGATCCAGCACCAGCACAGAGCTCAGATGCTGCAGGATGACATTTCCCTCCAGCCAAGGGCCAGAGCAAGCTGCTTCTTCCTGGCAGCCAGGATGCATTCCCTGGGCTCAAAAATCCCCAGCATTGCTTCCCCTGAGTGTCATCTGGGTGTGATCTTGCCCCACGTTATTCCTTTCACAGGGCATTGCTGAACAACCCAGAGCAGCCATGAACTAAATCCTTTTTAAAAAATATTTACATAACCATCAAAAAATAGCTAGGCTTTGGGGTTGGCTTTTGAACATGTTTCAAAAGTAACCCAGATTCCTCAGGGTGAACAAAAATCCTTAACTGCATCCAATTTTGGTGATGCAAAGGCAACATAAGTCAGTGGAAAGGCTCTCTTAGTCCTGGGTGAGACCCAATGAAGGCAGAGAGATGTTCATTCTTGCCAGTGGGGAGCCAGGACTTGATCAAAACATGTTTGGAAAAAGAGCTGGATTTTAAAAATCCCATTAAATTGAGATGATTGTTTAGCATTTATTCTTAATTCGAGAAACCATTCCATATCACTCCATATGTTCAGAATAATTCCAAACTAAATTATTAGGGGGTCAACGTTGTCAAGCAAACAATTTTCACAGTCCCTTTAGTGGTCAAGAGAGGTTTAATTGATTTTATATTTTGCTTTGGGGGGGAAAAAGAATTCTTGGACTTTATACAGCTGATAATGGGGAAGTTGCAGTCACACTCTGCATTTCAGGAGTGCACAGCAGAATCAATATCACATTGCTCACCTCACGTTTCAACACAGACAAGGATGTTTTGCTCATTACTAACCCCAATACAGATGAAAGAATTTGAAACAAAGAATAATTGTTTGGGGGAAATCTCCTTATCCACAAGAGAAAAGAATTCTCTTCCTAATTTCACCTTGGTTTAAGTGAGGAGTGACTCTTTTTTTCAAACTGGAAAATATCAGTTATCTAGGGAATGAATTCAACAGATCTGGAAGCATTAAAAGGCTTTGGTAACTTACAGTGGCCATTCCCAAAGTGCAGTCTTTTCTCATCAGTGCCATGTTTGGACTTCTTGTATCCACAGAATCTACAAGCAACAGAGGATAAAAAAAAGTAATATAGAGAATTTTACGTGTTAACTGCAGGTGGAAACAGAATAAAATGTTTTCCCTCCACAATTAAATGCCTGTTTGAAAGTTTAATGATATTTACATTCTCTGTGCCCTATAGAGGCATGTGATGTTCTCAGGGAATTTGAGGAAATTGGCTAATGAGAGGATTTGTTGATTTTCGACCCCTACAGTTTAATTTTACAATTGCCTAAGAATGTGTTTATAGCATTTTTTAACAACTGCTGCAGGATTGGGGCTGCTGATGTTCGAGGGCTCATTACCAGCTAGGAAGCAGAATTTGGAGCTCCTGGGCAGCAGACAAAGGTTCCAAACTCTGCTCCTGCTGCACCCAAAGTGCCCTGCTCATCAAGGGCCCTCGGGGAAATGGGAGAGGGAATAAAGGTGCAAATCAGAGAGACCAACCTCCCAATCAAGATGTACACCACGACTGTGAGCAGAATAATGGCCACTGCTGCTGAAATGGCAATCAGCACCACCTGGCTATTCTCACTGGAAATGGAGAATGCTGCAAAGTTAACACAAAAAGATAGATAAATAAGCTCACACACACATAACACTGATTACACCACAACTGATGTGTATATAGGGGAACAGACAAGTTAAGTCATCACCATGGAGCATTTGGTCTCCTGACAGATATTTAATCTACTACATAATTTTTCATCAAACAAATAAATACAAGGGAAGAAAACATAAGACTCTGGCCATCTTTGACAATTTACTAAAATTGTTTCTGCTACTGCTGATTTGTACTTGCTGACTGTAGGAACTTCTGGTAAACTGATACTTACATATACACATGTACATAACTACAAACATACATATATTTTGTCACAGTCAGAAGGAATTTTGCCTTGGCAAGAAATCCCAGTCAGTCAATAATCATCACCTTTGCTCTCCCCTCTGCATGATGGAAAGTGCTTTAAGGAGTTAAGTTTCCCAGTTATCCTTGACAATAGCCACGTGAAGGTTGTGGAAAGTCAGGGCATGCAGAAGCAGATAAAAGGACTAGCCATGCTCAATCAGTGTCTACAGGAAAAATAAAGGCTATTTTCTGCCTTATGCTGAGGTGTGCACCACTGTCTCCTCTCACCTTCCACATTTCTACTTTTTTCCTTTTTCCCAGTATTTTTTGGTATCATTAATTTGCAGAGAAAACTCATTAAACCCTAAATTAATACATTTTTCACCTCTGCAACTGAATTTTTCTCCCTGATACAATTGTTTGTCCTATCTTGGGTTCTAGTTTCAGCTCGAATGCCAAAGCTTCTCGTCATCATAACACCAATTTGTAACCATTTCTTTAAACATGAAGCTTGTTTGCTTTTCAGAATAAGAGCTGAGGTGGGGGAGGAAGAAATGGGGATGAGATACATAACCTGTCTCAAAAAACACACCTAAGCCAAGTGAGAGACCATTTGGCTTGACACTACTACTCTTGGTAGAACTTGTTGCTTTCAGCAGAGCACGTCCTAGACCATGAGTTCTCAAGCCTTGAGTACATGAATAAGCCTTATGAGAGTGTATCAGAATTAGTCTTTAGCTGTGTTATAAATCTGAACAGTAGATATGAACCTTCTGTGAAAGCCTGACCTACCACAAAGCAAAGAGTCTCTGGTTTTATCTCATCAGCCTGTATCAGTAACTGGGCACCTAAGCAAAGGCTGACTTTTTGATGCATTAAGCCAAAAGAGAAAGTCTGATTAACTATTAATACAAATAATGAGAAAGCAACATTTAGGACTATGAATTTTATTAAGAACCTTTCTGATCCAACAACAGATCTTGTAAAGGATACCTATAAGGTCATTAATT
This sequence comes from Campylorhamphus procurvoides, assembly GCA_013396655.1. Taxonomy (NCBI): domain Eukaryota; kingdom Metazoa; phylum Chordata; class Aves; order Passeriformes; family Dendrocolaptidae; genus Campylorhamphus; species Campylorhamphus procurvoides. Next base: position 88,669 of record WBMV01008444.1, read on the forward strand.
AACTAATGTTACTATCAATGTATTAAAGAAAAAGGAGTTCCAGGGTACTGAATAATAACCCAGAACCACCCAGAAATGCAAGTGACAGACAGAAGGAACCCAAACAGCTCACCCTCCTGATCCCTACTCAGCTGAATGACCATCCTTCCCAGCCTGTGCATATTGGTTTCCTCTCAAGGCTCACAGGAGGCATCACCAATGCTCTGCAGTAAGGAAGAATTACACACCCACAGGAGCAATGGACCAATATAATATCCAATTATAGTCCATGGGGTTCAGGCTACAAATTTGGAACAGTGTGAGGCTGTGAATTTGTTTTTGTATCAAACTTCCCCTCTCAGAAAGGTTTAGCAAGGTATCAACTCTGGCACGAGGCAGAAATAGGGTAGGGAATGGAAGGAAATACCACCTGTGATAGTTACGGTATAATCTTTATATAATGTTTCAAGTTTAATGGCAGAATATAAAGTTATACAGCAATGCTACCCAGAAGGACACGCCATAAATAGTTATGAGACAGAGTTCCTAAACTAGAAGAGGAGGGAAAGCAGCCATTCAGATCAGTCAGCAGAAACCCTTTGGACCAATACGTACAGTCTGGGCTGGTTTCAAACTCAAACTTGCGGCTGTTTGTGCCGTATCCGGCTGCAGTTCGGGCTCGGATTTGGAAGACATAGGTGGTGTCAGGTTTGAGGCCACTGATGGTCACATTGGTGCCTTTGGCTCTCAGGATAGTATAGCTCGTCTCTTGCTCCTGCTTTTGAAAAAAAGGAAATGAGCAGATTAAAACCACACCCTGAACCCCAGAACCAATAGGTGGTGGGCACTAAATCGCTGCAAATGACTTGGGGAGAACAGGCATATTGCTGAATATTGATAGCCTGTACAAACATCACCTTTTAGCAAGAAATCTAAATCATTTAGATCATCCATAGACATGCTGGTATATGATATTTTATTAAATGGCTTTGCATAATTTTGTCCACAATCTGTAATACAATAGGAAAATGACTAAAATGTTATTTTTTTAAAAAAAAAGTACATCAGATTTGCCTCCTGCACTGAACTGGAAGTTGTAAGAGGCCAACTTCGACATTTTAGGGCCCTGCAGAGATGTTTGCAGGATACAGTTTTTACTGCCTTGCATTTTACAAGACCTTCATAATAGTCAGAAGAGAAACTCCACTCTGGGTCCTCAGCTCAGTGAAAAGGAAATTTAACTGGTTTTCTATTATGTTGTAAAAACTACAAGATTGATACATCCCTCTTCATTTGGGCAAAAAAACCTCACCGAACTCACTCCTGGGCTACACTCACAACCACACTCTGCCTAATAGTCACCTATTTCTGACATAATGACTTCTTATATAAAATAAGAGGAGGACTGTTTAGTAATTTAGTAGGTTTGGATACACTTCACACTATGTAAAAAGCTAATTCTGATAAAAGTATGTCTCGGGCCCACTGTAAGCACATAATCTTAAACTTTAAGCATGCATTTGGAGCCTGAGGTATTGCTTATTTTATTAAAGCCATCCTGTACCAAAAGAGCATTTTTGGCTTCCTCAATATGGCAGCTGGAACTGTCTCAAAAAAAATCTTGGACAGCAGCCACACATGTGGGAAACTGTGAGAATCTCAATTGTTTAGGTTCCCCACCATGGCCTTTTTTCATTCTGGAGGTGGTGGGGATTTCATACGCTGTCCTTTTGCTTTGAACGCTCTGCAAAACACTAAACCCATTGAGCTCTGCCTGCTTGAAAACAGAAACTGAGTCAAGGCACGTCGGATACAAAGCATCTCACCTAATTCCCACTATTTTCCCTTTTTTATGGCATTGCATTAGCTTGTGAGGCTCTGACATTTTAACTTTGACAACTGGAGTGCCAATGCACAAGTCCAGAGGTTGGAAAATCCTCAACACACTCATTGCCAAAGCCATTTCACCTTCTCATGTAAAGTTCAAGTGAGTGGAGTTGTTTCAGTGTGTTTACTCTGCAGTGCTGCCCACGGTAATAAAGTCAGGATAATCCAAGTTAGGAGGTGGACATCAGAAACTGCTCACTTTGCTGCCACAAAAGCCTAAGTGCCCCATTCTTGGCAACCTTCCACAGCAGGAAACAGAAACATTTACACCATTGTTGGGGAAATTGCCAGAATCTCCACGTAATATCCAATATTATGTCCAGGAGAAATCACAGTGAAAGGAAAAAAAAGGTAAAAAAAAAAAAAGGAACCAGAAAAAGGACCTAAAGGTTAACCTTCATTATCCCAACCTCAGATAGGGTGAGCTGGACCTGTTCCTCAAAGAATGACTATAAAAATGTTTACCATGGCCCATTTTCATTGCACACTAAAAATAAAACTCCTCAGTTTCCCAATACTTCTCTAAAAAGTTTTCTGTTATAAATTCAGGGAGAAAAATTACAGGCAGACATTCTAAAGAGCTAACAGGCTTGCAGAACACTATTTATTTTTGAACTAACAAAGGCCTAGTATTATAGTTTGCAGGCTTCCCTTATCTCATCATTCAGTTGCATGTAGGCAGCTATTTTAACTCCAAAGACATAATAATCTTGTCTTTAAAACACAAAATCTTTTGTGTATGCTCTGACTGGGCATTCATTTTGATCTTGCTTCAGGCTGCTTTTATGAAATGCAAACATTTCTTTCTGGTGCAGATACAAACGTGCAAGGGAAAATATAGTCATGGCCCTGTCTGTTAATAATCCGCAGTGGAACTCGGAAAATAAACGATTAAAACAATGGGATGGAGGATGTCACGGTATCTCAGTTTATGGGAAGCTTTTTACACACATATTTTGTAAGTCATTTTTTATGGTACTAGTAATCAAATCAGTGAAACACCACATAAAAGCCCAAGTTTATCTTTCTTGGGGGTAAAGTAAAACTTCAGAGATACAGCACTCCAGCTGCAAGAAGCAGAAGGAATACACAAAAAGGAGAGCCAGCCTTTGCAAAGCACCACTTGAATCAAACACTGATGATAAATTTGAACTTGGATGCACAAAGTATTTTCTTCCTGAATATTTCTGCATAGTTTACCAGACACAATCTTTACTGGGAAGCAAATCCCACTACTGTTGGTGTCACATTTGCAGATGACAGTTTATAGTTTTATATTATGTCTAATAGAAGACATATTCTGAAGGAATTTTAAATTTATAGTGGCAATACTTGTAAGATTGAGTGGTATGTCTTTTTTCAGATAAACACAAAAAATGCTTATATTATACAACATTTTTTCCATCAGCTCAATGTACACTTGAGAGGCCAAAACCTGACTACACATCTTTGGGATGAAGCCACAGTCCTGACACTGCTTCCCTCGTGGCCAGCTTCATCAATACATTTCCTACAAATCTCATGGCCTACCTACACTCAAAGTCAGAAAAATAGGCATTTAAAAGCAATAAAATGCATTGGCATGCAATTTAGTTTATCAGCCTCAGAAAAGGTACAAAGTGCATAGTTATGTGATGGTTTTAACCAGCCTGCTGAGCACACCATTTCCACGATGGCAAAACCAAATCTCTTTTAGCAATGTGAGACTGCAGATAAATTTCACTCATTGCTTGCAGAAGATTCACCTTAATAAAGTGTGTGGGATTTAGTTAGCGTGATTGTAAGCAGCATATTTAATTGAAGCAATTAATAGTTTATGAGTGGTATTTAGGAGATGGCTTTTTTTCCCCTGTTATCTTTGCAAGACAAGATACTCCTTCAAGAGAACAGAATTATGTGACTAAGGACAAGGAGAAGACAAAGTATATGGTTTGTGTAAGGGAAAAAAAAGGCTTTATTATTTGTGTGCTTTGATAGTTGAGACACTTAGAATTAAGCACAGCATTTTATGGATGGACTAAACTGGGATGTCATTTAGTACCATTAACTTAACATCATAAAGCAAAGGCCTAGGAGTTCTATATGGTATCCCTCAGAAAGAAAATTTTATTTCCTTTAAATGCTTCAAATAAATAGTGACTAGGGCTTCATAATCAGGCTTTAAAGAGTTTTACAAAAAAACTACATTTTACTTCAAACACTGAGTCTGAGAAACTGCCACACTCAGTTCCTAATTCTGTGAAGTGTCCAAGGTCAGGCTGGATTGGGCTTTGGGCAATGTGGAAAGTGTCCCTTTTTTCCAAGCAGGGACTTGGAACTAGATGGTCTTTAAGGACCCTTCCACCCCAAAACTGTCCATGATTCATTCCAAAAAAGTTAAAATAGTTTTTAAAAACTGTAGTTTCTAATTTCTCTAGAAACATATCAGGCTCTACTCTCTCAGCTACACAAGTGCAACCATGAAAAAACCCAGTGGAATAAGTTATTTCATTTCCCTTGAAGAAAATAAATATTTTCCACATATTTTATGTCAATGCCTTAGAAAAAAACTACACAACATCATAATTTAGATGCATGACATTCTATCCTTATTCCCAATCTATTCTAACATCTTAACACCAGTAACATGAAGTTACCCATAAATCACATATTCTTTCAAATTTAAAACCAGCCTAGCAAAATAATTTCCCAAACAAGGGAATTGGGCTGATCTGTATTATGCTATTAATGCTCTATCTTTTAATTTCTAAGAGATTACAAAAGGGATGCCACCTAAAAACGAGCAGGATGGAAAAGAATGGCTCAACATAAATAATCCACCAGCAATCAGATAGGACTTGTCAGCAGAAATACCCAGATTGCTGAATGTGAAGGGTTTATTTCCCAGCAATTGCCACTTGGCAGAGGTGGGGGTTCTGATGAGCACAGCCAAGGTGATTTCTGAAGCAGAACAGCAAACAGACTGGACTGGTTTAAAAAGAAAGCTCTTTTTTTTCAAAAAAGGAGGGATGGAGGAATGCTTAGAGACCTCAGACTAAAAGGGAGCATCTTCCAGAGGTGTTTGGGGAAGGAACAGAGGGTAATGGTCCAGCACAGGCTGCTCTGGCCTCAGGTAAGTTTAACAGAGCATTAGTTTTATACCTACTATAATTTGTAAAGCTTAAAAGGACAATAGATTAAAGCCTCCTGACAAGTTTTTTCCCCCATAAACCCTGAGAAATAAGCTTCTGACTGCCCAGTGGGCTGCAGAACACACATTAAAAACACCTCTGCCAGGAGGTTGGCTTTTTAAAAGCCTTTTGGCATGAATGGTCTGGCTCCTCCTGTCCATCAGCTGGTTCTCTGGTTTGAGAAAAACTATCTGGTGCATGTGAAGTCCTGATCACAGACTGCAAAGGGGAGAGACACCATAAGGTTCATAAGGTTGTCTTATAAAGCTGTTCTGTGACAACCACGCTCCATGGGAGTGGATACACCCACTGGGAATGTGCATCCAACAGCATGGAAAGGTGACAATTGCTTTGGACAGAAACCCCCCAATTTCAGTGTAGAACAACGATCAAAACATCCAAAATCAACAAACACACGAATGAAACTTCATGGCCATTTAATTAAAATGAACTGAATGCACACAGCAGGGGAAAAAAATAATCTCTCCCTTTGGAGCAACTAAAACCCAAGAAATCACCTGTATGGGTTTTGGTTGGGCTAGAATTAATTTTCTTCAGAGTAGCTAGTAGTTGGCTTTTGGATTTGCAATTAAGACAGGGTTAGCAATAAAGAGATGTTTTTGTTTTTGCTGAGCAATGCCAAGGCCTTTTCTGCCCCTCACTCTGCCCTACAGAGGGAGAGATCTCAAATTAAATGCAAGTTGATAATCAATCTGGCCTGTGCAATCCAGGCTGAAGTCCTGGCATGTGTCAGGGGTAGGTTCTTTGTGATAGAAATAGCTCTTTCAAGCCTTACTAAGAGACAAAAATGTCTCTTTTTTTAAAATTTGGGAATAGGAGAACTCAAATCCTTTCCCTTCTGAGGATGCACAAATGAAGACAATCTGATATATGAGCTGGTTCTCCTTTATTTCTTGAGCTTGGGATCTGGACTTGATCCTGCCCCCATTGAATCTGAAAAAAACCCAAAGTGAAAGCCCCCTGGGTGCTGCTCTCTAAGATAAGACTGAGCTGAAACGTTTAGGAAGTTTTCTTTTCCTCCTTTTATCACTAGCACTATGTATGTTTAGATTTTTACCAAGGTCTTTGAAGGCTAAAGGGCTCACCAGAAAATTCCTCCCAAAATCAGATTATGTAAGTTTGGGAGACATTTTTTCAGCATACAGACCTTGGAGCCCCCTTCTTCAGCTGAGGATCAAGGGTGGACTATCAATACCACATTGTCCCCCTAGTAAGCTCTGTGAGAAAAATTTCTATAGATTAAATGAATGCTCATGGAGTATTTTTAACAACATTTTCTAAGAGGATATCAGTACTTTGTCTTCTCTAGTACATATGAAATATAAGCCTTCTATGAAGAGCATTAGTAAATACTCAATTAAATCATTAATTCTGACATTTTTTTCAGAGTTTGGTAACTTCAGCACCAATATATTCTGTCAAAAAGTCTCTCTGATCTATCAAAAAATGGCTAATGCCACTCTTCACAATCTCCACAACTATTTATGGTTTTTCCAATTCTACTAGGAAGATTTACTAAAAAAGCCCATTCTATTATGGAGATACTTTTTTCCTAAATAGCAGAAAATGTCATTAAAAAGCAGGATCTATTTAAAGGCAGATTTTCTTTCAATTTAGGGACTTATAATATGTGAAGAATCTCTTTATTAATGAAAAGTGGGAACTTTCATGGTGGAAACCAGCCCAAAAGATAAGCCATCATCTTCCAAATCATTTTTGTGTACAAGCTGTTTGTGCCAAAGGGAATCTGATACATCAGGGTATGAACACTGACAGCACAATAGAACTAAGCAGGCAAAATGTACTCAAGGAAGAAAGAAAAGAAAGGAATTGACTGCACTATTCCCTATGTTTGTTCTGATGTGGCTGAGTTTGGAAGACAATACAAGTTAATTTCACTCTGTGTTTTCATGATGTTGTTACCCAAAATTGAACAGTTTCAACATTTAGTGTCTTTGAGGAAGATGTGAGTGAATGGGGCTGTTTCTGAATCCTTAACACAGACAAGATGAAATAACTTCCTTAAGTATTGCCAAGACAAAATCCTCCCCTTTGATCTTTCTTCCCACCTTTTCATAGTATTTGACCTCATAGTCCAAGATGATCCCGTTTGGGTGTTCAGGCTCCTGCCAAGAGAGGGACACGCTGTTCCTGGACGTCCTGTCCTTCCTGATGACCGTGATGGGCGATGGAGCTGCAAAGGGGAGGGGGGAGAGAAAAGCAAACAGAGTTTATCTCTGCTCCAGTGCTTGGCAAAGAGCGTGGTTTCCACTGAAAAGACTCATGAGCAAAGTGCTGGACTCGGATCAACATCCAGCAGCTGGATTACAGTCCTGGTACACGTGTCTTGGAGCACACTGGCCTCATGGAAAACGAGCTGAGACTCTCTCAGACTGGAGCACTGGTGGCAAGACAGCAGATGGTTTTGATCTGCTACTACAGGGTAAGCAATGAAATACTTTCAAAATACTAAAATATAGAACAAAATAGCAGCACTACCTACTTGTTCTAACGCTGAAGTGTTATCATTACCAGACTGCAGAGCTCTGATATGCAAGTCCAAACGCTGCTGGGATGCACCATATCCAAGGAACTCCTGCTATCCATGGCCAGTAATAACCAGCAGCCCACTGCAGAATATAGCCTCTTTTGTAACATTATTGGGTGAGCTTTCCAGATAAAAATTGCTCCCATACACACTCCTCCTTCACCGCATTTCTTTGAAAACGAAATGTGAATTGAAAAAACCTAAACTACAAAATGACCCAATTTTTTAGATGTGTCATCGATCAGAGTTAGGGATGACAACTGATTGCACACCCCAGACTCACCCACCACCCACAGCCTGGAAATATTATCAATGAAACACACACACACACGATCATAATGAGCTAAGATTCGTGAGCATCAGTTCAGTTTTAGACCACCCAGCTCTATGTGTCGTTCCAAGACCAGGTCTGGGTTTCCTGGACTCACTGAAAGCCATGCAATTTTTTTAAATTGTTTTTTTTCTGTTTCTTTTGGGTTGGCTTCCCACTGCAAATGCTTCTCTTTCATGGCTCTGGCCAAAATACATCAGATTATATCTTACAGATCACACACCAAAGGTTGTAATTGTCATTTAGAAAAAAAATCTTTCACTAATAAACGGCCTTTTATCTTGACATGTAAAGAAAATGTGTTTATAAGTTCAACATTTTGCTATCCTAATAAAAAAAGCTCTAGAGCTGATCTAAACAATTTAATATCAGCTGAATCCTATAAAGTTTTTACTGTGCATATAAAACTAACTGCACTTTACAGGCATTACATATTTGCTTGCTTTAGCCAGTGCCCTTTCTGGGTTTTTCATTTCTGCAAGAGAACTTGCAATAGTCAGGGGAAAAAATAATAATAAAAAAGAAAGATAGATAGATAGTTTAGATAGATAGATAGATAGATATTCCCCTTTTCACATTCATTCTGGCTTGAACACATCCTCTGAGCAGCACTTTCATATTTCACGTGGTTCACAATAGCTTTTTGAAACTACTAAAAAGTTCCTTTTTTCCCCCCACCAATAGAAAGAATTTATCCTGAAGTTAAATTAGTAAAATCAGTCGCTGGGGTTTATTTATTACAAGCAGAATGGGGAAGAGTCAGTCTGTTTTGCTCAGCTGCACCAGACCTACGTTGGTGAAGAGCTGAAAAGCACTAGGGGAAAGCATAGAGGACTCGTTTGTAATTAACATCCTTCAGTAATTCCACTTGAATTGCACTCAGGCACAAAGCAGGGCTAGAGCCAAAACACAAAGTGCTTAGCAGGCTGAAGTTCTCTCCCTCAGCCAGCTCTGTGTTAACTTGTATACTCATACTTGCTGCTTTTATGCTCTCATAAGTCATTTTTATGTCTTCTTTTTAAGTCGAGCTATTCATCTTTTTTTAGTATGTGAACAGATAGCCAAGCCCAGTCCCCCAGCTGGTAACACTTCCCATTAAGGTAACATTAATACTGATTTTATGAATAATTAATTTATGATTAACAGAAATGGCTTTTCCCCTAATAAATTATGGTAATTTGTGCCCTAAGAGATTCTCAGGCCAGGCTGAAACAATCTTACATGCTCCAATACAGGCATGCTTTAAAAAAGGGCTTTCTTCCAACACAGTATTAATTATTTTGAGCTCATTTGCACACATCTCTGCAGATGCTACCAGTAACTTATCTCACAGCAGTTTATTAGAAAAGCATCTGCTGCACAGTTATCAATAACATTATAAAACATTCATATACCTTTTCTAATCCCCGGGGCTCCCAAAGCTGCTTCAAAATTATACAGTGTCTGGGAGAGACAGCATCCCACCACATGGAGGGGGAGAAATGGATAATCAGGGGAACACAATGTTTTAGGCACCTTTAATCCCACACCGAGGAGATAAAATGAAAAGAATTACCAGCATAACCTTTCTTTGCTGGACTGTGATGCAATCTTGGTTGTTTTTCTGCTGTACCTGCCAGATATCAGCAGATATACCATGAACCAGTGAAGGCATCACCATGTACAGCCATGCATAGTCTTTAGTCTTCTGCATGAGGAAGAAGGAACCAAGAGTGTCCTGGAGAGCATTAAATAACTACAACAGGATGGGACCAAACTCAAAACCAGGCTACAAAAGGGAATAGAAGTACTTCAAATTTAGAAGAACCATTTTTTCATCCATATCCCATGACTTTTCTATCTTAAATAGTTGACAATTAGATTGTGCAAGAACAGAAAGTGAGAATAAATATTTTCAGTCTCCCCATCTCCCACCAAGAAAACAAAGTTTGCACTGTAGGTTAGCAAATAATCAGACATTATCAAGCTTTTTAGCTTGATTAATCCAAGTTTTAAAAATTATATTAAAGTATCAGTAGCAATACAGAGGTTAAATTAGTTTATCATTTACAAAACATGGATTTAAAGGTAAAACTTAAGGAGAATACTTTTTCAGGCTAAGATGAATAAATGCTGCTTCAGTGATTTTCTTAATTAATCCCATGTCTCATACGCCTCTATGTATTTACATTTTTATTGGTATTTTGATTAATACATTAGCACTCTCACCTTCTTCACTTGAGTGAGAGCTGTGTTTTTTTGGCCATACATTAAGAGGTTCCCTAAGCAGTCACACACAATGCATATAGAGGCATTTTTACACATCACATGGCCAGTATTTGTCTGGTACTCCAATCTCCCTGCTTCGAGCAGTTAATATGAACATTCAAAAGTCCTTGGAGATAAAGGGGGAAATGTCCTTTGAGCGCTCAGGGCTGTCAGGTAGCATTTGTGACAACTGGGAATGTGCCTGTTGAAAAGGCAACAAACACACTGATCCAGAGAGCTCAGGCTCACAAGTGTAAAAACCTCCTCAGTCGTGGCTATTAAAGGTGCAAGCAAATAGCGTGAAGGGTCTAGCAGAGACGACAATAAAACTCTGCTCAAATTGATTTCCCAGTGAAACTGACCCCAACAGATCATTTGTTTTCCTCCAGTTTAAGAGCAGCTATATATAAATTTCCTTATTGACTTTTTCCTTATTCCTTGGTTATTGTTTTCATATGTGACTGGCTTACAGATGTACGTATGCTCGAGGAGAGAATTCCCTGTCCTGTGACAGAGAGGACTCAGCACTAACTTTGGGAAGCCATGTGTGCACGACTGCTGAAACATTTAGAGTCTTTTTGTTTCTTGCTAGGTCACAAATTCAATTTTAGGAAAGGATTTAATTCTAAAATGACTCACAGCTCGCCTCCAGCTTTTGCTTGCAACTGAGAGTAAAACGTGCTTTGCCTAGGAGAGCAAAATATTTCAAACTATGCTGAAATATTGTGACCAAGAACATAACTGAGCCAGCAGAATCCACTGCATTACCCAATTTTCAATTTCTGCCCTGCTGAACTAATGGAAGGCTAGTTCCTTTTCCTTCCTTTAGAAAACTGATACTTTTATTATCTAATCATAATACTGCAATCTGATATAACATATAAATTTTCTTTAATGTCTATGATGCCCCGAGGAGGTAATGTGGAACAAGAGCAGTAAATAAAGATCATAACTTGAAAATTAAATCTGCATTCTCTGACAGCAGGGTCCACTGGGACCCAAACCCAAATCTCTGTCTTAGAGAGTCCAAACCACAAAACCATCATACAATTCAAAGTAGAAATACCGGTGTCTGAATGAACAAACTGATCTCTCACTTAAAAATAGAATTCTCCAGAATGCTGGAGTCATGTCCACTGAGCCAGGACATGTGAGAGAACACCGTGGTGCAAGATACCCATGCATGGCTTGGTCTGCTCTGCTCAGAATGCTGCACATACACAGTTTGACTCACACAAACCCATCTTTATCCATCCATTGCCCTGCCAAGCAGCATTCAGCTTGTGACAGGGCCCAGGTAATGACTCACAAATCAGTATAAGGACATGAGATCTGCATGAACAGCTACCCTTGCACTTGGATTCTTTAACATCCCCAGCATCTCTTCTGTGGATTAGTGCATGCAAGGGGTTTGTTATAGAAGCCTGCCCACAGAAAGCAGGACCTGCACTGTTTTAAACCTTGTCTGATCACATCACTGTTTACTTCCTTTGCAGTTAAAGGTGCCACCTCCCTCTATGTGATTGTGCTGAAGTAAGCAAGCCTGATCCCACATCCCTGATTCCACAGGCACATTCCAAGAGGGCCCAGCCAGTGCTGGGGGTTCCAGGTGCCTCCCAAGAGGCAGGAGGAGGGGGAAACAGTCCCACTTTAAACACTTAGGAAACCTGCTAAACCCTACACGCCCCTCTTCCAGACTCAATTACCCCAGCACTTCAAGGTGTGTGCAGACACAGTCCTTTGCCCTTTAATCTCCAGGGCACGTACTTAAACTAGCAGAGTACCTGTGTTTGTGTGCCTGCACCTTCTCCCTGAGCTCAGACAGGCTCAATATATTTTTATGGCTTGGGCTGTAAAATGACATCTGATTCTGTAACATCATCAGGTGACCATCAGCCAGAAGGTGATGTGCCTTCCCTGCCACTGGGCACTGGGGAGTTCAGTCATCCCAGCAGCCAGGGGAGACATCACATCAGCATCCAAGACCCTCACACCAGATCCAGGCTGGCTCCCAGGAGGATGCAATCATAAGGAAGGGGGTGAAAAACACCCCCAGTTTCTGGGAGTGGGATATCATAAAGAGCTGGGCATTTATACATATCAAAACGTGGAAGGAAAGAAGCAGGACAAAACTTCCAAGACAAATAGAGGTTGACTACCTTCGGATGAGACAAAGCTGTGTCAGCCTCTCCCAGAACCAGGGCAATCCAAAGACTCATTTATCCATGGCTATTTTACTGGCTGGCTGCCTGCATGGTGGCACAAGTGCCCAAAAGCATTTAGGAGAGGATGGAGAGCAGGCTGTGGTTGCAGACCCAGACTCAGATGGGCTGCAGGCACTGCCCAGGTGCTGGGGGGGAAAGGCAGCAGGGACTGCAAGGGGAAAACAAGCAGCTTCAGCAGGAATGACACCAAAAGGCAGCTGCTTGATTTCCCTCTCAAGTGCAGGGAAAAGCAACCCTCTGGGCAGCAGCTGCCACTGGACAAGTGATTATTAGAGATCATTCCTCACTTTTACAAATAAACCCTAAATTAAAAGCGAACTTCATTAAGTGTAGCACACTCATGTTCTTATTTCTCCCCCTTTTTATTAAAAGAGATAGCAAATGCCTTCCACAGAGCAAACAAAATGTTTGATTTGCTCATGTGTTTAACACATGTATCGTAAATCATGAAAATGCCATGTCCATTTGGGAAGTATCAGGCTGCACGAGGCACTTGCTTCAGAAAAGGAAAATTATGGTGCCATGGTGCTCACAGCTGTTATTTCAGAGAGCAGACAAATGCTGGATGTGCTTTCTTAAGGATTCAGCCCAAAGGTACTCATAACATAAACGTTATTCTTTCTGTTCTCCGCTGAGATGCTGCTGGTGGGAGCTTTGCAGGACTTCATATTTCTCACTGAATGTGTTAAGAGTGTATCAGTTTGGAATAAACAGTTTTGCTTTGCCTTCCCTACCCCTTTGTTAAGTTCCCTTGTAGGGTGTTAGAGCCTCGTGCTTGCTGGGGGGAAGATTTTGGCATGAAGAATTTATTCACCATGCTCATGGAATCAAAGGTCAGGTGATGAGTAGCCTTTCCCTTTCTGGGAACATTTAACTATTCCCAGAGAAATCCCATTCATGATGTAAGAATATTCTTAAGAACTATCTTTAAAAATGCCAGTTCCTAAAACTGGAGAAGACAATTGCCCTCAAATAAGTAATTTATTATATAAAAATGTTTCTTTCCTTTTAAGTAATCACCAAGAGCTCCTGAACAGGTCTGTCACTAAGTTCCATCAGAGGCTTTTCAGCTTGGTCAGAACACAACATGAAAAGGAACACTTCTCAAACTTCTTGCCCTGTCATTTGGAGCAATTACTTTTGTGATGGTTAGCTAGGAGAGAAGAACCTCTGATGGAAAAGACTTGAAAGATACTGACATCTCTTTTCATATTCTTTTGGATTTTGGGATGATTTAATATTCTTCTTTGGTTTAAAATATTTTTTTAATGTATATAGAGGCATATTTACTTGAAGGAATGCTTGAAAGAAAGCTCTTTCATACATAGTCTACTGTCAAAGTTGACAGTGCAAGAAAAGTAAAAATAAACAAAGAAATACAACCCTTTGAGGAATTTCTGTAGTCAAGCTTAGGAATTCTGAGTACAGTCACGTCACAGAACTGCAAAGCTGGCACTAGTGAGAAGTAGCAAAGTCTTTAATCTTCAGAACAAGGTCTACTGGCTTCGGGAGCAGGATGAGACATCCTCAGGCTCCAAGCAGCTTACGTAGTTAAAACATGAGTAAAACCAAAGCTGCATGTAAACCAAAGTTATGTGTAACATGTAGGGGTGCTTACCTTCAAAAATATAATTTGATTTTATATTAGGATGCTTTTAAAACCCAGCAATTACTAAGTTAATAATTCCTATTGCAGGACTAGCCCCCAGACCCAAAGAAATATCTTTTTTCCCAGCTGTCCCCAGCCTGCAAACTGGATGGAATTGCTTCAAGAAGCGAGGAAGTTGATAGCTCTGTTTACAATCAGGAGGAACACAGACTATTTCCCTCAAGAATTACCAAGGATGCTAGCACAGATACCAGAGAGAGCCAGAAGTCTAGGGTATGTCCTTAAGCATCCTGTTAACCACATTTCTTTATTTTCACTATTTTCCCAAACTAAGATAACTCATGGTAAGGACTCACAGCAGCAAGTAGAGACAACCATCATCCACCCATTGCAGGATGCCATTTCCCCATGACCTGTGGGACAGGTAACTGGGAGTGCAAACCCTGGCTGAGCCACCAACTTCACCCGTGAACTTTCTCTGAGGTCAGGAGTGTTCACATGAGGACTGTGCTGCAATGAAGAGACCAGTGCATGTCACAGGCTTTGAAGCTTTGGCAGAGCTTCCTTGACATTCAGGGGAAAAGGGATCAAAGGCTTTGCAGGCAGAACATCTCCAGCTAATAACAGGCTATGCATGGAGTGACATTGTTAAAACACTTCCCTTTTATATCCCTAAAGGAGGGGTTTTATTGAGTTAAAATGATCCTTGAATAGCCTCTGGGCCGAACTGTAAAACACATTTGAAAAGCGTAAAATCTTTATTTATGCCAGGAATGTTTGAAACTCAAAAGATAAATGTCATTCAAAGAAACAAGCGTGTCCTAGGTATTCAGTCTGTAATGGGGCACAGCTGTAATAACAGCCAGTGAACCACAGACTCCCTACATCATGTCATTAGCTCACTTTTAATAAGTCTATCTTCTTGTCCTTTTTATAAGGACCAGAGGGAAAGAAAGACATATATCATCCCCCAAACATCTGGGGCTTGCTCAAATTGTCTCTCTTAGAAGACAGATCCACTTAAGGGACTTGCCTTGGGATATACATTGTAAAGTGCACAGCCCCTCTCTAAATATGGATTTTATTTAAGCAGGGAGCATCACACATCATTTGGAGTTGCTGAAGACAGCACAGCCTCGTTGAACAGAATAAAGGCTGAACATATAAAGAGCATCAAAGTTCCCCTGAAACAAAGCTTGAGGCTGAGTTTATTCCCTTGAAGCAACAGATCTCAGGCAAATAAAATCCTAGTTCTGAGGAGCTTGTAACAAGTCTTTCTAGGAGCCACATGAGTGTTTGCTTAGCACAGCACTGAAAACCTGACTGCTTCTGTCTCCACTGTAAACGTTTAACCCTTCAAGCTGAAAGTGACACGTGGCTTGAAATTTTCAGTGACACACACAGAGCAAGATATTATAAACCAGCTACATCTGCCCTGTAAGACTCCCAGTGATCCCAATTTCTGTACCACGTGGTACCACTTTTGTTCTCAAATATTTTTGGAATATTTCCATCCTGGCTCCTTGCAAAAACTCCATAGTTCTTTATTGGTCACCTTCTTCTTAAACAAACTCCTGTGTTTCAAAACCACTTGATTTGACAGCTAGTCCATTTAAGAAAGTGGAGTAAATTAAATTTGATTCAATGGATGTAACATACTGGGCTGTGTGTTTGCACTACAAGAGAGTATCTGATTGGTGTGTTTTTACCATGTAGTTATTCATTAATCCAGAAAAAGATGACAGAGAGAAAAAATGGATTACCAAGTGAACTTGTAGCCTGATCCTGCCCAACAGAAGCAGTTCCTGCAGCCATCTGTTTACCTATGGCTTGTCATACAGGGGTTAAATGATAAGCCAGATGATTAAAGAGGTTACATGTTCTGCTTTCTGGGTTTTAGAAATACAAAAGATAAAACAAGCAGACTCCTGATAATCAAACTATTGCTGTTCTAGGGAAGCCTGAGGTGAAATAGGGTAGATTGGGGTTTTTTTGTTACTGTTTATAATGTGGCTGTGCATAAGATGCCTTAGTTTGGATTCAGGGGTGGGTTATTCTCTAATACCGTTGAGATCTTGCTTTAAAAGCCTTCAAGTCCTGAAGAGTTAAACAAACACAAACTACATTCAAAGCTATTACAATGTGCTCTTAGTGACTAAAAGAAAACAATCTATTTTATTACCAAAGAGGCATGCAGTAATATCTGAGGTATTAAAAAAATACCAACAAAGGAAAATATTTGGGTATTTGTTAGTGCTCACTTTGGGAAATCCCCAAGTTTCAACAAGCTGAGAATGCTTTCGGTATTTGTTTCGTTTTAGACAATAAATACAATGAGAGCTGTATTTATTACTTATTAGACATGCCATTATCATATTGTTTGATTTTATAGTTGCTAGAACTAAGGAATAGAAGACTAAACAAAACTGAGGAAACAGACTTCAGATCAGAGAAACAGAACCACTTCTTGTGTGGTGAACCTTTGCTGGGAGGAAAGGATGGGGATGGCACTGCTTGTGCTGGAACACCAGTGGGACCTGCCTTATAGACCAGCCTCTGCTAACAGGGCAGACTTCTGCAAGTTCTAAAAGTCTGCTCTACATTGCAAAGAACTCTGCAGAGATGTCTATTTATAATATTAAGTCAACTGGGTCCTTGAGTAAAATATTCATCTTTTTGCCCAGTATTCCTGAGTCCTACCTTTAACCTGTATGACAGTGTGGTATACCATAAAAACACTGATGGGGAAAAAACCACCATTGCTTTCTCAGGCAGCACCTGAAAAACACAAAACACACAAAACTCACCTATGTCTCAGACCCAATGGCTGTTTCACATTGGAAAACCTCCTCCTCCTTCTTTGCAAACTGATTACCCAGCAGACTGTCTGCATTGTCCCAAATCTTAGTCCCTGTGCAGTGAATTCCATACCCTATTTCCATTTAGAACTCCTTGGGCTCCAGGTGAGTTTTCTGCTTGCCACAAGCCCAAGGGCAGGACTGCCCTGACCTGGACTGCTCAGCTTTTCCCTCTGGGTTACTTATAATGCTCCAAGGGAACTACAACTTTCTGGTCTTCACAGATAAATAGATTTATTTAAAAAAAAAATAAAAAAGCCCCACAAACTGTATGAGGAAAGCCCAGTGACCCTGGAATATCTGTGCTGAGACACCTGATCCACGCCAGCAGGACACCCAGCAGGGTGACACGTGTGTGAGCCTGTCTGTGTGACACATTCCCAATTAGCATGTCACCTCCGAGGGCTCTGGGTTCCATATCCTCTCCTGCAGCAGCCAGTGACCCTTCCCAAACGAGGTTGATTGGTGTTATTAGGAGATAACATCTGCCTGGTGCAACAGAGTGATGTGAGGTGAGAGCAGCAGCTCCGCTTTGGGGGAACTCACAGGCAGCTGGATCAGACTGAAGGCACAGGTTATAATGCAATCAAAGAGGATGATCAACACTCTAAATTAAATAGAAACATTTACCCTTTGCCTTTTCCATCCAAACCAAAGATAGGAAGGCTTACAGAAATTAGGAATATTGCAGTGCCTTATTTGCAAAGGACCTGCGTTTTGGTTTTGCTTTTGTGTTTTTCCAGAGCTGTCTGTTCATTAACCTCTGCTGGAAGGGAAAGAAAACAAAGTGCAACAAAACCACAGCAAAACTCAGAGCAGACAGTTGGGGAAAAAACCCAAAGCAATCCAATTTCCTAAATAATTCTGAATTCCCCTCAATTCAGTAGGCTGTATCTTGATTTTGTAATAATTATGTACTGTAAAATGCATCATCCTCTTTGCATTCACAGCAGCAGCAGAATCAGAGTTTGGATGTTTCCAGCCTTACAAGTGCCAACAAAACACACCTTTCCTTTCCTTCTAGACCAGGTTTAAAAACCCTTTAAGCAAACCTTATTGAGATTGTTAGTTACAGACTCTGGGAGTCCCTGCAAAGGTACTGGTGAATTTTTCAGCAACATTTGAGGTGACACTGTGTGTGTGTGTGTATGTAAACCCCAAAGGTGTGTGCATGTCTGTGTATGACCCCTTTTCTGTACAAAAAGGGAGCTGCTGTGCATTTTGAGTGCCTCTGAACATACCAGCTGAATTGTTAACACACTCTGGCACACCTCCCAGTTGCTGCATTACACAAAATGAGTTCTATGCATGTGCTGCTCTATTAGGCTGATGATGGATTCATAGGCAGAAATGCCCATGTGTATGGTGAGAAACATGGAGAAAAATGTTTGTACAATTTGCAGGGGGCCTTTGGAGCTCAGAGACACAGCAAATGTCACTCCAGCCACTGCCTGCCTAGTTCATCTGAAGTAAAGATGTACACTGCCTGATTTTTACCACCAAGAGAACTGCCCCCACAAACCCATGTTTTTGTGATTAGGAAACATAAAACACTCTGCAGCTGGAAACTTCTGTACTTGAAAACCACAGGTTTGGGTGGGTGAGAAATATTCTGCAGAGCAGCTTTTACTAAGCTGGGACAGGACCTGACAGTGCTTGGATGCTGAAAATCCCAGATTAAATCCATCCCCACGATCTGTTCTGCCCTACTGAGACCTCATCCACATATTAACCTCCCAAAGAAATGCACCTCTCTTGAGTCCAGCAGAGTTTAGTCACTTAGCCAAAGGTTTATCCAACTGGTAGATGCCCCTGTCCTTGATGGAATGCACCTAAAGTCAGAGCAGATAACAGCCATAGTATATGGCTTATAGTTATAATAGTTATTGTAGTTATAATAGTATATGGCTTATAGTTATAATAGCCAGGTAACAGTCATAGAGTCATGACTGGCCTTTGGAATCTTTTGGTCTCTTCCAGATCCAGCTCAAAGGTGCTTTAATTCTTTTCTTGCAACACCTCCCAGTCACACCATTAATTACAATGTCATTTAAGATGATCATACTTTTTTCTCCCCACCCTCTGCCCAGGTGTTTAAGTCTGACATTAGCTAAAAAATACACTTCTGGTGTAAAGTAAGATCCCTTATTTTTGTGATCTAACAGTAAGGGAATGCAAGACAAATTGCATTGCTGTAACTATGCTTTAAAAGATTACTTAAGTACATATCTAAGGGCTAATTTTAGCAACTTGCAGAACTTCTAAAGGGGATTCTAATACAGTAAACCAACTGGCATGATCAAGACACACCACAAGTAAGCCTGTAGTGACTCACACCACCTAAATGTACTTAAATTGAAAATGGGCTATGCATTAAAGTAGAAAACAAACCAACAAACTACTTAAGCAGCCTGTGGATTGCATTAAACAGAGCTGCTCCTGCCAGAAATGCATTGGCTTTGCCACATCCCAGGAAATGTGTGTTCCAGACCCAAATCAAAATGCACCTTGCATCCCAGTGCCCTGGGGAAGCACATTGCAGAGCAGGAGCCCCTGCAGAGAAACAGCTTGCACTGATCCTGGGCACTTCATCCTGTGGGGCATCCCTAGTTGAATTCTAACTGCTCTGGTGGTGAACAGGCTGAAAGGCAACACCTCTGATACAAGGAGGAGGAGAAAAGAGAGCAACTAAACTCAAGCCGCTGGTCCAAATACCCCAAAAATGTAACCATAACAATAGCAAACGGAATGGACATAAAACACAGGTTTCAGAGCTGGAATCAATGCCTGGACAAGAAAGAGATCATGGGAAGATGTCTCACTTGGGTAGATTCCCCTCTGCAGTCATAGTTAGCCAGCCCTCCAGAGCCTTTGGGAAAGTAGTGACTGGTGTCAGGCAAACAGTCTGTTCTCACATTTTTATGCCTCCCCCTAAAGCTGATCTGAGATCCGAGGAGAAGACACCCGTCCTCTGTGGTGAAAAACACTGCAACCACACAGCCCACCAGGAGAATGCCTACTTAGATCAGTGTTGACTTGTTTGTGATTTAAGGGAGACAGAAATGTAGGTATTTTGGGGATGGGGCGTGGGATGGGAGGAGGTGGGAGAAGACTTGCTGCAAGCATGCATGCCTTCAGTACAAATCTTCCTGCTGGGGAACTGCATGGAGCATAAAACAACAGACATTGCAGGATCTGGTCCTTCTCTTCCCTGGCAAACATTGCTCTTAAATGCCACAGAAGAGCCCAGACCCTTCATATATTTCTGACAAATGGAACCTCGTCAAATGAGAAGCAAAGGGTGGAACAGTGCAGCAACGACAAAAGCTCTGATCCCACAGTCAGGGCTTCATGCAGGGCCTCAAAGGCTTCACAAGTCTCCACAGAAGCAGGGCAGTCCTTTTGTGCACTATCAGCTACCACACCAGGACCTCATTCAGTATTCAGCTCCACACCCCCATCATGCTGGCAGTAATTCAGAGCTGCTGAGACAACTTGTAAAGGGGAGGGGAAAAAAAAAGCTGTGTTTTAAACCACTCTGATTTTATGTTAGCTTTTTATGTGTCTAACATCAAAGCCTTTTTTTCACGTCTATTTAATCAAAATTAATCACTAAGATTACTAAAGTAATTTATGTTGGAGATTATTGAAATGAGTGTTTTATTAAAATCTGGTTTTATTAATAAAACACATTCTGGTGGAGGAATCATGTGAGTCTGCTATTAAAGACTATTAACTGGGAACTGGGAGTTAATCATAACAGTCGTGCTGCCTGCCAGGTCCTTTGACAGAAACACACACTGGGTTTGTTTCTGCTCTTACTTTTACAAGAATATTCAAGTCAATTAGTTGCTCCAGCACACCAAGAGTAAATTCTGGAAAGCAGAGCAAAGGAAACAAAGGTACACCCAACTCAGGGGTTTTGAACAAGGGAAGGGTAATCAGAAGGAGACTCACCAGCCTGATTAGTTGTGATGCTGACAGCAGCAAATTGCCTGGAAAGCGTGCTCAAGTCAGAAACCCCGTTGACTGCATCAATCTCAAAAGTGTAATTGGTGTGTGCCAGAAGGTCCACGACAGTCACCGTGGTGTTGGTGAGCCCAGCCTGGCGGGGCAGGAACCTCACATTGTCACTGCACGGCTCACACAGCTTCGTGTTCCCACCACACTTTTTGCAGATGATGTTGAAAGTGACATCCTTGCGACCCCCGGTGTCGAGGGGCCAGCTCCAGTCCAGGATAACAGAGGTCTCATTGATGTTGGAGATCACGTTCCTCGGAGCAGACGGTGGTCCTGTGAGAGGAAATCAGAGGAATGAGGTTTTTCTCTCTCAGAATGCTCTAAAAGGAGAGTAACGAGGGCGCAAAAGTAAAAAGCATAAATAACCAAACCCTTCCAGTTATCTCCTGAAATATTTCAGTAGACTACAGACCTAGACTATTAAAGACCACGTTCTCTTATAAACAGGCACTGCTCTCAGGGTTAATTGGCAGCAATTTAAGAGCCCTGTCTGTCCTGCCTGGTGTGAGAAGAGGTGAGGAAGAGGATGGCTGACTGCAGTGGGACATGGGAGGAAGCAAGCAAGCTGTTGGTGAGGTCCAGATGGAGGAGCAAGAATGACAGCCCGGAGCACAATGATGCTACTCACTGGTGCAAGCCATGGATGGAGGGTCTTTCTCAGAGCGAAAGTAATTCTTTTCACACCTGCAGTTCAGAGAAGCATCTTCGTAGGTGGAGCTGTGAGGAGGGCACTTGGCACACTTCACGTTGCCAGCAGAGGCTTTGTAAAACCCAGGTCGACAAGCTGCAAAATAACAGGGGTACACTTTTAAATTCCATGGGCATCTTGATTTTAACATGTGACCACTGTCCTGGAACCTGTCCATATGTAGATCGCAGTTTGCAGACATTTATGGTCTGAAATTACAGATTTTTCTCATAATGAGGGCTGATGGAAATAAGACCTCTTGGTAAAATGAAGTTCTTCATGCATTAGCTTGCATTTGCATCTGATTTTGCCTGGGAAACAAAACAATGCATGGCACCACTAAGAAGAAACATTTTCTATTACTCATTTTGAGAACTTCACTTATTTTGCTTCTCTTCTGGCTAATTTACCAAAACACTGGCCCTGTCCTGCATAAGAAGCTAACTTTATCCTCTCTCTACTGCCAAGGTTTTGCTTACAAGGGCACATTAATTGTAAACTGTGCCTCTTCAGTCCATCAGGGCTAAGCAAGCCAAAGCCAAGAAAATAACCTGAATGGTGACAGATCTATTCCATTCCTGAAGGACCATGCATCTGGCTCAATGAGCTGCTTCTGATACTATCAGGAACTCACATGGTCTGCATAAGGAGGATATTTTTAACATTAACCCACTCCTCCAGGGATGTTTCTCGACCCACAAAAGCTGCTTCTGAAAAGCTCTGGGTGGTGGTGTTTTATTTACATTGGCACACTCCCTCTGCTTTGGCTCCTGTTGCATTTTAAACTGACTCAGGGTCACATTTGCATCAGAAGAAAACAGCCTTTGAAGTAAGTTACAGAAATGAACAATTTAGGAAATAGCTTTTTATGGAAAACCTATGCAGTGAAATAACACTGTTGACTTCTTCCCACCAAGATGGTATCACTATCTGAAAACAAAACAAAAACATTTAAAAAAAAAAAAAGAGATGAAAATCAGCTTGCAATCAGCAGATTCTGCTGTTCAGCTACTGCTTTCCCCCCCAAGACACACATCCCACTCCAAATGGGATTTATGAAGCACAAAATTCTGGCTGACACTGATCACTCACAGGTCTGTACTCATACCTACAAAAACCACACACTAACAGCACAAAAAGGACATGTTTACCTTTTCCTACCCTTTGGGTCCTCAGCAAACACTGCCCAACACACAAGCACATCTGGAAAACCCCAGTATGTTGTCATTACAATATAATGTTATAAAAAAAAGAGTGATACAAAGAAAAACATGACTTCTTTTTGTGCTAGGGCCCTAGACAGTTAAGCTTAGATAAAGTTGCCTGGTACCTGTCACTGAATTGAATGCTAATTTGCAGCCAAAAGAATGGGTTTACCAGGCTCAGGAAACACACTTTGCAGCTCTGCTTTAGGGAGATGAACTGATTCATAAACGTGGGATAAAATCTGAGATACAAGACTACGTGGTCTTTTGTGTTCACTCATGCACTGCCGAAATAGCAAAGTCTTTGAATGGGCAGCTTGAGGTAGAAAAAAGGTCTGAATAAAAAATACAGCATCTTTATAAGTGATGAAGGAGAGAGGGAAGCTGCAGCTTACACTGGATATTCACCTTCCACATTACTGTCTGTGACCAAAACCTAATGGAATATCTGGGCAAGGCAAATTCTTTGGCCAGTTCCTGGTGCCAAGCAGTGAGAGAACAACTCCTCTGCCCTGCTCTGAAACATCTTAATAAAGGAATCCCTCCTCGGTGTGAGAAGCATGAAGTGTGTCATCAGATGTGCTAATCTCAGCCACCCTTCAGCACTTCCCCGTCCTGGCTGCAGCTGCTCCCTCTGTCCTCCCTGTGAGCAAAGCAGCTGGGAAAGGCACCTCCTGCTCCAGCTTCCCTCCTGCAAGCCCTGAGGGAACAATCCCAGGCCCAGCAGGCAACCTGTGAAAGCAGAATTGCCAAAAATGACCTTGTGGGGAAGTTCCCAGAGCCCAGCACCAACCCACCCAGTCCACCTTCATCTGGCATTTCTGGTGTTTCCCCATCCTCCTGCAAGGGAGGTTGGGGATTTCCCTCTACCTTGAGGAAATGAAGGAAACCCAAGCCCTTTTTACACACCTCCACCAGGAGGAAACGCAGCAAGAAACAACTTGGGTTTTTTTGTGGGGGTTTGCTGTTATTTTTGCAGCCTTTTATGACTTGAATCCTATTTCCTCCCAAATATTGCTCCATGGTGTACCTTGAGCGAGACTCTTGGGTGTCCCTCTGGCTGAGAGAGGAACCCCCAATGATTTTATTGTCTCTGTGCACAGTGTGGTTGTTCCCAGACCTAAGACAATGAGCCAGGCAGGAAGGAATGGATTTTAACCCTGTTCTTACCAACAGAAGTAACTAAGCAAACACATTAAGGAATAAACATCACACTACATCTGCCTAGCTAATTACACAGCATTTTCACCACAACTCATGGAAACTACTGCCATATGAAACTCCAATGGTTTTGCTTAATCATATCTACTCAGCTTGAAGGGACACTTACATTTATGGGCAGGCTTACACAAGGCAAAGATGTATTTAGGAATATTTTTAATAACTGTCTACACTAGTTTGATATAACAACTGGAAAAAGTAATATTTAATAACCTAAAACTGAACCTTTGTCATGTGGTTGGTCTTCCTACAAGACCCAATTTCCACTGCTTGTTAATCATAATTTATTCACAGCAGGCTGACATATGAGTATTCATTTACATAGTAAAACTATGTATTTGGGGCACTTCCCAAGCACCAGCATTTTAAGGCAGCAATGAATTTAACAGAACTAAACAAGCTTGCATAAGAATTGCACAGATCCTGTGGGGTGAAGAGGAGAAAGGAACAAATCAAACTGCTCCGTGAATCAACATCTCTTTCATCCCACAGACCTCATCTAAGAAAAGGTGCTGGGGATGTGGGGCCAGGGAAACAGGGAGAAGAAAGAGGTGTGACATCAGGCTTTCTCTGTGCCAAAGGGACATGGATTTCATTGTTTCCCACTATTTTTAGTGCAGGATGAAGAGAGCAGCCAGGGTGAGGGGCTGAGCAGGTGGGATTCCTGCTGTCCCAGTGTGCCCTACCAAGGACATCCCAATCTCATGTCTCCCCTCAGGCTTGTCTTGCACTTTCTGGCTGTGTCTGTCAGATCAATTTAAGATTATTCACAACTGCAGCCCAAAGGAGAAAAAAACCCCAGTGCAATCATACTTGAAAGTGAAGTTTGGAGAGGGAGGTGCCAATGAAAAATGTTGTTAATGGACTGACTATAATTATACTTTTCCTAGTCATTTATCTGATAGTGATATAAGAGAGAATAAAAAATAAAGCCCTTACTTCAAAATGCCTTCATTTCTCTCTCAGACATGCATTAATGGAAGAAGGTTTGGCTTTTGGAGGTGAGTACCATGGCTATGGTTTCAGTCAGGTTGAAAATAGCACAGGAATTAGCACAGGAACCCTTCAGAGAGTCTGTAATTTCAGCATAAACCCAGCTGTGAACAGCAGTTGCTTTTTCTCCACCATTTCCCCTAAAAGCTAAGAAATTTTCCTTTCCCTCACAAGGGGGAATGATGCAAGAGGAAGGGGATGCAACGGGCCAGGAAGAAAACCCTCTGAGCACACTAAAAGCAAGTAAAGGAAACCTTCTCCTCGAGCCTGTTGGTGACTCCTGTGATAACTCCAAATTGCAATGTTTTAAAACTGTGTCCAGTGTGATTTCAACCTCTTTGGGCCATGATGACTTTATTGAAGTCACCCACTAAGAATTTCAGGACTGCAGTTGTCCTTTTTACTGTATGAAAATGAATTTCCTTAATATATAACTGATGAGATTATTTCACTGAAAGAAAAACAAATGCATGCATCAATATCTGGTAGCTACAGATTAAAGAACTGTGACTATCTGTTTCAACAGCAAAGTGAATTTTGCCTCTGCTTGATTAATCTGTTTGAGATGAAATCATGGCCCTGGTTAAGGTTAAATTATTCACTTAAATCGAGATTTATTTTAAATTACAATATAAACCTTTTGAAGGTGTTTATACAGCTCTTTTTGCCTCCCTTACTCACTGTGCCACCCTGCTCAGGAGGAAGCAATACTTTATAATGTAGGTTTTCTGCAAAACCCCTCAGAGCACTGAAACCATCTTCAGCTCTCATTGTTTATTAATGTATGAAAAGCCACATCATCTATAGTCTTACATATATATATACGTGTGTGTGTGTCTCTACCATCCTCTCTCACTCTCTCCTGGACATCTAGGTATTTTCTTGTATACCAACCTAGCCCAAATAGGCTTCTAAAAATTACAGTGTATTTTTGATTCTTATTTCCATTGAACTTCAGGCTCTTGTTATCAGACCTGAATAAATAGTAAGACACCATTTAAGCATGTTGGTCTCAAAACTAAGCACTGCTCCTTAACAGTAGAAAGAGAAATATCTCCAGAAAGAGGTAGAGATACTTTCTCTCATTGCCAGTAGGAGTCTATTCTGTATTCTTTGCATTCTTACATTGTCTTCCCTGTAGTCTTTGGACATAATACCTGAAATAATTACAAAATAGCTGGTGCTGGGAGCAGCTGCACAAGCAACCTGGCCATTTTTTGCTAAGCATTGTAAGCAAATCAATAAACTCTCATACTGTCTTTTCTGTGCACACTTTTTACACTTCAGAAAGAGCACTTTCCATTTTTTACACCTGAAAGCTGCTGCCAGCACAAAAAAAAATACCCAGCCAGTAGTATTTAATCTTACTCATGAGTGAATTTCTGCTTTTTCCTCCTCACTTCATATTTTATAGTGATCTGTGACCTTAACATATTTTAATCAGATGCTTTTTAAATTGGCTTTACTCCCAGGTCAAGTCATCCAGCAGAAACAATTCCTGTTCTTTGTTTAATAACTGTTTCTGGCAGACATATTAATTATATGTACATAAGAGATAGCGTTATCCTGAGGGAATAACTCTGCACCTTTTCAGCCACGGTCTGTAATAGCTCCACATTATGCCTTGCAGGCTTCTGTGTCTCTTTTTTATGCAGGGCATTACTTTGCTACCAGCAGCTTTGTTTAAAGTGCAATGCCAAAGACAGCAGAGATGGTCTCACTTGTGGGGACACAAGCACCCGGTTGCAAAATGGGTAAGGAATTTGAGCTCTGGGGAAAGGAAATCTTGCATGAGCAGGGAGACACTGAGTATTGCAGCTTTGATAAAGAGGTAAAGCAAAGCACAAAAAAGCTCCACCTTAATCCCATCCACACTTGGTGAGTCACTTAAACGAGTACTGGAACAGGCAATTTAATAAACCCATGTTTATAAGCACTAGTTTTCACTGTCTCTAAACAAGATGATTTCCTGAATCAAAGCCTGAACACACTGAGATATACTGAGCTATCATTTTGTCAAACAAGGAAATTCCATCTTCTGTTTTGCTTTTTGTTTTGTTTGTTTGTTTTGTTTTTAACTTAACTTAGCCCATCCAGAAATGAGAAATAGTTTTGCTTCAAGAAGCACTGTAAAAAAATTAAAGAAATACCAGAAAAACCCACCAGCATCAACTCGAACAGGAAAAAGAAAAGTTGTACAAATACACACAAAAGGAGTTTTAAATGATCACTTAGCAAGGATAAAAAGCAAATAAATACCTTTTCCCTGAACAAAAATGACACTATAGATTCCTCAAAGGCAAACTAGACACAGGATCCCCATAGCTTCTAACAAGAAATGTTTGCTAACGCCAAGAGTGCCACAAAAGGGTAACTGGGCAATATTTAGGCTTAGTCAACCTCCCCTCTCTATGTCAGAACTTTAAAAAAATAAAAGCAAGAAGAACCAACTGCCCCCAAGTAAAGCAAACAGGCCTGACAGACATGGCAGTCCCTGTCCCACAGGACACGAGCTCTTGGGAAGGTGTTTCCTTTCCAGCTCAGTGGAAAAATCAAGACAGTGCCTGTCAATCCTCACGGGCTGGATTTAGCTAATAAGTGGAAAACAACTGTCACAGATTGGGGATGTTTATGTCATTTCCCCCTGCCTGAACCAGGCCAGATTGACAGGTTTGAAATAGGAAAGGTACCACAAATGAAGAGGAACAAATGAGTTGTCATACAGATGACATCTCCTCCTAGCACTTACCCCAATACCCATCTGTGGGAGCACTGTATGAAGGTGCAAGAGAAAAGCCAACAGGGAATGATCATTTGCCATCCCTCACACCTAGATATCATTTCAAAAACCTGGAAACAAGGTTTGATACATCTGTTTATTTTTTTTAATGAAGGCTAATTATGTAAATTCTTCATTGTACTGTCCTTCATGTAAAATATCCAGTGTTTGGGGTTTTTCAAGGTGTTGGTCGCAGTGAATTTCTCTGACATTGCACTCCAGGCTAGGTAGTCAATGTAAAGTGAAAAAAAATTGGTATTGCCTTCAGTTTACCTTCAGATTTGGTAGCCTTTTAGCCAAATCAATGTATCCTTAGTTATTATTATGGGACAGGCAGGCCAGC
Source organism: Campylorhamphus procurvoides (assembly GCA_013396655.1). Classification (NCBI taxonomy): domain Eukaryota; kingdom Metazoa; phylum Chordata; class Aves; order Passeriformes; family Dendrocolaptidae; genus Campylorhamphus; species Campylorhamphus procurvoides. The sequence goes on from WBMV01008444.1 coordinate 116,793, forward strand.
TGCTCCTCATGTGTCCTTTCTAAGCCATTCCTTACCTTACAGAGCTCTATCATGAACTTACCTTCTCTGTGATGAACAAACACAAACTTTTCCATCAGCTTTTATAGGAATATCCTCTAAGCCTTTGATTATACCCATCTCTGGTTCTGCACTGTCATTTATTGGGTGGAAAATGCTTTTACTCTTTTCATAACTTGTCTGATGAAACCAATTGTCCAATATAGATTGGACAATTTTACCTCTTACTCTAACACAGTCTGGCTATTGTTTTGTTTTTTATTATTTTTGGAAGTCAAGCTTATTTCTCCCAGTTGTCTGTGTCAAATCACATGTCCCAGGCCAAAACAGTGAGTTCAGATGTACTAAAAGTATATATTTCCTCGCAGGGAGGGAAGATGATTTTGTATTTACTGAGGCTGAACATTCCTTTGTATCTCTCTACCCCGTTAGCACATACAGGACTCTGGTTTTTGTCCCCATTTTGCAGGTGAATAAATGAATGTTCTTTCTGCCAGTGACACCTCCTAATCAAAATCCTTCCTGGTGGGCTGTGTGATGGCACAAAGAGCTCAGCCCAGCTCCCCAGTGACACAGGTCCACTACTGCAATTAGCATGAATTAGTACTTTTGCTGGCAGTCTCAGCAGAGCTGTCAAACTAATTGGAAAAGAAATTTAGCAAATGCCTTTGCCCTTAGAGATGTTCTCTCAGGTCAGGGTTGAGGCACATTGCTGGGGGAAGCTCGTGTTCCCTACGCCCTTGCTGAACCTGTTTGGTTGATAAAAAGAGAGGACTTTGGCTTCTTGGTGATGTTAATCTGGTACCTGTCACAAGCAGCCCGCTGACATAAAAAACACAACCAATTTTGATGCTGGTTTTGGCTGGGGTAGAATTACTTGTCCTCATGGTAGCTGGTATGGGGCTGGAAATGGGGCTGATAATTCAGGGATTTATTTTGGTTTATTGATGAGCATCAAGGCCTTTTCTGGCTGTCACCCCAACCCAGTGAGTGGGCTGGGGGTGTACAGGTAACTGGGAGAGGACACAGATGGGGTAGCTGACCTGATCTGATGAAAAGGATATTCCATATCATATGGAATATCAGGGGAATGGTTGGAGTGATGGCATTTTCTTCCCAAGTCACCATGAGGTGTGAGGGATCCCACCTTTCCTGGGGATGGCTGAACCTCTGCCTGCTGATGGGGACTGGGGGATCAATTCCTTCGTTTGTTTCCCTTGCGCTTGGCTTTTGTTTTCTCCACTAAACTGTCTTTATCTCAACTCACAAGTTTTCTCATTTTACTCTTTTCATCCCTTCCCACATCCCACCAGGGGACAGAGAGTGAGTGGATGGAGAGGGGCTTAAACCATGACAATTTTATAACACTGAAATACTGCTGATAAATTAAAAATAAAAAGGCTCAATTAATGGCCAGTGACTAGAATATCTATATATTAATTTTTAACGAGCTCTTACTTTATCACCCCTCATAGTTCTTTCAGTTTATCTCTGATTTGCAGAGATATCTAAAATATAGCTCCCTGTTTCTCCAGTTTCAATATATTTTTTAATTTAGCCTCTGTAAGCAAGACACTGCTAGATGCATATAAGCCTTAAAGTATAATAAGTATACTCCAGGTATAATGGAAAATGTACTCCCTGCTACAGGGAGTCCAAAGGACCTGATAGCGATATTCTGGAGCAAAACAAGCAGAATGGAAAAAAAAAAAAGGATGGTTTTATGGTTTTAAAGCCATTAAACATATAAATACAAATAAATAGACATTATCATCTGTGTTTTAGCAGGCTTAACAGGATGTGGAGCAGGCTCAGAGAGGTTTCAGTGATTACTAAAGAAAGACTTTAAGCAGAAGACCAAAACATTGTGGCTTCATCATTGCCAGAACAACCTCTTCTCTTCTCGTGCCTTTTTCACTGACTGTATTTTCATCCTTCCAGCAGAAAGCCTGAAAATTAAACAGTTATGGCCTCTGGAGACATCTGCGCACTGACAATCTTCTCACAGCTGAAAGGAAAAGCCCAAGGCTTTTGCAAAACTACCTAACCACTCAAGTGCAGTTTTTCTAAATCATACATTGTATGATTTAGAAAAAATTTACCTGCTCTTCCCTGGCATTTTCCCTTTTTAAAAGAAAATTCTTAATCACTTAACATGCATTTTCTATGCACGTATTAAAAAAGTCTGGTTTTGCAGGGTAAGCAATTACCCACTGAACAAAAACCCAATTAAATGTAAATGAAAAAAAAATATAAATCCCATAGTTCAGCATTTTTATTCACTGGCCTGATACCTCTGTGAATCCAAGGGGGGTAGAGTCTCAGCTATCTGGAAAACAAAGAATCTGATGTATTGCATTTTACAGGGTATTTGCTCCAGGATTACATCTTGCCTCGTAGAGGGGAAGCTTTACAAACAGCAACAAAACCAAGAACTCAATATTCTCCAATAGCAGAAAGTTCATCTTAAGGGAGACTGAACTGAGTTTTCAGGATTGTGTTCCAGCATTGCATCCTGTACAAAAATGATACTGTGTGCTGGGATGAAATGCCATGTGTTCCATTACCAGTGTTCAATTCCACTGAAGCTCAACATGAGCAGCAAGTCAAGGCCACTGCATTTCACGAGGAAAAGAGTCAAAGAACAACATTACAATGTTCATCAGGGCTCTGCACTGTGTTTCATGTGAAAGCTTTTGCTGTACTGACACCATGCCCTTTGCTGAATGAGGGAACAATATAGGATTTAACCACGACGTTGTTTTCAATATTCATTTCTTTCAATTCTTGCTCTAACATTCAAAAGCAGAAACCAAGGAGCTTGAAAGGGCATACAAAAGCCAAAAGCATGAAGGCAAATCCACCACGAGATATGAAATTCTGCATCTATCAGTACCAACTGATGCAGAATAGAGGCTATGGTGGGTTTTTCCCCACCTAGAAATATTCCCAGCTACTCCCACTGGAATCCTTTGGAGCTGACTGAGATGTTTGAGCCACACACTCTGCAGTTCAGCTGAAATATTTTTTTCTGCTTTATCCTGGAAATAGGGAAATCAAAAGACTTTGCTTAGCAAAACTCTGATCACAGGCCCTTTTCTAAAAAACCCTGTTTTACTTTTCCTGACCAAATCAGGTCGTAAAACCTGATGGTACGTCTGATAATGAAGTAAGTTATGTGGTAGGATATTGAAGCAAAATTGAATCTTACTGGGTCAGGGCAGTCCACTGCTGTCTAGATTGTAAGTGATATCCCACCACATTGATGTACATAAAACACAGGAAATTGTTGCATACTAATAGAACAGTAGTTTAATCAGCCATCTGAAGAATAGCCAATATATTCAAGCACAGGCCTGTTCTGATCTGTAATGAAAGTCCTACATTTTATCATTTAATAAAGTCTTTTAAATCTTCTATTATGTGAAAAAAATGAAAACAAGTTACGGACAGAGAGTAGAGAAAATCACAATGAAAAAGGTTTTCTTCTTTCTAGGCTCTCAGCAGTCCTCCCACAGCAACAGGTAGTAAAGATGGACAACACCAATATTATTGAACCTGGAATATATTGCATATATCTAACAACACCAAAGACTCTGTTGTAGAACAAATACAGCAAAGTTAATTTCTCCAAATGAAAACAATCAAGTCCAGAAAGCCTGTTCTTGGAAAATTAAGATTTAACTGAAATCATTTTCTGCTTGACTTTGACTAGGACAACTGGTTTCCAGCACACACCACACTGAGAGCTTTTCATCACTCCTGGCTTTGAATTGAACACCCAGCTATAGAAATCACTGGGCATCAGACATGAAACTCCCCTTCCAGACCCTGATCTTTAAATCAGAGCCACAGTAAGGCAGATAAAATGAAGGTAATTTCACCACCAAAACCACAGAGTAAGTGTGTCTCAGTTGTGAGCATCCCATCTACCATTTTTCTCCTATATAAGGAGACAGAGGAATCCAGTTAGTTGAAGTATAGTAGGAACCTTGTAACAACAAATACAAAAACATCCCTAAACATGCTCTGAGGCCAGTATAAACTTGTGTCCATGTCAGTCAGTAAAGCTTTTATACATTCCTTTTTTTAACTTGCCCCTCTCCTTGCTGCCTGTCCTTTATGTCAGGTTAGAAGTACACAAGAAGAGATTACCATAGGCAAGTAGCAGTGCATTTTGAAGGTACTGCCCAAATTCATCAGTGAAATGCCCTATTTTAGCCTCTCTGATCTGAAATGATCTCCCACGGACGTGACTGTCACCAGTGCTGTGGTTTGCTGTCCTGCCATCGTCTGTCACAGCTTTGCACAGTTACCAGCCTGGCTCTGCAGGTCCAGGAAGCCAGGATACAAATATTCATTTTCCAGCTGTTCCCTAACAAGGAAAACTTTTCTTCCACGTTAGGATTCATGGCTAAAGAATGCTTTGCTCTTTTCCCACCTCTTCTCTCGACTGCAGTGACCACTGGGTTAAATGTGTGTCCAGCAAACACTTGAGGCAGCCCAGCAGCAACCAGTCTTGTTATTTCTGATGAATAATGTCACTTAAGAGCTGTAATACTTACAGCTGATTTAATAGCTGTCAACAGTGCCAATGTGGAAAACAGTGATGCAATACTTGTAAATTTGTACTGAATCATGTTAATCCTCCCAGTTACCCTCCAAGCAGTTGGAAATGTTACTGCCCTGCCTGCTCTGTTGCACCCCCCTTTTGCTTTGCTTTATCTGTGGCAATGGTTCTCCTCATGAGAGAGGAGGATGACTCCTATCCTCAACTCCTCAGAAGTCACTCAGAGACTGATAAGACCATGATCAGCTCAGGATGAGACTCCCACCCCGTTTAACAGGGGATCACTCCCAAAGTTCAGAAGCAAAGATCAAATGCAATGGATGACTGTGGGGAAGAAGGAGCAGCAATTCCCAGGGCTGGCACTTCTAAGGAACAGGGGGACACGTGGAGCACTTTGTGCACACCCTTAAGATCCTTTCTCTGGGAATCTGCAGGGGGAAAAATAACTATCTAAACTCACCAGAAGAAACACTAAGCTGCCTAGAGAGCAGGGGCAGAATGTCCAGACTTCTGGCTTGTAGGATTGTAGGATGGTTTCTACATATCAGTCCTGAAAAGAAAGCTGGTTTCACAGACATGTCACTTTTTAGGGATTTGAGGCTGATGTTACCAATTCTTGAAAGTATCAGTTTTTAATATCACATCATCAAGTCCTAGATTGACATTTAATACTGAAAACCTCCTGCTGCCTCCTGTTTCATGCACTCTCCAAAGCCTTCTATAAGATGTGGGTATTTTTATCTCATTCTTCCCACAGCATTGTTTCTGCATCTTTTACACCTTTGGCACACCAAAGTCAGAACAGGAGTTAGGGCTCAGATAGGAGTAAAGGGTTCTGTTCTATTAAAAAAGCATCTTCCTTCTAAAACTCCTGGCTTGCAGCATGATCACCTCACCAGGTTATGGCATCTGATTCCAACAGCATAGCAATACTTTTAAAGTGGTGGGGGAAGGAAAATAAAACCCTCAGGAATTAGGAATGCCTATCCATGGTGAATTCGTTGTGCATGCCTAATGATGAACCATTGTAAGAGAACTTTTGCTTGACAAAAGGTTTTTAAAATAAACCCGTGGCCCTTTCTAGGCCCACTTTTGATTAGGTAATTTCTGTCCCAGAAAAGCTTTATACAAGAATCATGTTGAATTTTCTACTGGACATAAACAGAGGTAAGGAAATACTTAAGGTTATAAAGGAAACAGTAGAAAATAATCATAAAGCAACAATAAGAGGAAAGTCCACAAATTTTTAATTAGCATTTTACCCATCTAATGCCTATTATTTTCAAATAAACCTACTACCTCAACACTCATCTGCACAATGATACCACAGTCCAAGTAAAAAGCAGAAGCTTTGTGCAGCTTCTAAGTAATATCCTTCTTAATATACAGGGAAAAAATAATATGTTTTTTTCATAGCCAAACATCCCATGAAGTCCAGATTACTAAAATAACTCGGTTTCATAAGAGCTCCTGAACCAGCTCCAACTTCAGCAAGAAAAGCCTTGGCCTGGGTGAGCAGCTCGGAATCCATGTGATTATTCAGTCTTCATCTCTGCTAAATTTAACTTTGGCTCTTTGGGGATGGACTCGCAGAGATGAGACAGAAAAGGGCCACTTGGACTCTGCCCAGTTCAGTGCAGAAAAACCTGCAGTGGCAGCCTGGCTCTCTAATTGTTAGCAGCAGGCAGCAGCAGTTCTAAGCAGCAAATTAATATGTTCAGGGGTTATGCAAAATAAGAATAATTTGCAACAAATTGGTATCGGGAGCAGTTTTAATCAGCCAATCTGAAAATCCTGGATTCCCATTAAAATAAATTGGAATTGCATTTGCCTCCACGTAGCTTGATTTTGACAGCGGGAATGTTGAGTAGTGAAAACAGATTAGTAGGAGCTGGGCTTTATCTATAGACTTTCTCTAATTATATATTGGAGACTGGGAAAATTAGAATGGGGAATAATGGAAAAAGTTATTAAAGAGTTACTATACAGGCCAGGTTTTTGCCTACTTATGGAAAACTCTGAGTCCAAGAGATCCCAAATGACTGATCAGCTACTGGAGCAGTGACCAGTTCAGAGATAGATAAAGAGAACAGAAAACACAAATGAGGTGGGGGGGATAAAACCAACCCTCTCCTCTGGAGCATTTATAAGGTTTTGGGTTTTTTTTCCCAGGGGTGACACCAGTGAAAAGGAACATGATCAGATTATAAAAGATAAATAACCAGCATGAGAGAAGCAGTTAAAATTGATCTTGCCTCTGGGGAGAGACTGAGAGTCCCCTCAAGGTCCCTGCAGTAAGGTCCTTCCTTACTCTCTCTCATCTGAGGGGCCAGAAACTTCTTGGATGGACCTTTAAAACCCATTAGAAATACTTCTGCATTAACACACATTCTCAAAGAGAAAGACAGACCACAAAACCACGAGCACTTTGGATTGATCACTGTCAGAAAGAGAACACAGGACTAGGAAACCACTCCCTGTTCACTCTACTGGGACCCCCACCTGTGGTAGTCTCTAGATTTCACAGAATCACAGTACAAGTGGAGAAGGTGTATTTATATCTTTCAGCAATTGCTATAGAAACCTCTGTGTATCAATATTGTTCTTAGCTATACCTTCATATTTAATGTGAAGCTTTGCAGTTTCACAGTCAGCAATAGGTTAAGATGCCTCCACTTTTGCAGCAGCTGAAACTATTCCTAAAGGAACACATAAAAGATGCTTTTTCAACTTTTTTGTTTGTTTTTTGGAGGTTTGATTTCCTTCTGCTGTTTGGAAGCAAGCAGAGTTCAAACACCACTGACTAACCACATCCTAAGAGGTTATCAAGCAATAGTGACTGCATTTGCACATGTTCTTCACCTGATGTAAATAAAAGACTGTAAAATGCACTTGTGTGAGCTCCCTTCGTTGTTCACCCTGCAGCTCCTCACCCTCCTCAGCTGCAAAACTCCTGTGCTAAGCTATAAAAGAACAACCTGTATTAAACCACTGGAAGAGCCCTCAGCTTTCAAACCTGCTCTGTGCCCTGTGTGGAAACATTTGATTGTGAAAACATTGAATTTTACTTTGCTTTGCTGATGCTAATCACATTTTGGGTAACTACTAGTGAAAGGTGGACCACCTAAATGTGTGCATTAAGCTATTTAAGTTCCAGGACTGTAAACCTCTCTGCACATCTTTTGCTCAGCAGTTGTTTCTAGCAGTTTATCTCAAATGGCTCCTCAATCAATTCCATTTAAAACAAAATTAGCCCGAAATTAAGCCAGGATCTATACAAGAGTAGCACTGGCTTAAAGAAATCGATCCCAAACAGCCACCTCACCTAAAGCCAGACCCTGCTGATGCACTTCACACGAATATCAGCAAGAAATCCAAGTAAGAGTTTCTTACATGGGAATAATGTCCCCAGATGTGTTTGCAAGTGCCTAGTGAAGCTGTTCTCTCTAGTCAGGGCATTAGCATGTCTAACAGAAAAAGTGATGTGAGCCAACAGGATTTCCTGATAAATACACCTAAAACCCTCTGCTGAAATGCAAAGGGATTGATTCTGCCATTTCTGTGGGAAAATCCCAACACAGTGCTTTAAGAGAAGATTTGGGGAATGCAGCTCTTGCTAGGATAGCTACCAGTTTGGGCAGGGATTGATTTTGTTCATTGGTCTGTGATCCAAATGGTTCTTGCTAACTGGTACTTGCTCAGATGAGCAAGAATATACATTTAATTATTAATATGCATAAATACATATTATATAGATAAGGAGAAATTTATTAGAACTAATAAATTAATCCAGTAACATTAGTTGTGGAAATTTTTTCTTATTGAGAACAATGCATAAATTCCATTATTTACTGGTTTATAATCCGAAACAATAAATACAAGAAACTTAACACAATTATTTCCAGCATTTGTATGTTGATTTCCTTCAGCTATCTGTTGTTTAATTAAGCCAAAAAAAAGCAATGCAAAGTCCCTTCATTATCCTTACCAGTAACCTTCTGATTAAGACCTAGCACAGAGGAAAGAAAGCAACAAAATTCTCTGATTTATTTTGCTGATGAATTTTGGTATTCATAATAGATGAGAGAAATATGAGGGAAAAAAAAAGAACAAAAAAGATGATAAACTGCTGGGTTTTTATAATAAAAAACCAAAAATAAAGCAAACCAAAAAAAAGATCTTTGGAATAACCCTGCCAAAATCCAGGATAAGAACCTGCACAGAACATATTTCCTGAGACAGAGGGCTAAGCTGGTAGAACAAGCACATGAACTCACTAATGTGGAAATAAATGCAACCACACTCAGAGACATCCTGGAATGTCATCAGGGCAGTATCCGAATCCTCCAAGGACCACTAGGCAACTCCAAGGATATTACCCAGCCCCATAAAACCTTCTGGGTTGATGCTATTGCAGATGTGACAAATACAGTTGGCAAGAGTAGATAAATGGATTCAAAACTTCAGTCAGGCTGTATGGGGCATTGCACAGAAATCAAGGGTGCCCAGAGAAGGTGAGCTAAGCAAAAGCAGACAGGGCTAAACTAAGGCCAGAAATAGCTGTGCAAGTGGGATAATTCTGCAGAGGGAAAGCCAGAATGTGGAATGATGTGTTGCTTCAGGATGGTACTTTTGAACTTCATGGAATAGCAATAGCAAAGGGACAACCAGAGAACCTTAACATTCCTTTCCAAACTTTCAAAAGATACCATTGTCTTAGGAAGAAGATGGTGACAGTTCTGGTTTGGGTTTGAGGAGTACTGTTGTCACACATGTCTAATCTTTCATCCAGAATCTTGGCAGAATTTGGTCCATCTATCCAGTGCCTGGTGGTGAAGTGCATGCACAAAAAATGCCCACCAACTCTGTCCAGAGCAGCACCCAGAAAATTTCAGTTAAAGAAATGTTATATTTGTCTAAAAAGTCTAATTTTTTAAAAGTGGTTTCACTGGCTAACCAGAGGAAAAACACTGCTAAAATTTAACACTATTCATAAAAGCCTAGGAAGTGTTCATAAAAAGTGAGGCAAGTGAAAGAGAGAAATGCCTGTAGTCAAGAAATTAAAGCTAACATCTTAAAAGATGAAAAGGAAACCACTAAAAATAAATAGCGTAACGATTTGGCAAAGGAGATTCTGAGATCACCATTTCAAACAGACTTTCCAAGGCTGGGATGTGACAAAGAACTACTGTAGAAAACTCGCAGTACTGTCAGGTCATAACACCAACCTGAAGCACAAAACTACTCCAGAAGCTCATTTTAAGCCCTGCTATCTCACTTTCAACCTTTGCCAGGACATGGTTTTTGTTATAACCAGAGAGGCACAATGACCTTGCTCCCTGGCAGCCATGAGACACCAAACCCTGAGACGTGGTGAGAACCACATCTTGAGAACACGTGCCCTGCCATGGGCTGCTGTGCTCAATCTAAACTCAATTCATTATTATTTTAAATAGAAGAGGCAGATGCTGCACTGGTGTCCACAGAGAGAGGAGGGGCTCTCCTTGTGCCCAAGTGATGCAACTGCAGGAAGAGTCACTGCCCTTTAATCCCAATATTCTCATAACTAAGATGCTTTGGACTTTTGGGGGGGGAAATGATCTAAATGTGTAGTTAAACAGAGAAAGGTTTTAAAGGCAAATTTCAGACTGAGCAAAGCATTATCTACAATTTACTATTCGTATTTTCAGAAGAGACAGTGAGATGCTTCAGTCTTAAGTGTCAATATTACTATGGATAAAAACAAGAGAAAAAAAGTTACAAGAACAAAACAAATGAATGCTGTGATAGGGTCACCTGAATTACAGCAGATGTATTTAATTTATTTGGCTGTGGAAAGTTAGAAGAAATTCTCTCCCTTTATCTCTTTTCTGTGTGTTTTTGGTATTCCTAAAGAAAGCTGTCATGGTAGCAGCACAGGCAACCCCAAACCCTTTATTTAGAGCTGTATCACAAACAAGCCAATCTTTCCAGGTTACATTCTTTCCTTTTAATTACCATTCTCAGTAAAGACAGAGAAAATTAATTTCCCTTTTGACATAGTAATTCCTTATTACATTGCCATTGTACTTTAGGAAGAGGCTTCTATCATGACACTAATGAAAAAAGACACTTTTGTGCCATTATGTATAAGCAGGTGAGATGTAATTCTTGCAAACAGGAAGGGAAGAAAAAACAGCAACAGAAAGCAGAAAAATAAAAAAAGATGAAAACTCAACTACTTGCACAGGAGAAAAGAACAATCTTCAAGGAAAAAAATATTAGAAAGCTGAAGATGCAATTCCCATTTCAAAAATAAAGGGTAAAATAAAGTCATTATCTGCTGCCCCCTGACAAGCATACAGCTTGTTTCCTCTAAAATTATGTGCAGCTTGTTTCCTCTAAAATCATGCACTGTATTTTTTGTGGGAGTAAAAAATAAACAAATGTTCCCCCCAAAAATGGAGGCATTTTAACTTTTAGGATGGGAAAAGGAACATCTTCTTGTCCTCACACCATAGGTATACTAAACCTTTAGAAACACAGTCTGCAAGTTACACTTTCTGACTCCATAAAGTTGGGCCAACACTACCATTTTTTATAGTTCTGAAGAGTTGGGAACCTGCTGGCAATTCAGATAAACAGCTATTTTGGTACTTTAACATGTTACACTGATATCATCCTTTAATGAGGTGTTTTTCTCATGCTAGTAAAGTAGCATCCTCTTGAGACTGCTGTTTCACATGCCTTTGGATGGATATGAAGCCACTATTTGATGGATGTCTGGACCAAAACACTCTTTTGATGTCTCTTGTTTCCCGTGTCACCTTTCCAAAACTCAGAGCACCATCCTGAGTTTCACCCTCCCATGCTGAGCATTATTTTAATCTCAGATCAAGGGCTGCACAGAGAACAGTGCTGCTCTCTGACTTCCAAAAAGCTGCAGTCACCAAATGCTCACATGTGACAGGTAAGAGAGATTTTGAAGAGAGACATCACCTTGCCTTGAACAGGGATGAGCTGCTGCCTATTACTGCCCACTTAGCACAAAAACACTGTGTGAGTGATCAGCAAGGCAGAAATGCACTTCAGCTTACTGTGTGTCATTTAACTATTATTTTATTTCAAATATCAGTCATTAAAAAAAAAATAGGCAAAAAAGAAGCAAAGAAAAACTCTGCAACTTGTCCCAATTGCTGCTGAATGCTCAGCCCAGGGAGCACTGCAGGACTTGGCCCTTCCAAGCTGGCTTAGCTGGATCCTGTGCAGGATTTGGGGTTCAAAAAAAGCAGCAACCATCACAAATAAGGTGTTGTACCCAGATGGTCAGAAACACGTGTGAGGGAAGAAGGTCAGCTGGAACCTGAAGGGTCACTTGCTGCCCTCCCAGTCCCCCGCTCAGCATGAGCATCTCATGCTGAAACCCTGATTTTCTGAGAGGCAGAAATGCCAGGCTTAGGGTTTCTCCTTATTCCTCTCACACACTGGGATAAATGTAAGGGTTAAAACTACACGTGGAAGTAGCTCTTTTTATGGGATTTCTTGTGGCAAATAAATTAACACTATTTGGAGTGCTGACTGGTGCTATAGGATAACCAGAGTAATTAAAACAGGGGGGGAAAAAGGGCGGGGGAAATTTCACAAGGCTTTCCTTCATATAGCTCATTAACTCAAGCACTGGCAGGTGCCCGTATTAATTCTTCAGTTCCCTCTCCTTTATTTAGTTTCTGAAATAAGCCTGACTAAACACAGTTGAAAAGAAGCAATGGTGCAGGCTGCAAAGGCTTTGTAATTAACACCAGGCAGAAACAGATGAGAAAGTGCTGACTGCATATTACACCATCTGAGATCACACCACATCCCAAGAGCTGCCCAGCCTCTTGTGTACAGCAGCAAACCAGCAGAGTTTCTAACAGGAGCATTGGTGCTGAGGGGAAAGAGCACTCTGATTTATTTCAGCATACCTCAATTAAAAAGCCTCTTCTCCTTACAGAGCAGAGGGACCTCAGGTGACAGCAAGTCCCTACATCCACCCAGGACCATAAAGAAATAAAGCCCCAAACCTAAAAATCAACCAAATGATACACCTCTGGTTCAGCCTGGATGTCAGCACGTGTTTTAAGCTTTCACTGCCAGCCATCCCCAATTTATCTCCACTGGCTGGGCACCGAAGCTGTCACAGGGCAGATTGTAAACCTGCCCAAAATACATCAAACCTCTGGCGAGACAACACGAAGTTCATCAGGAGAAGGGGTGTTTCCATATATCATGCCAGTTGGGCACCCACGTCACATAAATCAGCCCAAACTTCCAGCCACGCACAACAAAGTCCCCTTCTCTCTGCTGTCAGTAAGAGCCAGAGTTATGAAGTGCAGGAAATGATCCTTGCACATAATCTCATGCAACATTGCACTTCGAGGTCCTCAGTGGTTTCGTAATAGCTCCTCAGCCTAAGCACCTAAATTGCCTAAAAGGTATCTTCAGTGGGCAATCTTGGACTGATCTCATTATTCAAATATTCTGCGAGAAATTCTGGTCTTCCCTCCCTTTTCTTCCAGGTTTGGGCTTTTGTTCACAGCTAAAAGTGCATTTATGAGCTTCCCTTAAGCATCTCTGCACACACCCCAAACTGTTCTACCCAACTGGGTTCTGTGGGGTTAGGACATGACAATTTGTGTCCAAGCCAGGCATCCCTCCCATGCCTCAGGAATGTTAAAGAAAATAGTTTGTTGTGTAGCTCTGGTGTTTAATCTCCTTGGTTTAATCTCCTCAGGACTACGTGCCCAGGGGTAATAATTGAACATTAAATGCTAAAGGCATCTCCTCACCATGTGGTACCCAGGGGGTAGTCCCAGGTCACAGAAAACCAGCCAGGCTTCCAAAAATGCAGCTTTCCAAATAAAAACTGCAGCTGGGAGATTACATTCTGTCTCACATTATAATCCTTGAAAAGCAAAAGCATCACAAAGTTCTTGTGGCCAGAAGCTGAACTTTGAGAGAAGACATTATCCTTTTGTAAAAATAACTTAATTGAAACCTACACATACAGCAAAAAAATGCTGAAATATATTTTTTTTAAATTTACAGATAAAATGTTGTAAATTATATTAAAGTGCAAAACAGAAACCCCCCCTGAGACACAACCTGAAAAATTACAGGACCAGTTCATTCAAATCTAAAATTCAGCTTTGCTTGGCCATAATGCAGAGCACTTCTGTATAGAAATACTTCTTGGGTACAAATGCATTATTTCCCTGACATTCTTGGTAGCCAAAACAGGGCATTTCTCTGTGTGTGCAGCAGAAAACTCCTAATTTCTGCCAGACACAGCTTAAAGTAAAGCTTAACAAACTAACCTCTCCCCCCAAGACAAAATTAAAGGTATAGGTAAAAGAAAAGAGAGGTTAAACATGGTCCCTTATTAAGAGCTGTTCAGAAAACTACATTAATGAGGGGTGCTCAGGTTCAAGAAATACCTTCAAGACCACAATGCTTTAATGAGAAAAATAAGTTTATCCATCAGGCAGCCTAACACAGCAAATTAAAGGAACTCAAGTTACAGCCACAAAGTGATGTTTTCTTATCAAGACTTTCTGTGTAAATTAAAACCCAATTTCCCCCCCCCAATTTAAAGTGTTCTGTTCTGTAATAAAATGTTCAAGATTTCTATTCAGAGCAGACATTTAACATAATTAGAAGAAACTATTTGCCTGGTGTAACCAATTTCTGGAATATTATTTCTAACCAGCAGCAGCCACATCTCAGTATTGCCATGAATGTGTTTCCCCAGCTTTGCCAGTCCCATGTGAAGAGAATACAGTCTATGATTTCTCACTGACTTCCCACCCCATGCCCATACCCTTACAAGTAAGGAGAAATTAATTATATATATTGCCTTGTAAAGGCAATGTTGTCTTTCAGCAGGAAACCGAAAACCCTTGCCAGCAAACCCAGCAAGACACACAGTTCAGCACAGGCACAGCTTTTTATTAACTCATACACAGGTCCAAACTGATCAACACCCTCAAAATTCTTTCTAAGGTAGCTGGGCACCATCACCATATTTCTGTAAATGCTTTAAAACAAACAAAGAGCTCAAAAGCTTTTCCCTGGTTCATACCAATAGTCATTGGCAGAAACTGCTACAGACCTCTTGACACCTTGTATTTCACACAGGACATAATGACAGCTTTTCTGATGTTTAAGCTGAGGCCTTAATTTGCCATCAAGTATTTATATCAGGAAGACCTTGTGGCCTGTTAAAGATTTGGCTGGAGCAAGGCCATGCAAAACATACATTCAAAGGCTCCTGAAACATCACAGTTTCACTTCAAAGGTTTTCTCTTGGGTTTTGCTGCTGCACATGTCCCTGTGACACCATCCTGAGTGGTTGTGGGGTGCTCTGGGTGTCCACAAAGACACCACACCAACAGCTCTCTGCAGAGACATTGCTTTTAAAACGATGTATTACATGGTAAAACACTTTTTAGAAATTCATTTTCTTAACAAACATCTTCCAGGGAAAAGGTCCATGGAAAATGCATGAATGTTCCAACTAATCATCAGCTTTTAAAGCAGAGTTTTCACCCAGTTAGGCCACTCAAAGGGAATCACATTAAACTGAAATCTAAAGACATCCATTCTATATTGCTGTGGCCCAGCGAGCAGATAAAATGCATTGAACTCCTGTGCCTGTTACAGCAGCAGGGCTGACAATCCAACAAATCACACAGTGTAGCAAAGACCACCCAAAAAGTTTGATTTTTTTCCCCCTTTCCTCCCCTCAGGTCTCTATTACCACTGCACTGACGCAGGTATTAAATTATACCATGCTCACACACTGACTGCTACATACTCTAATACCAAAACCTCAGCCTAACTTTGCCAGATTCATAAAAAAATAGCATTTTTACTCCATTAATGATGAGCACGTTTTCCACAGCCAGTCATGTGGTAAGAGCCATCTCATTAATAATATGCTTTTCATCAGAAACATCTGCCTACACGAAAATTTGGATGACAAACACAATTTCTGGGTAAGTTAAGTATTTAATGGTAACGTGCCTTCTGTGACACAAATGAAGTACTGTGGGACCATGTTGGCATTTCCAGCCCTTTCCAAAGATTGTCTTAAATAGTTCTAGAGCACAAGAAGTGCAAGGTACCACAGCACTTGTATGGAGGCAAAAACAGTGGTCTTCATGCAGTAAACACCTTTATATTAAGGAATGTTTGAACCAGCAACATTTATTGCACAAGGAATTGAGAGAGAGACAAAAACTTGCTTTTCATGTAATTGCAGTGGTAAAAACCTACACCTGCAATGGAATAAATCTTTAGTTTCACAGGTCTGAAATGATGTGCCAAATACTGCTTTTTTAAGTCTCTCTGCATTCATGCAAGCATATCAAACACAAGCACACTGCATCAGATATAATCATCTTTATAGTTAGAGGTGGCTGAGAAACCTGTTTCATCCCTCTAAGTTACACAGAGTAAGAATGGGATTTCTGACCAGCTCTTGAGTATTATCTCCTTTGTAAGGATGGGAATGTGCAGAAACACATAAATATTGGATCCTCTGCCCCTTGAAGCACAGAGAGTCTCTATTATTTCTTACCTCAGAGAGCAAAAGGAAGGATCCTGGAATGCTCCTCCCTGGTTTCTGAGCAAGGTTTGGGATAATTACCACCTTTTTAAACTTAACTCCATGCCAAATCATTTCACCTGAGAGGTCACTCCCCAGCCTGTAATTTAACATCATCTCCTCATATTGATCAGGTTTAGGCAAAAAAAACCTGCTTGGCTCCTCCTGTCAGAGCTAAAGCATGGAAGCTGTCAGTCCAAGAGACTGAGATCTTCAAAGGCACACAAAAACCATCACTGTTTGCAGCCCAGCTACCACAGAGAGAGTCTTTTAAACTCTATTGACTGCTCCCAGAGTCATGCCAAACTCTCTGTAAAGAATACAGATGGAGCATCATAAATCGTGCAAGCACAGTTTGAAAATCTATTACTCACCTCAACTGGAAGTCAAGAGTGATTTCTCAACAGTGCAACAAACCCTTTCACATTTTGGCTCCTGAAAATGCACATAACACCTGCACAAACACAGCTCCCTCTTGAATCCTGGCCATTTTTAAGGAGCTGCAGAAGGCAGCCAGTGCCAGGACAACTGGCACATTTGCATTTCATGCAAACCACTTGTGCTAAGAATATGCTCACACATCCACAAAAAAGGCAGAAATAGAGAAAAGAAACAACTCATCACTATACATTGCATTAAATGGCATTCAGTCACAGCACAATGAAAGTGGAAGTCGTTCCCCTCCATCACTTCTGAGCTTGGGACCACAGACAGGGAACTGAGGGAGAGAAGGGGGATTCAGCTCCCAAAAGCATCTAAAAGAGCCATAAACTCAACCACACAGGGATTTGTAAGACAATTGTTCCTCACCTCTTATAAGGAGAAGAAAAAAAAAAAAGAAAGAAAAAGTGAAAGTCACAATAAAGCCATTGGATCACCTACATGGCCATAATAAACATCAATATTTACACAAATAGTTTCTCCCCAAAACATAACCTGTGACACACTTCCCATTAGAATCTTGTACAAACCACTTCAGAAAAACAAAACACAACAGATTTCACTCTGATGAGTAGGATATACTAATTCCAGCCATATTAAATTGCAAAGAATGCTCTTATATCAAGCAAGATGCCAGGACCAAATATTGAAATTTATCATAAAAATGCCTAGAGAGATGTTAAGACAATTTTCCCACATTCCAAGAAAATCCTGAAGAAGTTTACAATTAGACAACAATAAAAACTACTTTCTGCTAAACTTTCTTTTTGTTTCAAGCTCCTGCAGGACAACATGGGAACTAAATTGGGAAGACTCTGGAATGCATGCTGAAAATAAACTCTATTCATATACATAAACTTTCCAATGAATTAAAAGCTGTTATAGTTTAACTCAACTATTATTTGCAATTGCAGTGGTCTTTCCATTACAAAACTAAAACCAGGACTTGACCAAACAAACAAACAGCAACATCAGAAATCAACTTAAAAATTAACCCATTCACTCTTCTGGAGTGTTTTATCAATGGTAGGACTTACTGAAAACAGGAAAGAGACATTTCCCAATACATAAAGATGAAATTTCTCCAACTATTTTTAGATGTTCATGTTTACAAACATAGTCATAAGTTTAAAAATATTTCAATGGCATTTCTGTCAAGTCCTTTTTCAATTTCAAACCATTACAGACTGCTGGACGTCACTGGAAAAGGTACTGGAACCTTCTTTTAAAAAAGCAAAATAAAACCAAAGTCAGACTGACACTCTACCAAGAAACACCCCTCCCAAAAGGGTATATTGGACACAGAAAATGGAGATGGTCCTCAAATTAAGCTTTTTAACTTTCTAGTTTTAAAACTGAGTGTCAATGACTAGTCAATCTTCATTTGTCACAAGGCATTAATGGGAAATCTATCAGGAAAATGAAATCTTCATGTCCAAATATGACCTTATCAGCACCTACTGCAGGTGATTATCAGTGTTATCAGCGATATCAGACACACAGCACTGAGGCAGCACCCTGAATTCAGGGGTTTAACACCTGTCCCAGCAGCACCTGGGGACATCCTCCCCTAAAACACCCTGAGACTGTGCCCTGTGGTGGAGAGCCACCTGCCTGTCCCTCTCACATCAGTGTCAGAGCAGTCATTCCTCATCTGCAGCTTCTCCAAGAACAATACCTAAGTGCCTCTAGAGATATTCCAAGGCAAATAGATTTACAGGGAGGCCAGAGGGAGGATGATGGGCACTGCAGACTGCCAGTGAAGAAGAAATATTTTTAGTTACTCAGCAGGTGAGAAGAAAGAGCCCACCATAAACATTTTGGCACCAAAGACAGCTCACTCATCAAAGGGGCTGGGATGAGGCTTTAACACCTGAAACAAAGCCATGGGTAAGGAAATAGGAAATGTGTCAATAATATCACTTTGCATTCCCTGTCACCTTTCACCTGCGTGGCTTAGAGACACACAGGGGCTGTTTGGTTTATTGTGCATCTGTGGGAGATGAGACACCACATGGCTGAAGAATGTCTGAGCTGCTGCAGGAAGTTAAGGATGGAGAAGGGATCCAAGAAGATCTCTATTTCCACTTGCCAGCTGCAACTTATCTTTTCACCGCCTTCTCCTTTTTCTCACTTCTACATGGTGGAGCTAAACCTGGCTTTCTGGAGGCGCTCAGAGTGAGGCACAGCAGCCACTGCCAGCAGCTCAGCTTCAGATGGTTGAATACCTTACAAAAATCAGCCTGCTGCAAATTGGAAATAGCCAAAGAGTGTTTAACACCAGGCCCCAGAAGAGTTTAAATGCTTGCATAAAATCAGTAAATAAATAAATCAATAAAGGACTGTCTCTCCATTCTGACTAGACATGGGACATACTGACCTTGAAAGGCAGTTAAAAAACTCCAATATATAAACAACAAAGGCTTTAGTGTCTGTGTCCTGAAGGCAACATTTAGCACTGCCACCCACCAAAACAGTCATTACTAGTGGTGCAGGCCATGTAACTTCTGAGAGATATACTTTGACAGAATTCTGTATGCTTTTGGCACAGAGGCTTTGTTCAAAAATAGATTTACCATGACAGATGTCCACATTCGCTTCAAAATACAGCAGCTCCTGCATGCAGCTCCAACGATAAGGAGTGAAGAAGAAATTATGTCAATCAAAAGCTCCATTTCAGCTATTGTAAAACCTGCCCAACATATGAGTATCAGTGTGCTCTGTCTCAGTTTCCCAGACTGCAGGATCCTTGCTGCCTGGAGCTGCTGGGAGCTCAGCTGGGTGGCTTGTGCTGTGTGACACGGAGCAATTGAAACCCAAATGAATGCAAAGCAGGGTGAAATATTACCCGAGTCACACTCTTCTTCCTGGAGTTTATAATGACAGAAAATGCAGGGCTGTGAATATCACAGCCCCACCTGGATCTCTAGAGGTTAATAATATTTTTTTCCCCTTTCACTTTCCTTAAAACAGGTTTTACAGTGAATGGAAATCCTAATGACTTATGCACCAAATGAACGAGCAGAGTAATCAAGAACAAGAGATCCAATCTTTTCAGATTCCTTATTGTTGCCCCAGTGGCCCAACACCAACACAGAAATACTTGGCATCTTTCTCAGTGCCAAGAGGACACGTTTCTGTGCTGCAGAACACACCAACTCTTTAGATAACAATGCTCAAGGTTCTGGTAAAAATCAAAGAGACATCAAATTGTATCATTTTCTTTGACCTCCAGCTGATCTCCATTTGAAGCCCACCAGTATGGGGCACTTTCACTCATATACTTTATTATTCTCCACGCTTTTAGTCTGCAGAGCAAAACCTTAAATAAATACAGGACTTTATTCCAGCGTGGCTGTGACCAAGCAGGAAAAGTAGCAGAGTGAATCCTTCTGTCTTCCTCACCAGCACACTGGATAAAAAACATATAGGAAACACTCCTAATACTTTCCCAGCAGATGAAATACAGGTAGATATGAGCCTGGACTCCAACCACTCCCAGAGGCTGTGCTGATGGGGCTGGGGGTCCATCTGACACCCCATCACTAGGCCATCCAACCCTCTGAAGAACAGCCATCCCCTCCAGGACAGCTCACTCAGCTGAGATCAGTAGGAACAGAAACATCTCTTGTCACAGCTGAGGAGCTTTGATTGGTGTGATCTGTAGGACAGGCAGCAGGGACAAGCCAGCAGTGTGTCCCCAGTTTGCTCCAGCAGAACCTGGCAGCTTTCTTATGGATCCAGCATCAATGAGGAGCGATGCCCATGCTGTTATTTTGGGATGCAGATGTGCTGTCTGATGCAACACTCACCCTTGCTCTCTGCACAAAGGTCTCTTCTTTCTAGACATGTTTTCCTCCAAGTTTGAGGCACAACTTACTGAGACTTTTGTGAAATATGAGGTGGTGCTGACAGAATTCTAGAGGGCTTTCCAGAGATTGAATAACAAATAAGATGAGTAGAAGTGATGCCTTTAATGCCACTCCATGCATTTAGAGATTGTGGGCACCCTTTAGATTTTTTTTAGTTTGCCTTGCACTTGCCTAAGTACAAAACACATGAAGTCCAGACATTTTGTCTTACTAGTTTTGGGAGATTTTATTAGTTCCATGTAATATATACTGAGAAGGGAAAAAAAAAATCTTTCCTTAGAGAATTTGAGAAAACAGTGGTTAATAATTTTTAACTCTCAAATGTGAGAATAGGACAGAAAAAGCAATAAAGTGAGGGAGAGGTAATTTACATCTGCAAAACAGTGCTATTGTCAAGAAACAACACTTGCATTGATTTAAAAGGGATTAGGCATGTGTACTGCATTAAAGAAATATGGTCTCTTCCCTTTGAGACATGCCCAAATAGTTGGAAAAGGGGATATTTTTTAGCCTTGCCTAGATTATGCTTGAGATGCTAAACAGCACTGCTGGTTGTTTCTGTCTTGGTATCTCAGCTAGTTTTAACATGCTTCAACCCCAGCTTAAGCTAAAAATTAACGAGGACAGGCTAGAGCACCTAAAAGCCATAAACCACACTTCCCTTAGGTACAGGGCAGATGATTTTGCACATAAAGCCATGCTCTTTTATGGGACACTAGTGAAGATGAATGCCCTCATTTAAGAACCAGTGGGATGTCACTTGTGATCAATTAGTGAAAATCCTGTGCGTGCAACTGGCTGCCACACCAGCTTATTGCACTGCACACTGAGCAAATTGAGCCATTTCTCTGAATTTTCAGCTCCATTTACCCTGGGCATTTATTAAACAAATCTTTAAGCCCTTAGCCAATTATCTATAGAGATCTGCTTGAAAGGAAAGGATAAAATTAATTAATAACAGACAGCTCATGATGTTTCTTTTATAAATTAGGTCTTATCTGGTACTTTATCTGTAAATATTATAGTACAGCAATTGTACCTCATTGACCTTTTCCATCTTCCCCCTGAAAGATGAGCAGAATGAGGTTATTGTAGCAGACAGGACTGCCCAACCTTTTAAGCATATTGCTTACTGCTTAGAGAAGAATCTATACCTGACTGATAACACTTGGTTTTTTAGCCAGAAATGGCCACTTTCAGCTTAACTGAACAGGATACATTTCATTAGGCAGAAGGTCACTCTTTCCAGTTACAAACATATAAATAAATAACAACAGAAATCATCCTGCCCCTCTTCAAGAGCCTTTTAAGGGAGGATTTTTAAGAGGCGCAAAATGGGCTGAAGACAACTCACTCCTAATGAATATCGATGTCAGATAAACATCTCCAAAGTGCCCTTGAAAGCCTGTATGAAGGGTTTCAGTGAGTTTGGGCTTATTTTTAATAAAACTCCTGATAAAAAAACATAAATGGGGAATATGAAAAGTACACCTGTGATAGGAATGACCTCTCAGACCACGTTCTTGCCATTAGAGAGCCCCACAAGGGCTCCCAGCAGAGCAGGCTGATGCAGATCCTGCAGCCCTTTCTATTCCCAAGTAGTTGCAATCCCTGAGGAAAGGCAAATTCATGAATAAGAGCAACAAATAGGGAATCTCTGATAAAAGCAAAGGGTTCCTTGCTGATGGAAAGGGAAATTTATCACTGTATCTAACTTGGGGATCTCCTCAGCTGCTCAAAATAGCAACATCTGGAGCTACAGAGACCCTTCTTTAGCAAATCCTACACCATATTCCATGTTGAACAATTTCTTAAGGGGGCACAACATTTTGGATTGCAAATGCTCCATATCCAAGTGGGTATCAACACACATCTGTGCAGGGAAAAAATATTTTAAGGGCAACCATACAAGTCTGTTCCATGCTGGTAATTCCACGTTTTATCTAAATGTGAGTTTGCTCATGCACACAATGGCAGGAGAGCAAGACAAAAGACAACTGGCAATGCAGGTACTACACAGGACACCAGCCAGATCACAACACCACTTGCTGCTGGAGGAAACCAGTGGGGAACCTGGAATGTTCCCCTGCTGGGCCTGCACATGGAATTCTACTCAGGGAATGAAAAACTGGATTGTTTCACTGCAGCCAACACAGCGAGCAACGGGGACCCAGAGCTGCAGAGGGTTTCACTTGATGAACTGGCTAAACTAATCATGTTTCCATAACTCTGTGTGACAGGTTGATTTCCCACCTGAAAGAAGGACCTTCTCCAACCTGAAACCACCTACGGAGCCGACCACATGGTCGCTGCTGCTGCCTTTATTCAAGAGAGAGGACACACTGGGATGCTGATGGGGAACCAGCAGAGCCCTGGAATAAAATCAGGTAATGTGTCTTGGACCATCCTCTGGTGTGCTTGGGATTAGAAACACACCCACACAAAAAGGGAAAGGTGACCAAGAAAAGTTATCACGAATCTGTCTGCAAAGCTACCAAAACTCAGTTTAAAAGGTTTCAGGGGAATTAAAAGGTGCATTTAGAAAGACACATTGCAAAATGTACAAAGCCATTGTGAAGTTTCTAAAAACAAAAACAGGTACCATTTGTGAATCTTTCTTTTTTTGTTGTTTGTCCAGTGAAGCATAACCAGCTACTTAGTAAAGCAAGATTGCTCCTCTTCACATAAAGATGAAAAACTGTGGGCTTAGCTGAGACTTCACAAAATTTACAGACACGGCATTGTTTGAATAACAATTGTGTTTCCCTAGTGAAAAATCACAATGCTGTGAATTTCTCCAATTTGTGTTTAGATTTACCAAAAAGTTCAAGTCTGTAACCTACTCCTCCACTCCAAACCATTTTTCACTGACAAGTCACTTTCTTCCCCATTAGAGAAAGAGAGACAGAGATGTCATGCCCTGAAGTTACATCAAAGCTTTGGAAATATGAACTGCCATGACTGGCTGTTCTTTCTAGAAGAGACACTATTCATACTTTAAAAGAATTTCTGAATTCTCTTCTCTCTTACCTGACTTCATTGTGTCCTTATTTTTCAGTCTTTACTGTATGTACTCCAGGAGCTCTTGCTCTCTATAGCTCTGATTCAGGATGTATTTTTAAAGTATAGTTTAATTTAAGCATGTTCCTATATCCTATGGAGCAAGGCATATACTTAAGTGCTATTCTAGATGAATGCCTTTTTCCCTCCTCTCTGCCATTTTTAGCCCCTAGAGGGTCTTTACCAGGTAAAACACAGATCCAATTGTGTTAATCCCACTAATTTAGGGTTTATTCAGAAGGGATCAAGACAATTTGAAACCCCCTACTGCTTAAAAACTTCTGGTTTTTATCATCTTGTTACTGCAAATTAGTATTAAATGTAGATGAACTAAACAGGTATTCAATTTCTGGTCTCACATAGTTGGAAATAAAGGTAAACAGCACTGAACTGTTGTTATTAAAGGAATAAAGTTAAAAAGGAAACCCTTTTTGATCTTAGGTCCCCAGAATCTGGAAAAATCCAGATCCATATTGAATTGGAAATGGTAAGAAATTGTAAAAAGCTGACAGCTCATTACTGGTAGACAGCAAAAAGCTCTCTGTGAAAACCTACAAAGTATGAGGAAATTCTTCTATAATTTAAAACCAGGAGAAGGTGATAATTTGAAATGCAACTATTTGCTAGCAATATTAACACTTCCTGAGATGTCACCCCTGTCTTGGTACCCTTACCCTGACGAGAACATTAATGCAAACACTGGCTGTGAGAAATTGTTGCCTCATATTCTTATTTCCTCATCAACTCCCAGCCTCACTGCTAGGGATGACACAAAACCCCAGCCAAATGCTTTGCTCCTCTGCTGGGAGCTCAATGCCACTTTCCACTCATCCACATCTGTGCTCCAAACAGTGAGCCTGCACCTTTTTAAGTTGTTCAGTTCACTCTCTTTCTAAATTAAATGAGTGTTCCTTATTTGCTCAAAAAAAAGCCACCCAAAACTTTGAAAAGTTTGGTTTCTTTTTGACTTTGTGTTAAAAACATTATTTTCACAATTGTCTGGGATAAAACATAACCCAGGATTGTGCCTCAAGAACTCATCCCTGATTTTTTCTCTCCACATTCTTAGGAGATTATTTTCATTTTGAGCCTGTTATCAAAATGAATATCAAAAATATTTCAGCTGGAAATCCACAGTGGGCCTTCCCTTTAAACACAAGAGCCTGCTTCTCCCAGAAAGAGATGCCCCTCAGCTGCCAAGCCTGCTGATAGGATGGTGTACGACACATTCCAGTCTATAAAACTCTAAAGGAAGAATTGCCATTTCACAGGACAATCAGTCAGAAGATGTCATTGCCTTCAAAGCTACAAGTGTGAGCCTTCAGTGTGATGCTCACTCCATGGAAGCAGAGGGAGCACACCGTGGAAAAAAAAAGCTGCTGTTGTGGTTTTAGCCAAAACATGATCTGCTGGAATTCCTGCAACAATCCATGTTCACATTTTGCAAATTAAACAGAAACTATGAGAAAAAGCCTGAAATAACATATCTTAAATCAGAGTTTCCACTTTACTCAAGTGCTTGCACTCTGTTAAAGCACAGAGCGTGGCTGGTACCCGCAACAGCATCACAAGTGCACCCAGTAAAAACTCCAGCAGTATTTCCCTGAGAAATGGAATAAATTTCTCAGACTTCAGGGGAAAAAAAAGAAAAGGAAAGAAACAAAGACCTGCCAGATGACAGAAAAGAAGAACAACAAGGTTTTTGAAATATTCATGCTGGAAGTGAACTCTAACACTTACTTGGAAACTGTGACGTGAGGAAGAAACAGAGGGGGTGGGATTTAAAAATTCCAGATTAAAATTAATTGTTTCTGTTGATTGAGCCTTTGGTTGAAAATAAATACATTTATTTATTTTAAAATATTTGCCATATATATGTATAAAAATCCATCTTTGCTTACTTTATTTATTTTTATAACTGGGAGTAAAATTCCAGGGCTGTGGATCAGTATCACAGCTGCACTCCCTCCAAACATCAGTGACTCACAGATATGCCTTTTAATGCAGAATGTTCTCTTCAGTGGTACAGAAAAAAATAGGTGATTTCCTGCCTTCTGTGGGAACTTTGGCTTCCTGAGAGCACCATTTAGCTTATTCTCATAAATCTTCCTCCCAAATGCAGAAAGCTCAGGAAAATTCACTCTCTTACTTAATCAAACTCATTTTATAAGGCTTTTTTAAAACAGCATCCGAGTACTTTAATTAGCTCTCTACCGTTCACTGCTGCTTTCAGCTCCTGATTTTTTTCTTTTTTAATTTATACGCCCATGTGAAACCACTGCATCAAGACCAGAAGAGTACAAGCCACCTTTGCATATGTTGTTATTCAGTCTTTAATGAGACACATGGCATAAGAGGTATACAGTGCTGCTCTTCTCACGGGCAGGCAACCATTTAAAAAACTCTCTTCCATCCAGTCACCTTCTGCCCTCCCTGTAAATACAAGTTTGTGGCAGGTAGGATGATCAATAATCCATGAGAGCTGCATGTGAAGTCTCAGCGTGGCACGTGGCTCTGCTCACACTGAAAGCTCAGTTGAAACTTATTAAAGAGCCTTTCCAAAAGCACGGTATTTTCATGGCTGCTGTGTCAGCATTACCATCAGAAAACCCCTATTATTCCTCATTCCTAATTTAGGCAAAGGTGGCCAAATTGCAGAAGCCACTTGGAATTTGCTGGATTACAAAAGAAATTGATGGCAGTCAAGTGCCAGTGCTGTTAAACAATTCAAATGTGAACTGCAAAGCAAGAACAGAAAACGTGTGAGAGTATCAGAAAACTTTTTCCTTTCCAGTGGTTCCAACTGATTTTGCTCGAAACAGTGACAGTCTATTAGCCAGTGGTAGCTGCTGAAATACAGCTCAGAGCTGTAAGGGATGCACAAGAACAAATTTCCAGTGCTACATTTAATCCTCTCTAAATTAGGCATGAAAACAGAGTTCGTAGCCTTGCTGTGCTTCTCAAGTCCCTTGAATAAAAAGGTAATCTATAACTCATTACAAACAATGCCCCAAACAAAGAGGAACAAAAAGAAAGAAAGAAAAAGAGACATTTCACCCTCATGTCCAGCAGTTCTCAAGGGAATTTCCATGTGACTCCATGTAAGATTATAACCCATTTACAATAGCCCTGGTTTCAGCAGTGAAAGGATCCTATTAGACCTCTGAAGCCCTCTTGGGTCTAAACCCAGCAGATTTGGTAGTTCCATACAATCATCACTGTGCAAAGGCCACAGCTTTACAGAGCAATTGTCATATCCCTAATTCACTTAGCAATGTCAAGGATTGTTTTAGGAAAACTGGCTAAGAAACTGCAACTCATTTATTTATTACAGGAAACATTTTTTCTTCTAAATTAAAAAAAAAATAAATAAAAGGTTTTCCAAAAGCCCTGGGTGGAGCCAAAGTTTTCATTGTTTGGTATCAATGATTGCACAACTTTTACTTTAGGACATCGTGTTCCCAAAGAAGGATCCTCATTTATTCCATACTTCCCCCTCCCACTCTCCTCCTCAGACAGAAAATGTGGCTATGAGAACAAAACCAATATCAGTAAGTTACTACACACTGATAGTCACAGCTTACTCATAAGCTTTGCTGATCCTCTTTGAAAACATCATGGTAGAAGTTACCTCTTCTTCCAGAGGAAAATTACTTGTCAAAATTAAAGGGCTCACCTGCAAAAACATTAAAAATAGGTTTCCTCTCTTGAATTCAAGACCCAGGAACACTGCACAGCTTCCCTCTTATCTCAGTCATTACTAACTGAAGGATGTGCTTAACATCTAAATATTTGTACAGGAAAAAGAAAGGAGAAAGGAGCAGCAGGCAGATATTCTACCACTTAGGAAGAGTGGTAGAAAAAGCCCAGACCAGCAAAAGTTGTGATGGAAGACAGGGCATTCTCAGTGAGCAGGTCTGCTAGAGCTGCTTCCATTTGCTACCCTCATGTGAGCCCATCGTGTCATTTGGGCAGCACAAAGAGAAACTGAATTGTTGCTGCAATGTGCTCACCACAATAGGGGACATTATCTGCTTTGTAGAGATGGGGTGGCCAGGCCAAAAACAAGTCCCTAAAACCATCTGGAGGATACGGGAAGGGGATTTGGGAGAGTTCCTCAAACTCTTGACAACAAAGCACTTTTCTTCTGAAACAACAGCAGCTTGGCTATTAGCACTCCAGCACAGGCTAAACCACCCAATTCCATGCCATTCTTGGGTTTGGCAGGGTCTTCTCTGACTCAGCCTAGTTAATACCAGCAGTGGGAAGGGATTCAAGTGCTTCCCTTCCAGCAGGGCAGTGATTCTGCTGGCAGAACAGCTGGCAGCTCTGCAGAGCTCTGGATGCAGAGGAAAGCAGGAGCATCACCTCCTGCCTTAGCCCAGCCTGGGGTGCAGGGATCATGCGTGGCCACACTGCACTCACTGCAGGACTGGGAATGCAGGCAGGGGGTAAATCCCCAGTCTGGGAGCAGTGGTCATCAGGAGACAGAGCCAAAGGATGTCAGAGAGGGGACAAGGGTGACAAAGGCCACGGAACACTGAGACACATTGGGAAGGAAACAAGGACAGCAACAAAGGTGCACAAACCGTACAGAAGATCTCCTCTTAGTAAGAGTTTATTAAAACCATATCTTCCCTGAATCCTCTGAACAGCTCTGTAAGGACAGATGAGAGCAGAACACTCCTTAGCACCGCTATAGGGCAATTAATGGCAGCTCTAATTAGCAAATGAGGGCTTGTCTAGAGTACAGTGCAAATGTGTGTGATTCAGAATCCCACAGTGACTTACAGCCTTGTTCTATTCCACACAACACTCACACAGTGTCCCAGAGTAACCAATATCTAATTCCTGTGGCTCCCTCTAGTCTTCCACACTATCCCACCAGCTCTGCAAGCTAAAACCAAAGCAGCAGGTGTGAGAAGCACAAAGGAAGAAGAAGAAGGAGAGAGCCAGCAAACACACTCCTTGCAACACAGACGATCACTCCTGTGCTGTGGTCTGACCATCCATGTCATGGAAAAGTTTTACAGACTCAGATTTTCCTCCCACTTGGCTTTATTAGAGAGGGAAAGGCTCAGAATGGAGCTAATTTATCTAAAGAATATCAGACACCAAGGAAATGAAGGGAAACCAAAACGGTTGTACCAAGTGAAAGCAAAAGGGGTTGAAACTAGAGGCAAAACATTTAATGAGTTCAGGAGAAAGAAATATGTATGTGAGACTGGTATCTCTTAGACCACTGAATAACTTCTGGAATCAACCACTTCGGATCTCTTTAAAGCAGGATCAAGGCAAGCACAAAAAAAGAAAAGCACTGCAGGAAGCAATCAACACTGAAAGAGAAAAACAGAACAAGTAGGTCTTATTTCATCTTTATTTTGGATTTTTCTAAATTTGCCATTAGAAATTTTTGCTATGGATTTTCTTTATGTTTGTTTGTATCACTTATTAGAATGACTATGAAACAATTGAAAATGAAATACGTAATGCCATAACCATGCTGGTCTGGTTTTGAATGGACTTCATAGCTTCTTTTGATATAGAAAAACACTGAAATGTCTAAACAGTCTCTGCAGATGCACATAACCAAAGTAAAATCTTGGCAATGCCTCTTTAGAAATTATTAGCACAGTAAAACAAATCAATCCCTTTGAAGGACATTCTTCACCTGCTTTAAGAAAGAGGAAAGCTGATATTTGGAGGATGTGGATCCAGCCCAGAGTAGATCTTAGGAATAAAGGTGTGTGAAATGCCTCTGTTGAAATGCAGACCACATACCTCTCATGCCATCAGAGATTTCCCCCAACCTCCTTTCTGGTTTTATTCAAGGATTTGGAACGGGTTTACAAAATACCTTGAAACTGGTGTAATCAGTGACTTCATATCAGAATTATTCCCCACGCTCACACCACTGCTCCTGCAAACCACTGAACACTGAGAAGGGGCAGAATCAGAACCTGAACACTTGGATCTTCACATTCCTGCCTGCTGAGGCTTTGGGCAACTCAGTGTATCTGTCAAAAGAAAGCAGCTGGCATCCAGAAAGCCTCTGGGGTTTGAACTTGAGGCAAACACAGCACAGGGGAGTCCCTTCTTCCTTCCCACAGGTGCCACAGCTCACACCTCAGGGGTTTCAAAGGGCACATGGACCTTATGGATGCACCAAGGTAACAGCAAGGAGAGTTGCACCAGGAGATGAACCTGAGTCCACCAAAGCAGGCAGAGCCAAACAGCCCAGGATGTGTTTGCTGGGCACAAGTGGCAGCCCCAAAGCAAACCTTCAGCCTGAGACACCACACCACAAACACAGCTTATCCTCCTGTTCTTTATCACAGAAACCTTGGGGAGTGGTTTGGATTGAACCCACCCAGGTTAAGCAGGGCTGTCTCGTCCATCCCCTCCCTGAGCCCAGCAGCTCCCGACACTTATTTCCTCTTCTATCATTCCCCTCGGTGATTTCTATCGGGGATTGCAGCGTGGTTTCTCATGGAGCCTTTGCTGACTCCTCTTCTTTAATATAAATGAGAATATCCCAAGGCCCCAGTAAGCCCATTTCATAGATGCACAGAAGCTGGAGATGGAAAAGACCCAGGTCACCCAGCCCATGCCTGTGCTTCCCCTCCCTCCTTTCCCATCTGTCCACTCTGTGATTGTTTCCTACAACCTATTTCTTTCCTGCTTGCTGGCCTGGTAACATCTGATTTATCCCCTGCATAAAATAAGTGCAGATAATTAATTACATGCTTTCAGTGAATATACAGCAAAGTGCCTCCCTGGGACCAGAGCTCCCACACCAGCAGACAGCCCAGTGAATTCATTTACAAAGCAAACAGCAATGTTGCTCACCAGCTCCTTAAATTACTTCTGGAAACATTTTCTGTGACTTTCAGAATTTGACGTTCTGAGGATAAGGTTACTTTTTCCCACTGATCCAGTTTGATTTCTGCTAATTTTCTGCTACATGTTTTACTCAGTTTCATTTACAGTTTAGTTACTGCAGAAAAAGAGCAGTCTCGGGGTCTGGATTGGGTTTTTTTCTCTCCCTTCTCAGCTTGGACCAGCAAGCCTGGCTGTGTTGGAATAGCAAGAGAGCATAAAATGTGTCCAAGCAATGAATAACATCTGAGGAAAAAGATGCAGGGAAAAGAGTTTCACTTAAAAAAAAACCCAAAAAAACTCATTTGCCATTTTGTTTTAAATCTGTTTTTAAAGGTCAGCTGCTCTTGAAGGACTTTAAAGGTTGAATAGGAAGATCTCAGTGTCTGAAGAAAATAGAATATCCATAAGGTAGCGAAGCAGGGCAACAACGTTATGGATGGGGAGTTTGACAAATTACAAGGTCAGTGATCATTGTACTTCACCTCCTTCATTTCTGCACTTACTATTTACACTGCAGATTGCAAAAAGTAGATGAGCTTCCCTATGTTTCTTTTGCTGCCTCACACATAGTTCTCCCCCCATCCCTACGGTTTTGGCAAGCTCTGCTCAGTTAAGGTATTATCTGGTCACCCCACAAGACAAATACTGCACTGATGCATTCCTCCATGTCCAGTATCACGTGCTCAGGCCCTGCTTTTGGCCCTAGATAAGCATTTTTAATGGTTTGGGCAATTTTCTTTCCTGCACTAGAGAAACAAATCCATTAGCACTGACCTGGAGCTGCTAATTCTGACTAGAATTGATGGGGAACCCCCAACTATCATTCCACTTCTTGACCCTGTTGTGTGATTTCCTCTGTCAGTCTTTGCCTCCTTTTCATCTTTTCCCCCCACCAGTCTCCTAAACTGAACTCTCAGACAGCATGAAAACAAGCAGGTCAACTGAATAATTACCTGAAAGACTTAAAAAAATTCAATATCCATCTCATCCTCTCTCATGTTTCATCTTGCCATTCATTTTCTGAGGAAATGAGAAGTAAATAACCTCCTCAATGCATCTGAACTTTCATTCACAGGCTTGTTGCACCCAAATCCCCCAAAGAACTTTCAAATCTAGCTCTGAAGTTGCCTCACCCTAAACCTGCAAGCTGCTGTGCTTTAGGGTGTAAATGTACAGGATAGGAAAGCACATCTGGAGGGTTTGGTGGGGTGGCAATGGTAACACAGCCACTGTCACCCTGTTTGGAGGAGGGCAGGGAGAACCCCTGAGCTCCTGTGATCTTTCACAACTAATTACATTTTAAAAACACCCAGCCCTTCAAGCTTACAAGCTTTTTCACTTCAGAACTGGAATATCTTTAAGCCCCAAGGCTGTGGTTTGGGATGCCACCACTGCATACAGCGAGCTACATTTCCTCTTTCTCTTGTTAATACAATCATTGGATCAAAGTCCCCAGGCAGTTCAGATTGTCATAAATTCAATTTTCCCAGCTGTTAAAACCAAAAGAGACCCATACACTATAGGAAGGCACTCTTTGAGGACAGTCTGGCCTTCGAAACAACTGAGATGTAGTGTAGGATGATAACCCCTGGTTTGTAAGTGCTACTGGAAAGAACAGCTGAAATCCCACTGTTCCTTCAAGGTACCTGCCATACCCTCATCCCTAAGCAGACAGAGCAAACTTTTATGATTTGCATTTATGGGGCTTTTTATCTACTGAGAACCTCCCTGCTCTCGGCAAAGGTTTTTGAAGCTCATTCAAAACCCCCAAATATTTGGAAGTGCTCTGCTAATCAAGGCAAGTGCTTATTTACAACATCACTGCTTGACTCAGTAATCCCCCCAAAGCCTCCCCTCTTTTCTTTCCATGTGAGACCTGAAAGTGGCCTTTAGTTTTTAATACACCATGAAACCAGGACCTGCTCTCTCCCCATTATACACAGGGTCGTTTCTGACACACATTCTCTTTTTGATGAATTCAATCCATGTTACAGCCCTCAAGAGATTAACTGCTGCTACAGCACAAGCAGAGCAACTAAGGCTGGCTCTGACTCCTAAAAAGTTTTGGTGGGATATTTCCCTCCCTCTCTTTGTTTGGTCAGGGTTTTTTAATTCCTTTTGTTTCTTTTAAAAAAATTGTGGGAGAAAGGAATAAGAAGCATTCAAACTATTAAATGATGGTAATTGTTATTTCCTAAGCCCCAAAATCCTCTTTTTTTCCATATAATAAACCCCTTTCAGATCCTCTGAGCAAAAATGTACTTGGATTAAGTTCTTTTATGCACCTCAAGAGCCTCTAAGCCAGGAGAGGTGACATCAGCTTCCACAGAGAAGTCTCACTAAAATAATTTATGGTTATTCACAAGGGGAAACTTTGCAAAATCTTCCAAAAATGCAAGCCTGCCAGCAACTCCTGCTGGGATCAGGAGTATCACTTGCAGCACTGCTCTAACCACTGTTTCACCTCCACACTTGTCAATGCATAAATCTTTCCTTATCCCTGGGAATAACTGAGTGACACCTCCCAGAACAGAACTGAAGGAAAGCAGGGTCTAAAATACACCTATTTCTGTGTTTTATGCATTTTGTTTTCAACCTGCAGTTCTTGGACCACTTCTGAGATAACCTGCAGAAGTTCCCTAAGAAAAGGAAACCCACAGCCAAGCTTAAATTCACTACAGAGATATCTGCTTTTCTAAAGGAAAAAAAAAATTAATCAGGAGCTGAGAATCAAAAAAAATGCTGAAAAACATTAATTCATGGTGTTGCAGAATTTCTATGTTATGCTGAGCTGATTAAAAAAAAATAGGATGCAAGGTGATCAGGGAAGCAACTTGCCTGTCTCCCTGTATTTATAAGGAATCTTAACTGTTAAGAGGGCACTGAGTGTAAAAATAAATACTAATAAAATTATAAATGACATCATCATTAATAGCAAAAATATTTATCAGACAAATATTATTTATATATCTCAAAGTAGATCAAAGACATGCATTTATAGTTAAATAATAACATATGATGACATTTCAAGACAAAGTTATCTCCACCTTTGTAAGCCACTCCATTAAACCTGTGAGAGAAACTTACTGGGATAAACCTTTCTGAATGTCCCTGTGTATCCATCGACACTAAACTGATAGCTGAGGGTACACCAATTCCACTTGGACAAATTCAAGTAAAATATTTTAAAAACTAAGCTCAAATAGTTTTGTGTCAGTGATGAATATGCTCACAAAGTGAATTCATTCACTTTGATTTTTAGCTACCTCCCACCTCACATATCAATACCTCATTTGAAAATTTCCTGCTGGTTGAATATCCAGCCCAAGTAAAATTTCAAATGTCTGTATTTGCTGTGCTTAATAACAGTTAAATCAGCATTTATTGTACAAACGTTACAACAGCAGGTCTGTTTCAAATCCAGCTATAGCTTTTCTGTTGGTCAAATTAGTCTCACATTAATTCAACCTCTCTGTTTTATCCCCAGACAGCTACAAACCTGAAAACTACACCAAGTACCCAAATTTAAAAACAAAAAACCAAAACAAACAAAAAACCCCAAACAAACCCCCCCAAAAATAAACAAACACACACAAAAAAACCCCAAAACAAAACAAAAAAAGAGAAATGTTGAGGTTTTTCTTCTTTTAAAAATGAGAAATTTAAAAAATATTCCATGGAATTACATGGCTTAACTCAGCTATGACTTCATTCAAGTTTGGGTTTTTTTTGTATCTGAAAAATGCAACCACTTCTTCTTGATGCTTTCTGTCTGTCAAAGAGGCACCTGATCACAGGTCCAGCCTCAGGGACCTGTCATTTCAGAGACAAGAACAAAGCAAATTACCTTGCACAGAAATTAGGAGAAAAGCCTTGATTAATTATGCTGTTTCAGAAAGGGCACAAAAGGGAAACAAAAATGTTATGCCAGTTCTGAGATCTGTAAGTCTGGGTCTGGTATTCCAGCTTGTTGAATCGTTTAATCATCTGGAAAATCCATTTCTTTTCTTTTTTTAACTTTTTTTTTAATGACTCAACACAATAAAAATAATGAAAAATTATATAAAATATTACCATCTCTGTATCTATGAAAGTAATAGCCAGGCTCTTCATAGATGTTTCTCTCACTGTCCTCAGCTTCCTCTGCAATAACTCCAGGGGAAAGGAAATAATCCTCCTATGAGGTATTGACACCTTTGATAAAGATACTCGAGATCCTTCTTCCTGCCTTCTGGTGCTATCTTAACATAAAAGTTATTTCCCAAACACAACTCTACAACAGAAGCAGGTTTCAGTGCCACCAAAATGCAAAACATATCACCTCCTCTCCTCCAAAAAAACTGGGGGGGCTTCTAGTTTTTGAAGTTCAGATCCATTGGGTTGGAAGAATGAATTCAAACCTTGGTTAGACCCCGCTGGAGGAAGTGGAAGAGTAACTAGTTCCATAAACTCATATCATGAACCTGAGTTGATCCAACATTACCTTTTTAATATTCATATATTGGGCACCTCTAAGTGATGGCATAAAAACATGGCACCAAATATGATGCACTCAGTTAATTTTGGACGCTCAAAATGGGACTCACCCTCAAGACCTCCTACACTGCTTCTTTCTTTCTCTACTCAACACACATTTTGCATTTACATCTATTTATTTTGAGTGCCCCTTCCCCACAAAAAAATCAAATTTCAAAGCCAATCCCTCTACTACTGTAAGAAGTATTCTATAAAATAAGGCCAGGCACCCACAGACACTCTGACTGCCTCTGCCTGACAAGAGCACAGCAACAAGACAAATCTTTTCCTGCTCCCTCCGAATATTTCCCTGGATTCCAGCTATTTGTGGGAAAGGAACTTCCTGAGCCAGAGAAGGTGCCTTTGCATTTAATAACCCTGGATTGATTTTTCTTCAATCTTTTTTTAATACAGGCACTTTTTAAATCCATGCACACTTTTAGCACCCACAGTATCTCCTGGCTAGCAGTCCCACAACTTAAAGTACAATAAAACTATGATAAAACAGGTTAAAACAAGGAAGTGACTACAGATTTCCTCCAGAAATGTGAGGATAAAACCAGCCTAGCACATTACACATCATTTACACTATTTGGTAGTGTGGAAAGTTGAAGGAGTGTAAAAATTATGAACTTATTGTGATTTTTTTTCTCCATATCACATCACCTGCAAAACTAAGAGTTGTTATTAGTGAAGAATCTAATTGTCTGAGCTTGAAAACTTAAAAATGAGAAGAATTCTAAAAGTCAAGGTCACTATATGGCTGTCTAGCACTTTTAGCATGTATACTTGGAAAGGACCTGATTTATATATATATAAAATATGTGTGTGTAATATATATATATGTATGTAATAAGTATATGTGTAATATGTATATATGTGATATGTTTGTTAATGTATATGTTAATGTTTTTATATATATATTTATATATGTGTGTGTGTAAAAGACATATGGCCATTTTACAACCTTAATCCTGGTACTCCTGGGATAGAAATGGAAAGGTGGGAATTTTCTCTTTCCCCGGAGATAAAAGTCTCACATCAAACTTTGCTGGCACTAGTATTTAATTTAAAATTTAAAAATCAATGGCACATTTACTAATGGCACCAATGATGTCAATTTAAAACTGTGAGCCCTTTAAGAACAGGGAAGTTATCCTGGAATGGATGTGGCTCCCATTCCCCTTTGGACAGAGATGGTTTCAACTGGAGGATTCTGTACTGGAAGCAGGACATGTATTTCTTTTCCAAAACCAGGACTTCAAAGCTACTCAGACATATAAGATTAGAGCTGATTGGAAAAATCCCTCACCAAACAATTTTCTGCTCAAAACTACTGTTACATCAGGATTGAAATCCCTTCTCCAGACTGACAAGGCGTGTGCATGTGCATACATATCTGGGGGGCTGAGAAAGCAAATGAACAACCTATTCCTGAGCATACAAATCCAAGAATGTCATCCTAAAAAAAATAGGGTTATTGGAAGCTTACTATCTGGTATTTCAGAAATAATTGGGGGGGTTTTGAATTTGTTTAAATCATAGATTCTAACCTGTTTCACATTCTATGCATTCAGTAGCCCTGAATTGTCAGCTGGACAAAATATGACAGTGCCCACCTGAGGGATGATCTGTTCTGGACAGGAGAGAGCTGAAAGGCTGGTCATGGCTACATGCAATATTCCAATTAAATTACTGTGCTCTGCCACCATTATAGACAGACACAAGCAAAGTCAGACACTCAAAGAACCTTCACTGCTGCCAACAAACCCCTGG
The DNA here is from genome assembly GCA_013396655.1 of Campylorhamphus procurvoides. Classification (NCBI taxonomy): domain Eukaryota; kingdom Metazoa; phylum Chordata; class Aves; order Passeriformes; family Dendrocolaptidae; genus Campylorhamphus; species Campylorhamphus procurvoides. The sequence continues at coordinate 153,553 of WBMV01008444.1, forward strand.
GAGGAGCAGAATTACAAACCAGCACAGAATTACCACAGCCCACCACTGAACACTCCCAAAGACCACAAAACATAGAAATAAGTAACTTTTTTCAGTATCTTCTTTGAAAGCACTTTGTTTTACACAGCCTAAGCTTTTATTTTCTTGAATGGCTGATTTTCCTTGGTACAAAATACCTAAAGATAAACATAGAATGGTTAAAGCCAAAGATTATAGGAGTGAATGACAGATTATACTGCCAAAGGAAAACACAGATACCTAAACACTTCCACTCAGCTCTGAACCTGCCATTTGGAGGAGAGGGAGAGATTATTTCATCTCACAGTATAATGCCCACTTGTGTGATGGAAGGAGGCGAGATGAAAATAATTATTCTTAAGTTCTGTATTATCAAACACCTCCAGAACCCCTTCCTGGTATAGGCTGGGAGTTTTATGTGGTTGTTGTTTAAAACAACTGCCCACAATAATTATTTATTTTTGTTTCTATTTATTTCTATTTAAAGTGTAGTGGCCTGGGAAAGATAGTAACTGAATTAATTGAAGCATCATGGAATCATTTAGATCGGAAAAGATCTTTAATAAATAACACCTTTGCTTTGAAACTTAACCTTCAAAACCACAGTGCAATCAGTGCGAGACCCTTCACTAAATTTTTACCTCAAGGGTAATCACAAGGAATAGCACCTATTGCTTTATTTGCAAATAAAAGCCTCTTCTCTAAATCATGGGCAGTTGAACTATGAAAGTTAAATTCTTTNCATTGCTTTCACACATTTTTTGCTGAGCAAATAAAACCCTCTTCTCTAAGTGATGGGCAGATGAACTATGAAAGTTAAATTCTTTAAGTGACCTCAAGAAATGCCATTTTAGGCCCAGCAGAAGTCGCCTCACTTCTGTTGCAAGGGGCTTTCTCACATGATCTCATCCACAGTGATACTACATTTATTCTCTTTCATTGTAAAGGAAAATAAATAAATAAATCTCACTTCTGATTTGTTTCATGCTAGCTGTTTTCCTCCCCTGAGAAGGTTTAAATACACATTATGAGTTCGGTCTAGTAATCATTCAAGGCAAAAGTCTGAGTCAAGCCCACAAGAGCTCTGTCTGCATAAGGACCACAGGCTTGGCCCCTTGTGAATACTTTCACTTAATACTGAAAGACTTCTTTGTTTACTGTATTACCAGAACATGCATATGCTTATAAATGGGAGGCATTTATCATTCTCAAAGAGTGAGGAGGTGGCCACGGTTCATGAAGCAAGCAGAGAGATGAGACTCAAGAAATCTGGGTTCTGTTTCTCCCTGGGTGACAGATTTATGTGACCGAGCAACTGCATCTTTGCCTATTTTAGTGCTCTATTTGCAAGCTGTAGATGATGTTTTATTATGCTGCAGAGTGCTTTTAGATTAATGAATTAAATTCCCTGATTGATCATTAAACAAAGAGACTCTTTGCAACTATAATCATCAGCACAATGAAATATGAATGAGACACTATTCAAAGGGAGGCAGGGAATCAGGAAGTCTCTCATTTAACAAAGCTAAAGTATCTCCATAACATGAAGTTGTGGTTTAGGCCACCAATCTTTGCAACACACTTTAAGCAAGAGCAGGACATGGTGAAGGAGGTCAGAAAGTAATAATTAATATTATTCTTAGAGAGTCACCTTCCCCTATAAAAGCCCCTGCAGGGTATTTATCAGAAATGCCAGAAGCAATGATTTTCCTGAGTGGAGAGGATGAGCTACACCCAGTGAACTCCTGAGCATTATTTAAATTCAGGTGACAAGAACAGGTTGTATCAAGAGCCAAGAAAAAGTATGGATACAACTACTGGACATAGAAGGAATTAAAAAAGGAGTTGGCAGGGAAAGAGACAGGTATAAACACATCATAATTTACTGTATTATTCAAATAATTACTTTTAAGCAGTGCTCTCTAATTAGTGATGATCTTTCCTCAGACTAAAAAAGCTGTTAAAATTTAAGTAATGCAATCAGAGTTTAGTTTAAGCCCAACAAATAAACACTTTTTTGGCTACAGACACTAGAGCTGCTACTGGGTGTAAACAGAACTAATACTTCATTTCCACACTAGAGTTGCTAGTGGGTTTAAATAACTCTAATACTTCATTTCCACTCCAAATTTTGATTCTTTTCACTGCACATCCCTTGGTAGCCAGGTCTTTAAAAGAGAGTTTTAAAACAGACCTCCCACATTTAAAAGCACCAATTATTATTGATGCCAACAAAACAAGTCATCAAACTTCATCACTTCAATTACATTCACACAAATGCAACTTCTTTTTGTGTTAGTACCATGATTTTTTTTTTCTGGATGAAAGGTGTAACATTTATTCATTCCTTTCTAACATATCTTGCATTAGGGAAGATTCCTTTATTGCAAGTTTTGTTACTTGGCATTATTGACATGTATATATATATATATATATATTTAGGCCCAGCCTGGGGTCACCCAGCCTTATCCAGCAGCTTCTGCTCAGGTTGACATGGAGCATCCCATGCTGGGACAAGGAGCCTCTCCAGGCTTCACCCCCATGGTTTCCATATGTTTTCAGGTAAATCTCCCTGCCCTGTGTTTTACAAATTACCCTCTCAAGACACGCAAAGCAAGTAAAGAACAGGCTCTCAGTTCTTCTCTTTGTGGGATGTATCTATGTATTTATATCTATATCTTACCTATATCTATATCATCTATACCTATATATTCAATACCTTGCTAATAGAAGTATTTTTCATGCATATAATAATGCATATAATAATTTTTCATGCATACTATAATGAAACTCTGACCACGAGGACAAAACCAAAACCAATAAAACCAAAGCCTTCACTTCATCCTAATTCCTCTATAGCAAAACATTTGGGTGCCACTGCTGACATTTTTTAAAACTGGTAAAAAATATTTATTTTTTATAAAGTCTTGATGCACAAACATTCCATTATGTTTATTAATGGCAAAACTGGGCCCTGAATAATGAGAGCTGTAAAAACACCAGAGTGTGAACAGCTATTTACATTCTAACCTCAGTTTCAGCTGGCCAAACTTAACATTTAAAGATACAAAATTATTGCAAATACTTGTGCTGGGGAAGCTCAGCTGCTGCTTTTTGTATTTTTTTGGTAAGATACTAGTTTTAGTTAAAATACTTGCTAAAGGATCATTTTATGTATTTGTTTACTAAATTGATAATTTCAAAGTTGGACTCCATCTATTAGTAAAAATGCTTTTTCCTAATGGGATAACATGCACTTGCATTAGTATCCCAAAAATGCTACATACTTCATTGAAAGGTTTAGAAGTCCAAATTGATGTTACAAAGGCTTGCCAACCATTATCTAAAAGAATCCCACTTGATTAATATTATCAGCACACCAACTTTCTTGTACTTTAAATTACAACCTAAAGAAGTGGGTTTGAATGACTGGCAGAGCTACAGATCTTTACTGGGGAAGTTACCTAAACAATTAATTCATACTTTTGCAAATGCCATGATCTGATTTGTATTGTGATTTTGTAGAAGAAATTAATTCACTGATTTATTGCTCTGCTTTCTGAACTGCAGAATGGTATGCTGTGGTTTAAACAGAACAGCATCTTATCAAAAAAGCCACATGTTCTCATCTGTCCAAGAGCTTATTGTTTGAAATGCTTGGCTTCTTCCCATCAAATCCATGGGAACTCCACAACTGTTCCCAGAGACGGCACAAACAACCCTTACATGTGGTTTGGGGTTTTGCATCCAAAATGTGAAGGCAAGAGAAAAAAAAAACCACACTCCACCAGGGAATGGCTCCAACCCTTCCCTTCTGTCCCACCTTTACAGAAGGCAAAATCAAGCTTGCTGATGAGGAAAGCATTCCTCCCCATTCAAGGCCCTGCCATTTTCAGCTGACAGGCTCCAGCATGCCATCATCTGTCTCTGTCACAGCTCCCAGGGACTCCTCCTGCGAGCCAGCAAGGAGCATCAATCCTCAGCCAAGCAGCCTGCCAGCAACAGGAGAGGGCAAAGCTGCCTTTCTCCACCCTCTCTTATCAAAACACGAATGCAACAGACAAGCATAAAGAAGTAGCCTGTCCAAAGGTCTTCAGCCCCATCGCAGCAGGAGAAGGTGAAGTAAAAAGTTATGGCAACACCAACAAAGAGAAATAAAAGCTGAGTGCTTTGATGTTCTGGGGAGCTGCTGATGCAGAAGGTGAGCACGCTGCCTGCACTGTGACCCCCCTGCCTCCTCCACATCCATCCCTGCTCCCCAGGGATGAGCAGTCACAGAGCCAGGGCTCATTTTTACCAGTTTCTCTTCAATGAAAGCCCTCCAGAAAGAACAGACCTTTATTTGTTAGGAAACATGTTATTAGAACTTACAAAAGCCTTGCAAGAACCCTCTTGATGACTCTACAAAATGTTTCATACCTCCATCAATAGTTGTTTCCATAAATATCCTTTTTTTTTCAATCTTTGTAACTAAATTGCAGTTGTCACACCTCTTCATGTTTTTGACTTGACCCAAAGAAAACTCCTAATGGGAGCTGGTGTGAATGGCTCTGCTTACACCCTGCAGTATGTCACTGTCAAGTTCATCTCACTCCAAGCATCTTCATAATTACTAGAGGAAGGTAAAAAATGGTACCATTTCTTTTTTCCCCTCAACTAAAAACCACCTCAGATTACTGCAGGACTGGACTGTTACCCAAAACCAGTGTTCCTACATTTTTTGCAGAGAGAATACACAACACTGTTTATTCTTTGGACTGTTTTTAAATAAACCCTTGGATATAGACAGATTTTCAAGGCATGGAAACAGTCCATCGAACGTCAACAAACACATCATCAAACACCACAAACCAAGTTGCAATGCCCCAAATCAGATTTACAGCCTGTGATGAAAGACCAAAAGCCTCAGCTGTATCCAAACACACCACTTCGAAGATGTCAAGAGCATTTCCAAAGTCCTAACTCTGAGAAACAGCAAAGCTTTTTTTTTTTTTTTTCAGCCTTCCGATGATGCCAAAAAATCAATTGTATCCCACAGTACAAGGACTGCATCAGTTTGGGCAGGGGGATTGGGAGCCTGGTAGGTTTGACCAAACTGAGCCAGGGTAAACCCCCTTCCTGCTCTCAAACCTCAAATCTAGCAAAAAAGATTAATGAAGAAGGTAAGAGTATCCAAAGGGCCTAAGAAAAATGACTTAGAGAAGCACAGAATCATGGAATCATTAAGGCTGGGAAAGACCTCCAACATCGTCAAATCCAACCTTTGGCTGAACACCACCATGTCAATTAAACCATAACACTGAGTGCCATATCCAGTCATTTCTTGAACAGTGCCAGGGATGGTGACTCCCCCTGGACAGCCCATTCCAATCCCTGGTCACCCTTTCAGTGAAAAAACTTTTCCTGATGTCAAAAAAAAATGAAAGACGAAAGAACTCAAAAGTTAAATTATTGTATTATGGCGAAAATAAGCCCTTTCAATTAGCAGAAAGTCTAAAGTAGGATATGAAAATAATATAGATTAAAAAGACAGTAATTTATGAAAAACCATTGGGCCAGTATGCTTTTTATCCTACTATCTGAGAAAAATATAATTGGGGCTTTTTTCTCGAGTAGAAACTACTTACATCACCACATATGCAGTCATGAATGCAATACAATTTATTGCATATATTGTATTGCATTCACAAATAATACATTAGAGCATTTCCTGCCATACCCAAACAGGAAAACACCTGTAGGGTGAATGAGTGTTCCAACCTGGTGGATGTGCCATCTGGGGATGCACATCTGGGGATCTGATGCTGACGGGCAAGCAGGAGGCAACAGCTTGACTGCCAAGACTGCAAGATAGACAAGGAAGGCTCCCAACAGATGGATAACTGACAAGCTATAAGATAATCCCTAATTAGAAGAGAATTTGGGAGGGAGGGCATGCCAGGTTTTAAGGCAGTAATTTAAAGACACTGGCTCTGTAAAGTAATTATTGCACAGAAAAACAATGCACTCGATTCCAAAGGAGCCCTTAATCCATGTTTAAATGGAGTGCTAAACACACTTGTGCCTGAACACCTGCTTTTACCCCAGGACTTGGGAGTAGTTTGTGTGTTTTTCAATTAAAGACTAATATTGATGCAAAACATCAAAGAACATCTTTAATATTTGACTTTAATATGTTTGTCAAACTTTCAAATTGCTGCACCAGGAGTTCAGGACAAGATGAAGCCTTTTGGCTTTAAAGTTCAAAGGATCACAGACCTACCAGGGTTGGAAGGGACCTCTGGAGATCATCTATCCAACCCCCAAGTGGTTTCCATAATTTCTGAGGCACTGCTAGGTACATACATGCTCAGGGCCCTTGAAAATTCAGCAATGCGAAGAAACATCATTCTTAAAATTCTGGCCAGAAGAGACTCAGAGAGCCCATTCACACCCTCCTGTGAGAGGAAGACTCTCAAGAAAACACACCTTTTCTAGTCTGCAACTTCATTTAGACAAGGCTCACTGAAACACAGATGTGTCCCAGCTCACTGTACTCCCCATCAGCTCCAAATCTCTGAGTGTAACAAGTTCATTATTGCAATTCTAATATTAGTATTACTTGCAGACCAATTCTACGTGACACCTATCCTATGCCCAAACATGGACTTGAAACAGCCACCACCTTTTTTCCTCTGAAAGGTGAGTATTTTTTTAGTACTTAGGCACAGAGCAAAATAGCAGCACCTTCCTTTAGAGACCTCACTCACTCAGACTCCTGTCTGAATTAAAATCAGCATCTTTTCTTTCTTCATGAGATCCTCTGACTTTGTAACTTCTCTCCATTTTTTGGGAGTTTTTTTGGGGTTGTTTTTTTTTTTAAGAATGCTAATTGCAGCATTTATTTACTCTGGTGATTTTTCCCCCTCCGTTCTTCTCCCTCCTCTCATTCTCTTTCCTGTTCTGAAACTTTTAAAAAAATACTTTTAGTTTTCTTTCTTCCCCCAGCTGCTGTGGTTAGTGTGGGTAGAGAAAAGGTATAGAAGCTGATCCCCCTTTTACTGTTATTATCACAGGCAGTTCATCCCCTCACACAGTATGAAAAATAAGACTGTCATTGCATATTAAATGCCACAAAGAAGGAGAAATTTTATGTCTTTCTAATTCCATCCTCTGTATTTACAAATATGTACAACCTTGGAGTGACAGTTCTGGACACCCCACCTTCACAGTCAAAAATGTCAGAGACATTACACACATGGCAGCTTAATGAATGGTCTATTAATTGATGGAACAGAAGATTCATTAGCTGTGATTACCTGAGATTTCTAAACAACTACTCCTTCAGCTCTCATGTCCTGCCTCCCCCCCAGCTGCTCCCCCTCCCCAGTGGGAACACCAGTCCTGCAGCTGGAACAGAGATTTCATGGTTATGGTTAAATCACCTTGACTTTACTTCAAGGCACAAGCCCACAGCCCTGCTTTAGTTTTCCATATTATTCTACAGGGATCAAAACCTGAAAGTTCCTAGAACAGGTTTGAAGAGCAGCTTCTTAAAATGAACTACCCAGAGGTGCCAGCTCAGTGTTAGGATCACATTGCCAAAATCACAGAAAAAATCCTGTTAGACCTTTGGAGGATTCCAGTTGTTCTGGCATCTAAAGAGGCACGTGGAGATGCCCCTGTTAAACTGGAACTACACAATATTGAATAATTTGCTTATATTTCTTTTTGTAATTAAAATGTTTATATCATTCATTATAAAAAAGAGAGGAATTCTTACTTGCTGTATACTACAGCATCCAACTATTAATATGGCATTAACAGAACACATTTATAAATAAAACAATTCTATATGTGCATACCTCAACCTTAGAATTACCTCTTACAGAGATTAAGGGACTGCTCAGGTTAGGTCAAATTCTGCAGGAGTGAACTCTGTATAAGGTTGCAAAACATCAAAGAACATGTTTAATATTTGACTTTAATATGTTTGTCAAACTTTATGTCTTTTCTTAGTTCAGCTGGGTAACAGATGACCACTTCAACATATTTTACTGCTTTACTGCTATCACCCTAGAGATTTCCTCCCCCTTTTTTTCCACCTAAGAGAATGAAAGACAATTTTTTTTCTTCTTAAGTTTTGTGCCCCATCCTCATTAAGGGGAGGGAGACAGGGGGATGGGACACAACAAGAAAAATTCCTAAGGCCAATTGCATTGTTGGCTCAAGGTTTTTGGTCACTTGTTCAGTGACATTTCCTAAAGGTAAGAGCTGGCCACCTCTAAGTAACTTACTCTGTTATTCTCCTTACCTTAAAAACCTCTGCCACATCAAAGAGAAAAGAGTCTATGATGGGTTTTTTTAACCTAGAACTAGTTATTGTGACAAATGAGTCCCCTCCTCTGAATTGGAGGACAGATGAATTCCCCATGAGATTTTGAACTCCTGATGACCACCCTACTCCTACACAGAAACTGGTTAAGCTGAGCACAAGGAATCACTGCTTTCCTTACATTTCATGCTGTTTCACATGTTTCATCTACTGGAATTTAAGTATGTGGATAAAGGCAGTGCCACTTAAATGAATTTTTGAATACTCTGCTAAAACCACATGAACTCAAGTGTGAGACACCCCCCTCTAACAATACATGTTATTTTGCTTGAAAATTTTGAAGCAATTATTCCAATAGGTTTTTACAGCACAAACAGCAGCCTGGACAGGGCTAGGAACAAACTGCACATTTTTAAAGCCTGACATCCTTTTCTGTCAATTAACCACCATTGTTCATAAAAAGCATTATTGAAAAAATAACTACAAAAGAAGGTTTTCTGGGTGTGAAGGTATGATCCAAGAAAGCACACAGCCTGGAAACACCATCCTGCTGAAGAGAACTGTCCTGTATCACTCCTGCAGTTATCCATGCCTGGCACAGAGTCAGCTTTTACCATATGGCCTTTTCTTCCCTTGCTGAAAGTGAATCTTTCTGTCAAGGAGCAGCTGTTCGAAATTATCACATCAAATTTGAACCTTGCAGTAGACAACTGCTGAACCCACGGATTCAGGACAGTGAAACACTTCACCTCCTTGACCTCTGAAGGATTTGTCCTTGTTTAGGTGTCTCTCTGCCTTAGGAGACAGCTACACTAATTGCCAGGCTCTGTGATTATGTGATGCAGGCCAGTAACTAAAAGCTGAAGCCACAAACAAATCCTCAGCAAATGAACTTTGCCTCTTCTCTCTCCAAACAGCCTGTGTGAAGTCCACATTATTATTTTTCCAGCGCGTTCCCAAGAGTAAAACTGCAGCTTCAAACGCAAGGGGGATGAGACATTACAAGTGCAGTGCCTGTTATTCAGTCTGTAACCCAAAGAAGCAGCAGGCTCTGATACTTTCCTGCAGTCTGAGCGTTCCAATGAAGTCTGATACCAATTGGTGGTTATTTAGACGTCTGCCAACAGCGTGTTTTGACAACATCTCGTGCTTCCCGCTGAGGAGCCGCAGACACACAGAAGATTCCCCTCATCTTGTACTCGTCTTTCAAGATGGTTCTTGCTTGAAGAGCCTTTTCTCTGAATGTTATCGAAGCTCACAGCTCTTGCTCCGATTGCTCTCCCCGTTTCAAGTGCAGCCCCAGCTGTCAGTGGCAATGCAAAGCCCTGTTAGCCTTTCTAAGCTGCACTCTGGAACTAATAAGGGATTGTCAAACCCTGCCAGTGGCGGGGAGAGCACGTGTGGGATGGATTCACACTGACAATACAACCTTTGTGCAGCCCACGCCAAAAAGCACCCAAAGACACTCGGGGCTCGGGATGATACTGTTAATTTAGGGTTTAATCTCTGGAAAGCCTCCAAAGAAGAGAACCCATTAAAGTGAAAAGGTTAAGGAAATGCCAGCGAGATTCCTCAGGATTCTCTGGGACAGATATCAGAGTATAAAATCCTGCACAAAAAAATTCAGCAAGTAGGGAGCTTGAACCTATAAGAGGCAAAAATTCCTGTGTTTAAAAAGGGGGAGCAAATGTTTTAGAAAGTTGTTAACGGGGTGGTTTTTTGGTTGCTTGAAAATAAGGGGGAATAAGGAAGGAATTGCCAAAACACACACAGAGCGGCAGAGCAAACACTTCCAAAGTGGGAATATACTTGGATTAAACATACAGGGAAACTCTATTAAGTTGCATTTTGTGAGTCATTAACACTTTTGCAAATGTTCCCATTTTCTGAGCGAACCTTTCCATTTCAAGCACAAAAATCCAGTGCTAAATTCTCTAGTCCTGTCAGATATTGACTCTGAACAACTTGGAGAGAAACATTGCTGAGTTTTCTAAGGGCATTTAACAGCAGGTTCCTAATTAGTGAACATTAAAAAACTGAATAGAAATATTTATAATTATATTTTTAAGCATATCTATCACAATCTCCAAGAAATTTAGTAGATTCCTCTGAAGTAACTACAAAGGACTGAAAAAACACTTTTGTATCATGAGAATGTGCAAAGTGTTGCATCAAAAAAATCTATTTTCTAGTAATTCCATGTTTCTTTTTCATTTTTTTCCCCTTCAAGATGTGTGACAAATGTACTCACATACCATGAGATTGGGCCCAATAAATTTAGCCTTAAAAACTTGCATTTTACATCTATCTCTTACGATGTACAAATTGGAGAGTGTTTTCCAAATTTGTAACACTCAGAAGATGTCACACAAAAAGTTGGCTGGGACCTTTAGGAAGTATTTAGTGCAACACAATTCTGCTCCCATAAAATTCACCTGGATATCTTCAACATAAATTTCATCAGAGTTAAATAAATTCTAAGCAGGAAGGTAAATCCTCGGTTGTGTGCTCTGTTTATGTTCTTAGAGAAGATAAAGTAGATAAAAACAATGAATATTTTACAAATAAAGCGATTCATAATTTATAGCTGCTGTCATTTTAGTTTGCTGGCTTGAAAGATTGAGTGTCCTTTTAAAAAGCATCTCTCTTGCTTTTTAAAAATCAAAACAATGCTTCAAACTAAAGGAATCAAAAACCCACCTCAAGCTTTAAAAAATGTGAATCACTTTTTTTCAGATTTCACATAAAAGGCAACTTTCTTGAGAGTTCCATTATTGCATGGTACGATTTTACTGTGATCAGTTCCTAGATTTTATTAAAGATAATTGCTTCTCTGCAGAGCCTCAGAGTTAACCCCCCTTTTTGCAGTGTGAGCCACACATCCCATCCCCTCAGCTATTTCCAGGGAGAAATGTCTTTGCAGTTGCACAAGCATGTGTGCCTTCCATCTGTTTTCACTTGCTCAGAGTTGAGGAGTTCCACACAGAATCGTTTTTTTCTCTTTACATGTAAAGTTATCTCTTTTTTTATTTTTTTTTCCCCTACTGATCTAAGAAAGCAAAAATTAGATTTACTCAGGCAGGGGCAAAATGGTTATTTAAAGCATAGAAAAAGAGAAATCTGGATAAAGGTTTTTTCTCCCTTAGTATTAATGATGCCTTACATATTTTTATCTCACGTACAGCATTCGTTCCACTGCAAGAATTAAGGAATGGATGAGATGGCTCAGATTTAGCAGCCAGGGATGGCATTCCTTTCATATCTCCATAAACTCAGAGAGAGAGGAATATGATTTAGGATATGCTCACTATACAACCTGAAGCACTGAAAAATTTAGTGCGAAGGGAAATCTTGTGAAGTCAGTTTTGCAATAACCAGGCACAGTAGGTGAACTTAACCTCTCTCTCCTTTACCCCTTACTCCCTTTTCTTCCATTCAATCCACCTGATTAATAGCTCAAAATTAAATACATAAGGAAGAGCTGATGCTCTACATTTTTTTTTTTTTCTTTTCTTATTTTTCTGGCTTTGTTATAGAAAATGTATCAGTCACTTGTGGTTAAAAGTTACAACTTTATTACATAGCATTACACTGGGAATTTACAATTCAGACTTCCTCAGTTCCAGCAACTAAACTTTAGAACTATACCTTGAAAGAACAGCATGCACAAAATGTTATTCTGTGCTTTTTGAGGCATTCTGTTCAGGCCCACCAGTTTAATTTTCCATTTGATACAACGGGAGCCACAAAGTTGGGGTTTGGTCTAAAGGGTCACCTGTTGGAAACATTCAAAAGGACATTCAAACTCACTCACCCTCCCATGTGGATAAATAATTGCCCACTGCATCCTTGCTAATTAAGTATATCCTAATGAAAGATAACATTCTCCATGTCCAGCTGGTCTTTCTGAAGTGCATGAAAAAAACCCAACAACAGAAGAGACACATTCAGGATGGGGAAGATTTATTAGTCTGAGCCTGCCAGTGCAGGATTTCCTTTATCATCTGGTTACTGCATTTTTTAAAAACAGCTCCTGAAATCAGGCTTCCATTATTTCTCCAAAGAGACTCCTGGATGATTACAGAACTACAGACTTTTTTTTTTCTCCCCTAACATTTAGCCTAAATTTTCCCATTTATTTTGATCTCATGACCCCAACTAATCGACCTTCAGATTGTGAGATCTATTTCCCCTCTGTAGCACTCAAAACAAAACAGGGTCTGGCTTCTCCACACCCAGAGAAGGGCAGGTGATGTGAATGCTCCTGTTTTCTTTTCTTTCCTTGATCTTTGGGCTGTTCCAAACACTTTGCCACTGCTCTACTTGCAGCTTAAATACTGCACCACAAGCCTCATTTCCCTTTTCCTAAAAATCCCACCGTTTATTTCAAATATGTACAAAAGCAGCCAAAAAAGGATGAGCTGAGGTATAGAGCAATTTGTCCTCTAAAAAGGAAGGCACCAGTAGAGAGGAGCTGGGAAAAGAGATAATAGAGATGAAATATTAGACATGCAAAGAGACCTTGAAAATTGTTAATAGGGAAGCTGAAAAGGGAGCAGTTATTTTCTCACTATACAAGGACATAAAAAACCTTATCCCACTGACCCTAAACCAGAAGATTTAAACACAGAAGTGTTTTCCACACAAGACAAGATATGGCATCCATTGCCATAAAAACTTAGAGACTAAAAATTTAAATGAGTCAAAACCCAGACAAATTAACGAGGTTAATTGTCACTAGTTCCTATTACACTCAGTCTTTTATACAAGACGTATCTTAAGTCTTAAAAAGTCAGCAGGAGACTGGAAGAAGGTGAAAGGTATCCCCAGTAGAGCAGCAGTTTATGTAGCTTCTCCCACTTTTCCTTGGTATTCCTTAGGAATCTGCCATTAATGACCGTCAGAGGAAGAATACTAGGGCAGCCAAACCTCTGACCTGAGCTCCTCTGGCTTTTGGATGGGGAAAAGATGGAAAAAGTAAGTTTTCCTTCTTGAGAAGGAAACAAAGAGAAGGTGCTACGTCTTAAGTTGTTAACCTAAAATATGTCACAAATTCCAGAATTCATCAAAGTGAGGTATACAATTGGTTCTTGAGAAATCATTTCTCCACACAGGCACAATAAAGAGTGCAAGGATGGTCACAGTACAGTTCTTTACCTGACTGACAGGTAGGTATCTTACAGCTGAAATGTAAAATGCTTATTAGGATCCAGAACAGAACAAGATTCTACCCCAACAAGAACCAACAGGCTGAGTAAAGTCCAATCTTGGCTTTTCAGGGCTTACATACAAATATGTCATAAAAACACACGTGTTTTTATAGCTACATGTACACCAATAACAAAAACTTATCTGAGCCTTACATCACTTTCCCTGGTTGTGCAAAGAAAAGAAAACAGTCAAGGAAATTGGTACCATTTTTGTTATTTGGGGACATGATTGTGCCCTAATAATTTCTAAAGTACAAAAAAAAAAAAAAACCTGTTCTTAATGAACTTTAAATAGGCTGATCTTTTACCATTAAGGTCCTTCATTTTAATAATCAGTGCTAATCTCCTGCTAATCCAAAATGCCATTGTTCCCAAAAAAAGCATGAGGGAAACAAACAAGATCAGAAACAGCCTGAATGCAGGATCAAGAAGTGACAGACACAAAATACAAAATACAAACCCAAATTAACACAAAAATCCTCAAAGCAAGAGAAAGAGGGAGGAAAAAGGCAAGATACAGGAGCAGCTTCGAGCCTGAGGTCAAAACTGACCTGTTTTCCCAAGTTTTCCAACCCCTGCTGAGTTCCCAGTGCCAGCAAATGGGAAGTGTTGAATTACTGGCTGCTTTTAGAGTGCCACTTCAATCCTAGCACACTGGAAATATTTGATAAATATGACTTCCAATAAAAGTTAGGAGGACATAAGATGTTGAATCAGAATAAACCAGAAGGACCTGTCGCTATTAATGGCTCAGTCATACATCACTCTATTGATCAACAGTGGAAGCCAAAAGAAAGCAAAAAAGATAAAGAGGTGAAAGTTTAAGAAAAAAAAAAGAAAAATGGAAAAAATATAGATTTTTCTGCCTTCCAAATCATGTATAATATACTCACACATGCATGTCAACCCACTCTTAATCTCTGCAAAACTCAGTAGGAGCTGCCTTGCCTGCACCAACCTTTTAAGAACCTGTTTTTAATAACAGCTTATTTTGGTTTATTTTGCTCAAATTTTGACCAGTTTTAGTCTGTCCCTTTCTCGAGTGCTTGTCTTTTTGTGCTCAGGTGTAACTACAATTTTAAACCAACAGCTTTCAAACCATTCAAACATAAACAAGGCTATATAGAGTGGATAAAAGAGTATCAGTAATGTTATAGCATTCCTGACTGTAGCTATAGGAGGCCCTAAATAAAGCATTTCTGCATAATAAAATATCCTTCCCTGAACTCAGCTCACACCAGAATACTTTAAATTGTTTTCCTTAATATCAGTATCCAACCTCAGAAAAGCATCCTCAGACTGGCATTGCTGGCAAAAATGATTTAAAATACATGAATAATTATGGAAGTGCAATTTTAAATTTCAACTATTAATCTTCCAAGTGTATCTGCATTGGGTAATTGCACCACTGGAACAATGCTACATGTTTTTCTCTGACCAACCCCAATTAGCCAACAAGTTCAGTAGCAAAAGTCACACAAGGAGCCACAAAGTTTAAAAAAAAATAAAAATCACACATAAAAAAAATGGCATATTTTGACATAAAGAAAGCATTTAAGTAAATTATAATATACTGAAAAGAAGTCCAAGAGTGGTAAGAGAGGCTAGACTTGCTACACAGTGTGTTCACTAAGAATCACTTGTTGACTCTCACCGAAGGCTTTTAGCCGATGACATTATTGCCACACTTCAAATCAACCCATTTTCACCGCAATTTTTGGAACTAAATTACTTCTCCCAAGAGCCTGGAGACAATGAGCAGAGCCCAGTGGCCATGAGCAGAGCCACGAACCCACAGGGTGTTGTTACCTTGGCAGGCAAAGCCTCTCTCCTCATAGCCAGCATTGCACAGGCACTTCCCTATGGGCACCAGCCACTCTCCCTCCGTGCTGCAATACATCTTGGGTGGCTCCTCCTCCTTGGAGTGGTTGACACAAGAGCCCCGCACCTCCACCAGCGACTGCGAGTCCATGGGCACCGTGTCGGGGAACATGGCCAGGTTCTTGACGGTGAAAGGGCACTTCTTGAAGTACACCCGCACCGAGACTAAGGCAACGCAGGCGCCCACGTCTTGGAAGGCCAGGTAGAAGCCTTTCCTGCTGATGGGCCCCACCTCACGCACTTCTGTGTTCAGCTTGAGGATCCTGTCCCCCAGGTCCATCTGCGTGAAGCTCTCGTCGGCCGCGATGGTGTCGATCTTTGTAAACTGGTGCTCTTTGAACTTCACCGAGTGGTCGTCGTCCGACTCCATGTAATAGAGATTGAAGGTCTCTTTGCAGGTGCCCAGGACCAGAGGGATGCTGTTGCAGTCCCTCAGGGTGAACTTGAGCTCCACGTAGATCTTCTGAGCTGAGTTGCGGGGAATCCAGTTGGTCCTCAGCCAGTTGTTCTGACTGTGGTCCATAACATTGCACACTTGGTAAGTTCTGATGGGAGTGTAGTGCTCATCAACGCCACTGATCTCTTCCCACTGGGGGAAAAAAGAAGAAGAAAAACAGAAAATATTTTAAGATTGATGATGTAGATGGAAAAGCAAAAGGAACTTAGCTTGGACATATAGACAATAAAGTCTGGTTGAACTTGCATGCACTTTCTTCCTATTAAAACATATAAATCTCTTAAATGAACACAGAATTCACCATTAATAAGTCAATTTTTACCCAGTTATTTCAAGGTGGCATGAAGGAGATGCTCTAGCCGTTTGACATCATTAAAACCCTGTGATTTCTTGAACTATATGCAGTGCTGCCCTTTCAATCACAATTCCAGCATGTCTTTACTACAGCCACACTCACCTCAAGCAGAAGAGATTCACAAGGACAACACCACATTTTCACTGTTCCAATCAGTTGTATTTCAAAGATTAAACAAGATTTAAAACCTCACCAACAAAAGCCAATGGCTCCAACCGAAAATTCACATAGTTACAATAAAATGCTGCAGTTTTACATTTACTCAAAGCATGACAATTGATTTTGCTTGGGACCTATGTACTCTGGACAAAGAATCAAGCTCAGCCCAGCTTCCAGAGTCATTAAAAATTCCTTCCAACTTACTGTATCTTGATTCTTCTGTGGACTATATAGCTAGGACAGTGAAATGCTTTGTAAAGAACACACAGTCATCATTTGTTTTTACAGCAGCATCAGCTGACAAACTTACTGGACCCACCAGTGAAGGAATGAGCTTTCTATTTTTGAATTGTACCAGTCCCACCTGATTTCTAAAGTCACACTTCCCAGAGACGAATGTTTACCAATCACAGGAAAAAAACAAATCCTACCAGGGTACACAGAGTAAATATTTACTGCTGGTTATTTACCATACACAACTAAGTAACAGCAAGATGTTTCTTTCTTCACTTTCTCCCTGAATGGGTGCCCAGGGCTGATGTTGTGCAGCTGCAGAGCAGCAGGGCCACAAACAGCTCAAAAATGGGAGATGCAGAGTAGAGAGAATCGAGTGTGTTGTCAGCAATCACTGCCACTCTTATGGAGGGAGACAAAGAAGAACCACCACAAAAACATCTTCCCTCAAAAATCTGGTGCCATCAATGTTATATTTGAGATCTCAGCCTAGCAATGACTCATTTTACATCAGGCCCTTTTGCTGCAGGACCTTTAGTGCAGTGCAGAGCAGAGGAATGTACTAGTCCCACAAAAAAAGTGAAGTGCAGAAATGTTTACAGTTTCTTGGCTCTACAATACGTGCAGATCACACACATAGACAAAGAAAGAAAGAAAAAAAAATGTGGCCACACCAGAGTAGCATCTGAGAGTTCTCAGTCCCAACCCAGTGATTTAAGAAAGTTTTGATATGACTAAGAGCTGCTCTGTACAATGAAATTGTCCGCACACCACTGAAGATGTGATTTGAAATCATGTTATTAAACCAGCAGATAAAAGCAGTATAAATACTCTTCCTTTAATTGAAACAAAGTTTATTGTAGTTCACTTTACAGATCTGACTATACACAAGTTTTATCTCTTCCTGACTGGTTCAAGAGAGTTTAAAACAATCTTGGATGTGTCTGCAGCAGCAAGCTATAACATTGCACCCAAGAGCTTGCAGTGCAGGGACCTGCTGAGTCCAAATCACTGCCCCAGAGCTCAGGGCCACTTGAGAGCTTGGCACCACATGGCAGCCCATCCTACAAGGAGCAGCTCCTGCAGCTGGCCCCTGGCTCTGCCAACCTCCCAAAACTGAGGCAAGGGCTCTCCTCTCACAGATGTCCTTGCACAAGCACAGGCCTTGGGCCAATAACCTAACCCTGTTGCCAAGAGCCACTGGAAATCACCAGCCAAGTCCTAAATGCTGGAATGATGAAATGGCAGTCCAATAGGAATGAGAAATTCAAAATATTTTCGGCAGATATTTATAAGAATGTGGCAGGGACTCTACGACAGCACAACGTGGGACACTCCATTTCTGAATTTATACCATTACACAGTACTTATATCATATTTCCCTAATGCCTTCAGGCACCTTCAATGCTTTTGAAACACATCCAGGAGAAGTGCCAGAGCACCACTCCTTTCCCAGCATGTAATTTGGCTTTTGAAAAGTGTTCTTTTGTTTGCTTTTCATTTTTTTAAAATCTTCTTTGGATACTGTTAATGACAGGAAAAAAGAGATTGCTTTCAGTGGTATAGAAAACTCTCAAGATCCCCAGTGAGAGGGTCTAACTCATGTGCCCTTATCACAGTGACTGACAAAGTTAGGCCAAAAAGGATTTTATTTTCCAGAACAGATCCAGCAGAGCGTGCTGGACTTATGGCCTTGGCTTATTTCTTCCAATTTCTTTATAAAAGGGAATGTACAGAAGGCAATGCAGGACATTTCCTAGGATGTCATGAGCAGCCTCAATGAAAAGTTCCCTCTCAGTGTGGGAATGTGGGACATGAGTGATCTCCTCAGTTCTTTCATCCTGCCTGTGACATCAGTTTTTGTGTCTTATTGTCTGTCATATAAAAAAATAAAATCAAATCTCAAGTTTAGAGCAAGAAATTGAAGGACATTTTATGATTTACATCACAAACACGTGAGTGCATGATTCCAAAACCCCCTGCATTTTATCTTTCAGCATCACACTGCTATAAAACTCCTCAACTACAAAGTGCAAACCCCAACTAAAAATGGAGGTTTATAATTTTTCAAGGAACTTATGGAACCCAGGGAGCTAACTCCCTGACATTCCACTGACAATCCCAGACAACAGTGTAAAAATATTTAGATAGAATTTTATTTCCCATTGAGAAATTCAAGATGATGCTTTAATTGGTGTGAGCACCATTTAGGTGATGTCCAACTGTCCTCTAACAGAAACATGGCTAGATGGCACAGAAACTTCACAAAAACATCTTCATGTGCTAGAATGTCCCACCCTTACTGAGCACAGGAGCCAAATTATTGCTTATTTCTAAATTAAGGGTTAAAAACCTTTTTGCCTCAGTGTAATTGCTTTCACTGTGAGGTGTTCACAGGAGCCCCTACAGAACCAGCCTTCAAATTCTACCTGAAAACCACATTTTGTTCTAATACTGAAAAGTGACCCTGCTCTCATCTACTGGCTCTTAGTATTCAGCAGAGTTTTCAGACAGGAAAAAGAAATCAATCACTTTTATTATGCCTTGCTGAGCGATGCCACAAAAGCCTGCATTCCCATGGATGCCCACTTTCTGCCTTCTGCTATTTAGTCAAGCAAACAAAGAGATTATGATGATTGGGATCTCACTTTTCAGATAGTCGGGCCATGCAACTTCTCAACACTTCACTGACAGAATACCAACTAGCTCGTAATATTTTCTCTTTTTTTCCCCCCTCCCTTGGTTGCCAGGCACTCACAATAAAAAGAGGCAAACAAACAAGCCATGCCATGAGCAACAGAGTTAACAAAGTCAATTCTAGTTTCCTACCAGTCTCGTGGACTCAGATGTCTCATTAAAGGGGAGTACAAAAAAGTCTCGTCCTCATTGGGACCATTAATACCATTTCTGTCGCTCCTCCCATCACTTTTTTATAAGCCTCATAAAGATAAAAGCCTTTGGAAACCTCTGCTCTGCTGTGAAATTGTTAAAATTCACCTCTGATTTCAAAAACTATGATGTGAGATCTTCCTTTCCCTTGTGTATACCCACACATGTCTGTGTAGTTTCCATTTCCTCCAGAGATTATGCTAAAAAGAAAGCAGTGGCTTCACAGAGAAGCCAAGCACAGCTTTTAAAACTGCTAAGATTAGCGTAGGCATGATACATTTCTATTAATATTTGAATAGGAGAAAAGGAAAAATAAACTGCATTTCCTAGCAAAAAAATCCAAATGGTGAAAATGTTCTATTACGAGCTTAAAGTTTGGCATTTGAAGGTCTCATGAAGCTCTTGGAAAATGCTGAGATATTCCAAAGCTGCATCATACATGTTCATTCCTATAAATACTGAGATGACTAAGGAGCAGTCATTTGAGCCATTGCTCTATATTATGGTAACACCTTTTAGAATTAGTGTTTTCCTCAGTGAAAAATTTGATATTAAATTAACAATATCTTTTTAACAAAAGCAAAAATTTTAAAGTCCTCAGTAAGAGCATTAGGCAGATATTCCTGGTGACAAGTTCATTCCACTGGAAATAAGATATTGACATAGGAAAAAAAAAGTATTTGACATTTTTTTCCCCCCCCATTTTTCCAAAATTATATTTCTTTGTGACAGAATCTTTTAAACAATAAGGTAACTTCGTTATTTTGGAAAATAGAAGCACTGCCAATAAACATTCTTAAGGAAGGGAATTGAGTACCAGTGGCATCCCCGTCCAGCTGTTATCACAACATATTGGTTTGTCTATTTGTTGCTGGAATAGTCAAGCATCCTTCAAGCATTCCAAAATATTCTCTGCTATTTATCTTCAGTGTGGGAAACTAATATTCACTAATAGAAAGCTTTCATCTATTTTTGGTGTATAGCTGACATTTGCCTGGGAAACCTTGGGCAGGACATTTGCCATTAATTTGAATAAATGTATTATCACAGCCTGAGTTGAAATGCTGAAATAAAAGCCCATCTCGCAAGAAAGATGTGTTGGGATAAGCAAGATCTAATGAAAAAGCAAGAAATAATACAGGACAGAGGGAAACCACAACAGAAAAGACAAACCATCACAGGTATTTGTATCTTTATAAAAGAACCCAAGATACCTACAAGTCGTTTTCTGACAGCTTTGTTCTCATGACTTTATTTACCTGAGAATATAATTCATGTTAAGTACAAAACACTGGATTTATTTGATACCATAGAAATATAACAGGTTGAGGTTGAAAGCCTCAGGCACGTGAATATTCACTATTTATATAAATAACATTTGTATTATTTGCTTTGGGTTTTTTTAAAATGACTGTGCATAAGAGAACTTGACCTAAAAATCTTCCAGTATAATAGGGAATTATATCATAATTCAACATATTTATTAAGTCTAATACTTTCTTTCTCTATTGCACACTGTCCAATACTTCAAACATTTCCACTCCCCACATTTGGGAAACAGCTTGCAGGATTTAAGGCAGAATTAATAACTTGGACATCTCCTTTGTTTTAGTACTTAGATCTTCTGTGGACTTTTTTATTGCAATGTTAAATATGTCCAAACTCAGATCAGTAAGTGAATCAAGACTTCACATATGTTGAACATAATTCTAATGCATCCTAAGGAACTTCATAGCCAACACACATGGAAAAAGAACTTCTCCAGTTACTTGAAAGTAAAAGGGTATGAGAGTTTTCTGTAAACAACACCTAAAATTCTGATGAGAAGCGAGGAAATCATCCAACCAACAAAAATTAACAGGCATTTTAGGGAAGCTTGAGATGAGTAATAAAATGATTCAAGCCCAAATGAAACACAGAACCTTCCCACACACTGTACCAAAACTTAACAAAATAGTAGCAGGATGCAGGAGCTCTGAAAGCTTGCTGTTAACAAAAACCCTGCAGTGACCATATCACAGAAAAATGCATCCCAGCCCAGATCATCAAGATGAAAACACTTTCCTCATTACATCACCAAAGATGCTGATTCAAGGCTCATAAATACCAACCAGCTCACATCAGAGGACAGAAAATTATCTGAGTTGGGAGCTTAAGAAACTTAAGAAGTACCAAGGAATTTTTTTTCCTACATTTGCCATTCAAAAAAAATCAATGAAATTACCTCCTGGCACTTTCTCCAGCTATAGGGGTTTTTTTATTTTTAGCTTTTTAATAAGTTGCAAATGAAAGAGGAAATTGCAGTGCAGGAGTTTTCTGATGAAGTTCTGCACCCAGTGAAATTATCATTAGCAGCACATAAACCCACCCCAGACACAGACTTTGGTCCACTTGCTCCTAATGCTGTGATTTTACATTACCCACTCGTGACTGTGAAACCAGAAAGCTCTACTGTGGCAAAAAAATAAGCATATTAGAGAGAATGTAAGGCTCAAAGAAGTCTATATGTTGTTATAAAATTACAGGCAACGAAATTCAATCTAAGATTCACCAATCAATCATTACCACTGTTCTTCTTCCTCTCTATTCTGTTATCCACTGAAGTCTTCACATTTGTGGGAACAGGTGAAACACTCCTGACACCACATCAGTGTCTTCAGGAGATTTGGTTCATTGCTTCAACCTAAAAGTTGGGCTTTTCTTGGAAAACCAAGCCAAAATATTAATGTCCTGCCTGTTGAGAGCCCAGGTGAGATGAGAAACTCATTAGGAGTATCCAGATCCCCAACAAAAAGTGAGATCTAGCGTTTGACTGCACAGTTAGCTCCAAATCCATCCCAAATTATCCAAAACAATCAGAGCTAATGAAAAGAACAAGAACCTCTTCCCTCTACCCACCACAGCTGCACCATCCTCTGCTACCTATAGCACAATATATATTGCCAGAGGGATCTGAGTATCTTCCCAAGCAAACAAACCTCGTTCCACCAAGGCATAAACCCCACATGGATAATTTCACATAAATCTTGACCCTCTTGTCTCTCTCAAAACAAAACCACCAGGAGTGTTGGATGCACTGATGCCTCTTAGTTTTTAAAGAGCTGGGAAGTAAAATAAAACAAGTACTCCAGGAAATAATGTTAACAAAAATAAGTGCAACAGTCTTGTGGATGCTCAGCACACAGAAACACACAACACTGAGAAAGCAAGAGTACATAACTTAGCATGGAATTAAATACTAGACTAATAATTAAACCAGACTGCAGCAAGATAAGTAAAGCCATCTTTTTTCATCTGTTTTCTCCCCATCTCTAATTGCCTGACAGAGAAGCACTTCATCATCAAACCTTTAAGGACAGCTGATTCTCACCCTTCTGCAAGCAAATCCTCTCGATCACAGTCGGGTAAAAAGGTCACCACCACAAGGAAAACATCTGACTTTCTAAGAGACATCTGAACCCATTCAGAATTGGACAAGCAAAGCATTTCCAGGTTTATTTTCCTCTGGGCTGCATGTCTCCCGGAGAAATGGGTTAAAATCTTATTTATCTCACAGGTCAAGCACATTTGCTGGGAAGTTCTCAACACGACAATACCCATGGTTGAAATGTGCAGTGAACAATCACTCCCATCAAAGCACCTTTCTCCATGAGTGATGTACAAACCAGGTAAGACTCAGCCTTTAAGTGTAGCTGTTTCAGAGATAGTTAATTCTTAACACAAATAAAAAGCATCAGGTTCTCCATCACCATCATCTTCTTCACCTAAAGCACTACCCTGATGTAGCCACACAAGTAGTGAGGCAAACCTTTACAAAGAAATTATCAGGGCACAGTCATTCAATAACGGAAAGAATCCACTGCTCCAAACTATTTGCTGGATATATAAATACAAAGATATCCCTTGTCCACATTTATGCCTCCATTTTCTAATACATAGATTAGGAATAAATTAAGAGTGGGGCAATACTTTAGTTATTACTTGGACTGTAACAAAGAGTTGATGATGCCTTCATAAAAAACCCCAAACCATTCGCAAATTCTTTCAGAAGCATCAGCAAGCAGGAATTTTTAGGCACAAATCCATTACTTAAATGGGAAAACACCATTGCAACAAAGTGGAAAACATCTGTGGCACAGGAACACTCAAAAATTCACATTTGAAAAGCCTCTACAGGTTGTTGCTTTGTATTTGCCAGCAAAACACAAAGTATTTACATCAAAATGCACAAAACAGGTGGATAATACAGCATTTCCTTGCTAGTCTGTCTTTCAAAACAATGTCTTTTTCCACATTTCCTGCAGAAATCCCAAAGCACCCCATGTTCTCTATTGTCATTAGCACAACACTCAAAGTGCAGTGAAATTCAGTGGTGTTGTGCTGAATGCAACTGTAAAAAGCACCAGCTGCTGTACCAGAAATGGCATTCCTCCAGGTCTCAAATGTCTTATTTATATACAGTGGAATCCTTCCAGCTGTTTAATATTTAGGGCTAATAAATATAATTGGCAGTACTACTGCACAAGGGCAAGTAACACAAATACATATAAAACTACTTCCCCACAGAAAAGCTGATTTGTTCTTTGATGATTAAACCAAAGATGGATAGAGAGTTCTGAGCAATTTTTACATCGCTGCCTTGTTTTCCTTAATCCAAACAACATTTGCTTGTTTTCCAAGTGCAAAACTGAACAGGGAAAGATACACCAGCTGCTCTGAGAACAATGTTTGCCTTCTACCAGTGTCTTCCACACACCATGAATCTGATAAATTGGCCAGGTAGAAAGACAAGGCAGCAAAACTCTGTCCCTTCTGTAAGACCCTCTGAATATCAGCTTGAAGGGGCATTCTTTTCATTCATCATTCCCTCCTTTCACTGAACACTGCATCCTTCTTCTAAGTCATCAGTAAAATAACACTATTCCTCCTAAGATTGCCTCTTTATTCCTGTAGAAGGAGACACACCTACTCTTTTCCTAAAGAAAACATCACCTGAAATCCTGTCTCGGCCATTATACCTTCCTTTTAATGAGTACAAGACAAAAATAGTTATGACATATACTTGAAAAAGCATAATATTGTTCCCTCCAATCCCTTGCTCAGGAAGTACTGCAAAGAAAGGCAATAAATAAAAATAGTACATGTGTTGCTTTTTAAATCTAGCTATCATATAGGGCCTTCAAAGCTAAGCACATGTTGAAATCAGGGAAGAGTCATTAGGCTTAAAAGGCTAAGTTAAAAATACCTCCACAAAGGTTATTATTCTTCTGTCAACTGCTGAGTCAAAAGAGAAATGATAATTGTTATATTCTTACTGTAATTCTATGGAAATTAATTTCCTAACCATACAATTAGGAAAAGTTATTTCTATGCACGTATTTCCAGTTATTTTAATTGAAAAATATGTTTAATACAGGAACGCATAGCTTGACATTTCATATTTTCTAAAGATAAATCCATTTCTGTTCAACAAGAAGAAAGTAATTAGACTGGGAATTCTGGAGATAGTCCAGATATCTTCTCAACCTCTGGCTGAGATACTCTTGATTTCTCAAGGCTCTAAAACATTATTAAACAATTACTTTTCCTGTGTCAAGCCAGGGATGAAAGAGGAACTTAGGCCTAATTTAATGTGAGATAAATAAACAGAGGGAACTCAACCAGGATTTTAGGCAGAGCCCCTGGAGGAGCAGTGGCATCAGCTCACTCTCACAGTTCTATAGTGCAGCAGGAAACTGGAGAAACAGAGTTTTCTAAAAACTCTCTGTTCACTATTTGACAAACCATACACATTTACAGCTGCAAAGAAGTCAAAGAAATACAGCTTTAGATGTAGGGGAAAAAAAGAAAACCAATCTGCTGTTCACATTACCTGTGTCTTAGACCCCTTGGTCCCAGTCACTGCAAGCCCAAGGAGGAGTCTAAAGTCTCCTGGAATAGGAAATACTAAAAAGTATTGTCATGTTTTAGAGAGGCCTCACTAAGAACCTCAAATTCAACTCTTATTAAATAGGTATATTTGTATCCTTGGGAGCCATTAGCAGGAACATACACTCCTGCCCTCTAACCCTACTAATCAAATTCCTCCCTAAGACTTTGTATGTAAATATGAGGCTTGTATTTCATTTTCCAGCTTGCCATGGTAGAGTGGAACATAATGTGCTGCAAGAAATACACTAATTATGATCACTGGAATCAATATTTTACTGCAGAGATCAAACACATTTCAGAGAATTACTTGAAAGCTGAACACTGCTCATCAGCTGTAATGCTGGAAAACATTTCTATAGCTTACTTTCATTTCCATAAGCTTCACTTCCTTATCACAACTGCCTTGAGTGGAAACACTCTGAATAGTTTTTGTATTCAAACATTCCAAACTGCCTCACTTCTAGGTCCTGTGGTCAAAACCAAAAAAAGTTAACCTTGCACTGCTCTCAGTAAGACACGGATTACATGCTGTGAAAAGCTCTCCAAAGGAAAACAACTGGGTTTTGTTTTGTTTGGGGTTTTTTTTTACCATAAATGAGAGCCTGCTGGGAACGTGTATCGATAAACGTGAGTGTGTTGGACTCAAATCCTCTGCGTTTGCAGACAAGGATTTCAGTGTTTGATTTATTTGGCTGAGTTGAGGCTGCAGAGGTTGAAGTTTGCACAGCACAGAATACAATGAGAGCCTGTATTTGCCAGCAAGGTGGACTTGTAGTGGTGACCACATGGCCATCCAAAATGCCCTGACAGTGACCTCAAAAGCAAGGAGTGAGTCAGGCTCAAAGGATGAGAGATAAACCAACCTTCTGTCTCATCCTCCTTGGTCTTTCCCTGCCCCAAGGTCAGGGACTGTGTCAAATTATTTATGTTTCTGATAAAGACTCAATTTCAGGACTCTGAGATAAGACCATCACAGGCTTCCTGTGCGAGTTGAGACTTTGAAGTCTCATAAACCAGAGATAAAAATATTAAAATATACTTGGTTAGGAAAGCTGCTATTTGTATGCAAGTGTCTTTCAGATCCTCAGCTTTCTTAGTCCCTTGCTTTCCCAGGGTGCAGCTGAGCACGTTGTGAGGATGAAATTCAAAGCCCACGGAGAACCTGAGCTGTCAAGAATCCCTGACACTGCTGGAAATCAGGAATCTCCCCCACAAGATGGATGGGCACTAGTGAGAAACCCACGAGGTGAAAACACTGGGAATGTGCTTCAAGCCCCAGGAAACAGGAAGAGCTGGGTATCACTGCTGATTTATAACCCATGAAATGCAGCTGGTGATACAGATTTACTGATCTGCAATACAGTTCAGAAGGGCAGCTCCGAGCTGTTCCATGTTCACATGTCCCAGAGCCAACATCCCAACTGGCAGTGCCTTGGGAAATGAGAACCTGGGCTGAACCTCCATGCCACTTCCAGCCCAAAAGCAGCAGGAAAGGAGATGGAGAACAAGGGAAGCTGAGAACAGCAACCAGCAGAAATCCCTTTTTAAAATTAAAATGAACAAATTATTAGTGATGAGTCTCAGAGCTGCTGCATCCAAACCCAAAGGAGACAGGCAAAAGGAAGTGTTAAATAAACACCAAGCCTCATATTTCATTATACCAAAATTTCAAGAGGTAAGACTAACTTTTCCATCATGAAAATACCAATTTTCCCCCCAAAACAGACCAGAAATGCAAATTTGTTTGTCCATTTCATCAGAAGAAATAATTTTAAAGGGCAGGATTTAAAACCAAAACCCCCACAACATGCCTTTGAACTCACAGGAGTGTTTTATGCAGGGGATATTAAATACACAGTTTACAGCCAGAAGTTTTATAATTTATGCATTAAACATTCTGGAACATTCTGGTCTGCTAATTTTAAATACATTATCTCCTACTACATTAAAAACTATGTTTACTGTAATTACACTGCACCTATTTCGCTCTATAAACAAGAAAATTCCCAACAGGAAAATCATTCTGTTGCCATTATTGATAAGATGGAAATTATTTCCTTAAATTGAATACAAAAAGTCAGTGAAAAAGCTGAAAAAATCATACTTCACAAGCCTGGGTATAATTTATCCAGATTTAACACTTCATTCACTACATACAGAGGTTTGGGGAGGAAAATAATAAAATATTAGTCACATGTCTACTTGTGCTATAATCTTAGAAGACATTTCTTAGACAGCTAAAAATGACTGTGTGGACAGAGAGTCCAAGTTAAAAATACAATAATTTCTTTCATTAAATAATGAGACATCATTTTTCATTCTTAAAACCATATTCTATATTCCACCCCATGAAAACTCAGTTTCCCCACAAAGAATTTTGGACTGGCAAGAAAAAACAAAAGCCTTCTGCTTTGAAAAAGGGTAATGAGGAAGTAAAAGCACAATTTCCTCGTGATTTATATTGCCTTTTACTTGTTCAGGTTCTTGAATTCAAGTCTATAACTGTAATTTTGTTATTGAGAGTGTTTAGAAGGGGTTTCTTTC
This sequence comes from Campylorhamphus procurvoides, assembly GCA_013396655.1. Taxonomy (NCBI): domain Eukaryota; kingdom Metazoa; phylum Chordata; class Aves; order Passeriformes; family Dendrocolaptidae; genus Campylorhamphus; species Campylorhamphus procurvoides. The sequence continues at coordinate 181,545 of WBMV01008444.1, forward strand.
ATTTTGCCTCTGCAGGTGCTTAAAAATAAGGCTAGACTTGGTCCCTGTTTATTTCTGTTGTTCAGGGTTACATATTGGGTTTAGCAGTGGACTTGCTTTATTCCCCAGACATGCAGGGGTGACAGAAAAGGAAAGCAAGTTTCCTAGACACAAGTTTGACAACACTTTTTATAATTTGAGCAGAGAAACAGAAACATCACCGTGCAATGAGTAAGATTAATCACACCAAGTCTCATCATGAGCCTCCCACGGGCGGAATTTGTTCACATGAAACATTCAAATGATATTTATGAATAATCCCAGCTTGAACAAATTTATTTATTTATTTTTTTACAGAAGAAACCAAACTGCACAAAACAAACTATAAACTGGTTGTACTGCTCTTTCTCAAAAGGCAAGGATTATTTTTTTCAAGTAGAAAGACAACAAAAATACAGATTTTAAGGAAATACAAAGAAAAAGTTTAAGAAAACCTAGGACACAACCTGACACAATGTTCTAAGGCATAAATTAAACTTCACTTCCTGTCGAGACCTTGTTTTTCAGAAATAACCACTCTCTGACTAATGGAATTAAGACACCACAAAGAAAATACCTTGCCAAAAATTCTGTCACCACCTCCAACCCCTGAATGAAGACACAGGAGTGGCCACCAAGATCCACAATCATGAAGTGTTAATACCAGTCCCCAGGGGAGCAGGGAAGAGCTGAGGAACCACAGGCTGATTGGCCTCCATCCCTGGGGAGATGATCCAACAACTAATCCTGGGAACCATTTCCAGGCACACAGAGGACAGAGAAATCACCAGGAAGAGTCAACATGGCTTCAGCACTCTGTCCAAGAACAGAACCTGATGAAACACAGGGAGGAATGGTTGACAGTGAGGAGGACTGAAGGCACCTGAGCAGCCAAGGTGAGAAGGTTGGGATCATGGCACAAAGGCCAGCTGGACACCAGTAACTAAGGGGGTACCCCAAGCATCAATAAAGGGTCCAATCCTGTTCAACATCCTCATGAATCAGCTGGATAATGGGGCTGAGAGCACCTTTGGAAAGTTTGCTGATGACACAGAACTGGGAGGAATGGTTCATATGCCCCTGTCAAGGGGACCTTCACAGGCTGCAGAAATGGGTTCACAGGAACCTCGTGAAGTTTAACAAAGGGAAGTACAAAGTTCTGCACCTTGGGAGGAACAACATCCTCCAGACTTTGACTCAGCAAAATTGGATCCCTCTGCCTGTGAGCTCATCAGTTCACCATGACCCAAATACAAGCCAATCACTTTGGTAAAAGGACATCTAGACCTACATACTTGCCTTCTAGGCTGCTTCCCCTTGCACAATGGTATCACTCCATCCACTGCAGCAAAGCTGAACATCTCCAGCACTGCTGGCTTCCTGCATAATTTACAGAGTGACCTCATTCCAACCCTCAGAAGAACATCCTGTGCCTGGCACGAGCCATTTGACCATGCAAGTGAAATTGTCCCTCTCAGCAGCAACAGCAGCAGCAAACACAGCACAAACAGCAGGAAAACAGCACCAGTGTGCAGGTGATTTAAGGTTAAAGCAGTACTTGGTAGCTGCACTTTGCAGCATCTGTGTGTGCACCCAGGTCACAGAGTCGCTGCTTTAAATTGGGATGAGAGGACTCTGATCTCAACCAAGCACTGAATGCCTGTGCAAGGCCTTTTGTTCTCACAGAAAAGCACTTTCACAGACACTTTCTCCTATGGTTCCACAAACCAAATCAACAGCACCTTCTATTCCACAATCTGTACCCTGAGAGTCCCATCTCCTTCATCAGCAGGGGAAGGATTCATAGCAGGAACCCCATCCCTCCTAACTCTTCCCAGGCTATACTTGGCAGCCACTTATTTAAACAGTGTTAATTCAGTCACGGCAGCAATTCTGGGGTGACTGCACATGTGTGAGCCAAGGAAGGAAGAACGAAATGAGGTGGCATTTAACATCTTCTCATGACACCAAAAAACAGCACAAGCGAGCACCTCGAGTTGTTCTCCCAGTTAAGACAGTTTTCCATTGCATACATAAGGTAACAGAGATGTAAGAAAAAGTTTGTTGTTTTGTGGGTTTTTTTTAAATCAAGTACTAGATTATATATATATAATCTTTTACAAATAGGGATATTTGTCCAGAAAACACCAGAGGAAAAAAAAATCAAATAACCCCCTTTGGGGGTGACCAAACTCATGCCATCACTAGTACACACAGCCACCTGATTTGATGGAGAAAAGCAAATTAGATGAAGACAGAGTGCCCTTTAACCATAGAAGGACGTCTGCTAATTATATATATATATATATAACTTGAAGATTTAGCCAGAATAAATATTATTTAGAATGCACTAAATGACAGAGAAACTGAGATTTACACAATAAAGAAAACAGGAAGATTGGCTGTGGGAAAAGGAAGAACTCTAAGAAATATCTATCCTACAAAGTAGGTCACCAAAAATAAAAAATAAAAAAAGAAAGTTTAATGTTCCTGAAAGTGAGATAATAGCACTTTTTTTGGCAGCAGACAAGTTCAGGAAAAAGTATTTTTACTGTTACATTTATTACTTGAAAAGTGGAAGCAATAAGAAGGAGCAGTTCCATTGTGCAAGACATAATAGGAATATTTAAGAATGACTCATCTCTGGGCACAAAAAGGTCTGTTTGAATGGTGAATGCTGTTCTATAGCTTAGATTTGAGAAAGAGGGCCCCATGTCTCCCTGCAGAGGATTATCACAGCCAAAAGAACACATCTCAAAACAGAAGTTCGTGTTTTATCAGTCTAAGTGTCCTGCTTAACAGGAATGTAATGTCCTGGTTTAAAATAACTAGAAAGCACAAGATCCAAGTGGATATTTCTGTAACATGAATACAAATGTCAGTGCATACAAACGGACCAAACCAGCCTTTATTGACAGTATTTTCTGAAAGAGCCTTCAGCTAAGGAGACATCAGTGCACAAAGTTTGGCTGAAAGCATCTTTCTGTTTGTGCTACCCCTAATCATCAACCCATGCTTAGCTAACAGAAAATACACCTTGCACATAATCCTAGAAAACAGGTCAACATGGAGTCTTTCACTGGAATAACGTATGGATAAAATCAAAACCCTGATCCTGCTTGAGGGCAATCAAAACTATGCAGAAATTCCTTATTTTGACTGGAATAGTTAAATAAAGTTGAAGCAAAGCATCATAAGAACATTTTGTGGAAAGCATTGTTTGCTTTCATTGCCTAAAAACAGGGAAAAGAAGTCTGTTACTATAAAAAAAAAAAAGTGTGGTTTTTGCCTAACACCTGTAAAGGAAAATATCAAATATGGCTCAGTGTTAAACATTTACACCAAAAACCCTGCTGATAACCAGGAAGCTACACCAGTTTAATTTAACCTGTACTTTTGGGGGGGTTACTTTAGCCAAAAAGTTTCAAACAACCCAAAATCTTAATATTTTCCTGTGGGAGCATAACACATTATTCAGCAATCAAGTGAAAAAAGAAAAAAGGTACTGAACTTTCTGAAAGTTGGTGCCTTCTGAGCATAATCCATTGTGAGGAAACAGGTAAGAAAACATTCCCTAAATTAATTTCACATCAGCCCACTCTTTCACTATTCCATTTATTTTCTGACAAAGATGCCTTCCTTAGCAATAATTTGTTTTGGTAATCTGTTGCTTTATCTTTTTTCCTACTTGGTTTCTCTTTTTTAAGGAGAGAAGTGTGGGGCGACCACAGCCAAGTGACAAGAACCATTTGCCTGTTCCCCCAGACAGCAAAAGCCCCTTTAAGCCCACTCTGCATAAACAGACCTCTAACAGCCTGGCAATTATCAGCAATTTTAATCAAGCCGCCAAAGCAAGGGCTAACTTGGAGCAAAAAGAAAGCATGGCAACTAATTAATATGTCACTCTTCTGAAAGAGTTAATGGAGCTTGGGAAGGACAAATATGTGGCTTCTGGAGTCCAGGGCTGCCCCAGCAGCACAGAGCACCTAAGTTAAATACTGAAGTTCACTCACCAAGCTGGCAGCAGCACTGGCTGGGAGATGCTAAGAACCTTTAAGGCAACTAACTAAGGGTGGGTGAGCACACAGTGAAGTCCTGCCATGGCCATGAATATTTCCAGGGATGAAGGATGGACTGAGAAGGTCAGAGAAAAACCATCACCCCCCAAAACCACACACCACCATCATCACTGTCTGTCCACTGCTGGCAGGCACAAGGAGATGCTGATAGGCTTTAAGGCAGATATTATCAGAGTCCACAGACTGACTGTGGACAATAATTAGGTTTATCCACCACACAGGACACCTTGTCATATTCTCCACCTCAAGGAAGCTTTTTATTTGCACTGTGCTTCCCTCTGGAAAGAACCAGTACATCGTCCAATCCTGTTACCTCAGAGAAATTATCATTCTCACTTTGCTTTTTGGGAAATGAATATACTGCAAAAATTTTAAAAAAAAAATCCAGTAACTTCAAATTACATGAAAATTTACACCGAAGTATTTTCCCATGGCAAAACAAAAAGCGTGGGAAATGCTGTATATAGATGTGATTTTGGAAGAGTAATTTTAGGGGTGAAGAGTAAGTGACTCTTGTTTCCACAACCATATAAAAATCCAGTTAGTTTTAGGACCACCACTAAATTATTTAGTTATATGAGTCTGGTAAACTTCCCATTTTTATTGCATTGAAAAGTCTACATTTTTTCTAAATGGCTGCAAAAGAGAAATAGTTCTCTACCCAGAACTCAGGGTTCACTCAGGGCAGCTGTCCACTGGAGTCCAGGGGCAGTGAAGGAAGATGGAAAGTGCAAAATGACAAAGTTTGGGCAGCCAAGAACCATTTTTGAAACTCTGCAAAAGAAATGGCAATAGACACAAGACTTAAGCCATTGCTTATGAAGGCAAGAAGCCACGGGACATTTATGGGCTACCTAGGGTCACAAGAAAGTAAAATAACTTACCTAAACTTTGTGATTATACGCAGCTTGAACAACCTACAAGAGCTCACAATCTATTTTTTCATTATCTTACTCCTTTCTCTTTTAAAAAAGGCCTTGTCCCAGTGCTACAATCATCATAATTCCAAAATTACTGCACTATCAGCTAACGCCTTTACCTACCAAAAACCATTACCCTTGCCCCATCTCCCATGGAACAACAAGTGGTCCTAGGGAAGCAGGGATGAGTCAAGATGCTACGTTTGCCCTACAGATCAAAAGGTCCTGACAATGTAGAAAACTAATAAATGGTGGGCTGATTCCAGAGCTGCAAACTTCACTAAAAACCTTATAACAGCTGCTAAGAGAAACCATCCCCTCCAGACCTCCAAAAAGACAAGGAAAATAACATAATTTCATTTTTCATGAAGCCACTGAAATGTCAACTGAGTGGATGCTCTTTGAGACATGGAAACCTAACTCTGCTCCACTGTGCACACACATTGGGATACCTCCTAATTATGTGATTATAAACCTTCTTTCCCACTGGACCTTTGTGTTCCAGAAGAGTGGGAGTTCCTGATGAATAGCAAGATCTGGTCTGGATTCAGGTACTTCTGGGGAGAGACAGTTTAGAGGGCAAACAAAAATTGTATTCCAGCTTTTGGCCACAGGTCAGGGGTCCCCTTAATTTTGCAGGATCCACTTGGACACATCTTGGTGCATGTGCAGTGAGCCAGCATTTAATCCCTGGGCTGCCTTTTTTATTTCTAATTGTCTGAACTGATCCAATAAAGATTGAACATCCAGTTATTCACAATATTTTCTCTCCTCCTCCTTCTCTCACTTTAATACCAAGCAGCACATCCAGAGACCACTGAGATTAAAGAACAAGCAAGAAAACTTCAGTGATTTTAGGCAATTCAGACATGGCTCTGAGAGATGTTGACAAGAAAAGTATCTGATCATGCAAACAAATTATCACAGCAGAACTTCTCTCAGGAACAGGGATTTTGCTTAAATAGGCTAAACACTTCTCTAGATCCATATTCTCCCAAAGGCAGCCACAACATTAGAGTTCAGATGCACTACCCAAACAAGAGTAAGTTTCTGGTGCAATTTACACAGGAAATATCACTAGAAAAACATTAATTACATATAGAAGCAGAAGGTTAAAACCAGCTGGAAGTTGGAAGACTTACTAAACACCTCCAATTTGAGTTAACATAGTTTAAGGTCCAATCAAATGCATGTCACCAAGAAACTCCTTTAAAAGACAATGCATGCAACAGGAGTTGACAAGCTGGAAAATTTAAATCCACTATTGTAAAGATTTTACCCGAAACACAGAGAGACAAAAGTGAATAAACAGCTCAGCTCTCAAGTTGTCTGCTCTTCCATCAAATTTATACCTTGCATTTCAGCCTGAAAAATCTGAGAACTTTACTCCCAATGTTATAATTTCAAGGTAATAAGTAAAATAATTGAGTGACTGACCTCAATGCTACCTTGTGCCCCGTTTTAATCAAATTTTTATGAAGAAATTCAAAACTACTGAACATTTTTTTCACTAGCCCAACAAGTAAAACATGATAACTCGGCACAGAAGCTCAGAAAAGAAGGGCATACTAATTAAAATGGGTTGCTTCCCCTCCTCATTAAAAGCTTCTAATTTAATAGAGCCTCATGCTCACCTGCATCTAAACCCATGCAAAGTGAATTACACAGACAAGAACCCGAGCACTCAAGCCAGAGAAAGAAACAAACACCCCTGAAGACTTCAGAAGCATTTTACCTAACTTATAATGCATGACTCCAAACAGAATCCTTTTGTGCCTGCTTTTGCTTTGCCCTAAGTAATGACACACAGCTGAATATTCACAAGAAATGTGCCTGCAACCCCAGAATCCTTTTGTGCCTGCTTTTGCTTTGCCCTAAGTAATGACACACAGCTGAATATTCACAAGAAATGTGCCTGCAACCCGTGCAAGGCAAGCAATGGGTCCTTGCTGTTGTAACATTCCCTTTTTGGCTTTTCTGCCTTAATACCCCCTTCATTTTCATCTCCCTGAATAGCTGCACACACAGCTTGCAGACCTGGTTCATGTTCCCACTGCTAGAATTCCTCGCTGCACTTTGATCAGGGCCCAATGAGTGGTAATTTTCTATGTTGAACATGTCAGGCTGGGGGGAAAAAAAAATAAGGAAGAAAAAAAACCACCCAAAAAAGAACAAACCGTTCCCAGTCTCTGAAATCTGAAAACAAAAAATGCACAGTTACCAAAGTTATCTGCTTCTTATCAAGATCCCTGTTTGGCACCAGATGCATTTGATTCATTCATCATTGTCAGTGCACTCACACACTAATTATTTCAAATTGTTTCCTCGGGCAGAGGTCTAGGACAAATGCAAGCAAGCCAAAAATAGCAGTTATGAATAATTATGCATAATTTACCTCAAGGCCCGGGCCAGGCTATCATTAAAACTTCTTCTTGCCACCTGTGATCCCAGCTAATTGTGGACTTGAAATTAGTTCAAGATTACTTTTTTTCCCCCTAATACAATGCCAACATTTAACCTTCCTATCAGAAGTTTTCTGACGCTTTAAGAACTTCCAGTGAAATGTCAACAAGGTTCCTCCTTTTTTAAGAATGCCCTTGTATTTCACAGCCTGACAACAAGTTTGCCACCAGGAAAAACTTCAGAGGCAAGGTCAGCACATGCAGCCTCACTAAGGCTGCTGAACAAGGTTCTTAGAAGAGCACAATTCCCCTTCCTCAACCTTAAAGGAAATTCTGATGCTCCAAAACTAAAGCTGTTTCAGTCCTTTAAACTTGCCCTGTTGCAGTTCTGAGTCCTTCTGGAGACAAGAAGAGAACTTTCCCAAAACTGACATTTCCAGCAAGAACAAAACCAGGTTTATAAAGCACTTGCTCCTCCAAATTCACAAGTATCTGTCTGATTCTACAGGTAGAACACTCGTGAATTCCAGTGGGATCCAAAGGGAGGAGTGATGAAGGTGTAGATGATTTTGCAGAACCAGAGCCTTATTTGACTCAGTGCAATGAATGTCCAACTTATGTTGTTGTGCTGCTTTAACTTTTCAAATTACAGGCTTAAAATAAAACCAGTAAAAAATGAATTCTGTCTTCTGGATAGCTGCTTCAAACAGTTCAAAACCAGGAGACTGACCAGTGACTTGGGTTTTTACTACTGGCAACACCAAGGGATGACCCGTGGCAGAGAACCCAAGGATAAAATGGAAATTTGGGTAGACTGATGGAGTTAAGAGAGCCACATACCTTTGCTAAACAAAGCAAAACCAAAATGATCATGTGACAGCTGTTCAAAGAGCAAAGAAATGCACAAGGACTTACTTCATACGATTCACCAGGGGAAAATTCAAAAAGCACTCATTAAAAAAAAATTCCATTAAGAAACAAGAGACTGATTACCAGCAAATAATTCATAAGAGCAAGAGATATAAAGCAGGCTGTGAAAAGATCTCCCAGAGGAACCCCATTAGCTGGAATTTTAAAATTAGGCTGCACAACATGTAAGAACATGCACTTCAGGGCTCCAACCTGTTCATCAAGGGGATAGAAAAGTGTTTTACTTTCCCATTTATTTTGCTTCTGAGTGCAAGACTTGGTTAGAAGGTCTGAAATGAGGGAAGCACTGAGAAGAAAGCCAAGCAGTGACCACTTGAATTCCTTGAAAGGACAGAGTTAGAGAAACAATTATCTTGTTCCATCATATTTACATTTTGATTGCTAAACAGAACAAGCCAAACCAACACCATCTTTTTTCCTTGCAGTTATATTCTCCTCATGAAAAAGCTAAAATAATAGCCTAATACCATGAAAATACACCTTGTGACCACAGTTCTTAGAGATCTATCAGCTTCTTTCAAAAAAAAACCAGTACAGTAACATTTAAATAGCGGAGATAAACTACTGAAAATATAAATACTACTAAGACTTCCACTAAACTTACACATTTTGCTCCATGACTAATAAGGTGGAACTAGCAGAGTTTTCAGTCCTCCAGAGAACACGTTTGATGTTCCAATCTCTGCTCCTGGGGTGGGGATCTACAGCAATGGAGTGTCCACTTGTGGCCTCAGTTCTTCTCTTTTCTAACTACAGTTTGATTTTATATATTTTAGGCATCAAAGTAACAGCAGATGACGAAGACCTGATGGATAAGGAGGAGCAGACCACTCCGCGTGAGGGTTGGAGCAAAATGGCCGTTTATTCTGAGGGAGCGCAGGCTTTTATAGGGTCAGTCAGGGAAGGTTCTAGAAAGTGGGCGTGGCCTGCGACATATAAGGGAAAATGGGTGGGGCTTCACCATATAAGGCAAGGAGTGGGAGGGGCAAAGGAGAGGCCCACCATATATGGCACAGGGACACTGCACCACAGGCTGGCCAATAGGATAAAAGGGATAGGGAATGGCCAATAGCAGGGCTGTAACCGGGGCAGAACTGGGCTACAGCAACCAATCAACATGCTGGAACATACAAAGGGAATTATGGCTTATCTAATCCCGCGGTATTTCCCTTATATTACATATGAAGTTATTCCAATACAACAAAAGGCTATGCTATGTAAACGACAATAACTTCTAAAAACTCATCAGTCCGCGGGTTACTTTAATGGTCTTTCTCTTCTCTTTCATTGGAATTTTGATGTTTCTTGTTCTTTCTTCTTCCTTCTTTTCATTGTGGGTTTTCTGTTACCTGACTCTAACAAGCAGAGAGAGACAAAAATAAATCGAAGACATACTCTCCACTGCTGCTTTCTACAGCAGCATTGAAATACAACTTTGCTGCTTGAAGGAGCAGCTGCACCAGCCCATTTTGAGGAGCAGAGAGGTGAAATCCCTTGCTGGTGACCCAAAACCACTCAATGTTCTCCCCTACCCACTGTGCTCTCCTGCATTTACCAAGCCCTTTTCTCACAGTTATAAAGCTATTGGGGCAGGGGGATGAGGAATGGGCTTTTGTGCAGCTCTCTGAGAGATTTCCTCTGTTTCTGATCCACCTGTTGCTTTTCATCCAGAGCTGTTTCTTGTGCTCATTTGTAGTACTAGAGTTACCTACAAATATTTCACCCGTGTTTTATTACAGCCAGAAATTGTTTAGAAGCTAATGAAATCTTACCATAAAACAAGTTAATATAATAAACTTTACTGCAAACTCCACTATAACATCACAGCTATCCTAAATAAATGTCTCTCAGTAAATTTCATCAACATAAACACATTCATTTTTCCAGCTACGATGGCACCAGTGTTGTTGAATTATTGTTTTTTCCCCACATGCCTCTACTTTATCCCTCCAGACAATGCTGCTCTCAAGCAGCTTTACTTTGTGCCTCTTCCCCCCTCAAATTATTTGTCAGAAAACACCTGCTTTGAGTAAATCAGTATTTAGAGGGGAGAATAAAAGATAAAATCCTATTCATTGCATTTGCCCAGGGAGGCCAACGAAGGATCAGGTATTTATGGCAAAGTGGAACCAATGCAGAGATGCTGTGAACTGTGGTGTCGATTACAAGTAAAGACACCCATAATTCAGGGTGGAAAAGTCTAGTTGAGAAACCAAAAGGCAGCCTCTCCCTCCCCAGCCCGGCTGTTTTATTTCACTCCAGGCCAACAGGAGTGCAACCCAGGGATTTCCAGGAATGCCATGAGCCCACACCAGGGACCACAGCCTGCCCCAGGACAGCACCAAGGGCTTTGTCTCAGGCACACAGAGCAGGAAAACACTGGAGAAGGGCACAAAGCCCCAGCTAGCACTCAAATGCAAAATTTGTCAGTGTTTGACCTTCAGCTGTTTGGAGGTTTTTATCTGCAAGCTAATTTACCCTTTTCATTTTTCCACATCCATGCTGCAGTTCCTGAGTACAGTAAATCTCTCTCTTTTTTTTCTTTTTTTGGATATATAATCTCTTTTAATATCCTGTGCTCTCTTATCACACTGCAGTCCTCCCCTGTAATATATTGTCCATAAATTTTTCAAATGATAGGAACTTTAACAGCTCTGGATGTGATTGAAATACAATGTTAACTGGTTTGTTCCTATAAGAATATTCTATGGAGGCTCACATTGGTTCTTACACTGAAGCAACATCTGGGTCATGCACATTTAAGAATGGAAGAAAACTATTTGAGTCTCAAACTCCAAGCCATAAAAGACACAACACCAAAGATGATTCTTTTCCTGGTTTTCTCTGATTTATGATATGCATTTACTTGATCGTGAAAGGAGATGCATGTGATCAAAATGCTCAAACTCAAGAATGGGATGCATCATTGTTAGAGCTGATAAATGTGTCAGCCATAAACATATCCTGTGCAGGAATTATAGATCATATAGCACAAATAAAAATGAAACACAGTTCTGTTGAGGAACCCAAACTGTTATATAATAACATTTTTATAAGGACAACCATCCTCATGACAAAAATGCAGTTCTTTCTAAATGATCCCACTGAAATGCTTCAGTTTTCCAATTTTTTCAGCTTTTAGCTCGGATAATTCCACCAAACTCCAGCACTTGCTGAATCAAAACTCCGTGTTGGGTCAATTCCAGCTGCACTTCCACCTGCTGGAGCAGTCTGATATCTTTTGATTTGAAGCTTGAACTTGTTTTTCCCATCCCCACCTTCCACGTGCCACAACATTCCCCTGTGTGCAAATGCCACTCTGTGCAATGATCACAGTTTGTCACCAAAACTCAATTTGGGGAGTCCTGATGATAGAGCTGTCACAGAACTGTAGGTCCCACACCCTCTTAAATTGAGTTAAGGATTGCAGTAAAACACTCCTTGAACAGGGGTTTGCTCCTTAAGCAACCAAAATTCCCTCCTGGAGCTCTTTGCTGGCACTCAATTTGCTGTTTGCAAAGACTACCACAATAAAACACTACCTTGTGGTTTAGAACGTGTCACACCACAATAACAGGGGATTAGAGAACTCCTGCTCAAAAATAGATTACAGAAAATATATAAAAATATATAAAATCTGAAAACTGAGTTCCAGGGAGTAAAGCAACAACAGTTACACATATTGTTGGTCTACAAGTATGAAGAACCCTTTATATTTTTGGGACGTGCTTAATAATATGGGAAAAAATCACAATCCAAAATTTAAAACCTCCACACCTCAGAAACTTCACTTCTTGTACCATTTGTTTAAATCTTATTTAATACTCCAGCAAATACTGGTACAAATCATGGTCAGGAAACCGGAAATTAATTTCTAATTAAACATTGCTTTCTTATTCACCTTCTGATACCCAAAACCCCTCTGTTTCCATCAGCCCCTGGATGGAATTTTCTTCCTTTCTTTTTTTTTTAGTTTATTCCTTTTCATTTTTTCCAAAGCAAACATGCCAGTCAGACATAGAGCATCTATGCAATGAACAAATTTTCTCTTGATATTTATCATTGATTAACAAATGTGACTAACTTCATTTCAGAAAACAGCAATGTTTCATACTGACCAAGTATATTCCCATACCTTTAAAAATACGAGCAGGGAAGGGAAGATGGTTCTAAGAATAATCAACCCTGTAAAATTGGCCTGATACACTTTAGTATCCAAACAAGATCAAATCGTCATTAAATTAGCATTCTAGTTGTTACTACAATTTCACCCACTTGGATTTAGTCATTGTCTGGGAAGAAAATGTGATGTCACGAACGATACTCTAATATAAGCATTTATTCAGCTAATACAGTGATATAACCACAGCATATAAGAGCTGTTCCCCTGCAATCAGCATACTAATGCTGCAGTAAAAAGTAGCAAAATTGAGATCAGATTTGCACCCAAAAAAATTCCTATTAATATTTAAATCAAGAAGAAGAAAAAGTAATCCCTGAAGCACACACCCATTGAAACTCTTCAGACACAGTGATTATAGCTGCTACTGAAATTATGCCACCGACCTAGAAAGGCTCCTTGCAAATTACCTGTCAGTCACAGGCACTCTGTGTTCTCATGGCTTACACATCATAATTGGGTTTACTCAAATCCAAGAGCAAGAGCCAATGCTCTGACCCCACAGAAAGGCCAGTGAAACGAGTGCCAACCCCAACCTTTAGCAGGACCAAAAACTAAATAAAAGCTCTTCTGCAGTGCAGTGAATCAAGTCAGGACAGAGCTGCCACCTGCCACTAAAAGTTGCTGCTGTACAACAGTGTCTTCTTTTCCCTCAAGAAATACTGAGATGCATTACTACATCTAACAGCTAGAAATCGGGATTTGGTCAGGCCTGTGATGTGGAACATCACTCACTGTCTATTAAAATTAAGTTGCCGAGATCAGAAACAGTGTGACTCTGAGCTTGACAAAATTGATTTTTTTTTTTCACATTGCACACAATATTCTTACATCTCCCTTGGAACTGTTATGTTGTCTGAAATAACACCTGCTGTGTCTGGTAAGAAAGTCTAGCCATTAAATGATTTTTGTATAAGACGTGACTGCTTTTCTATACACTTCTGACAGATACTATTGTGGGTTTTCCATTTCTCTGGGAAAATGGTATTTGAGAGATGTTTATACTTGCAGGCAGCCCTGAAAGCAGACCTGAATGGATCAGAGGAATACCCAAAAGCTCTGAATAACACCCACAACAGTTTTCCTGCCCTACAAGCACCAGAAGCCAGGGGTAATATCATGAAAAACTGAGATGGACCTGAAAACTGTATTAACGTCTAAATGCTGTGTAAGTTCCGAAGTTTGTACCATAAATCATATTTATGTGGTTTGATGACTTTTCAAAGAAACTATTTGAAACTATTCCAAGCTGTGGAATAAAGGCAGTAGAGCTAAGGGAGACAGAATAAAGAACACAGAGCAAATAAAATGGTCCAAGGCAGAGGAATTCATCACTTAGACCTCAACTCTGCATACCTATGATAACTTTTATATATATATTCATGAAGTCTGATTTTTTTATGAAGAATTCAGATGTGAGACATTTAATGAAAGTTTAATTGCTCAAAGTTTGGAGGAAAGTGGTACAGGCAAAATCATCCAATGCAAGTGGAACCAAATGAGTTGCTCAAAAGAGGCCAGAATGGTCAGTTCTTCATATTAATAAAAATGTGGGAAGTAGGGTAATAAGAAATAATCTTTATTTTAAGAGCAATAAGAAAGCAAATTTATTCTGGAAGGCAGATCTCACATTGCATGTTGTCAATACATCGCAGTACAAGATCAATGATTATCAAATTAATTTCATATTCACTCTTGTACCATAAATCATAAAGAACTTGATATCAATACAATGATCTGGTCTATAGCCTTCATTTGAATTAAACTGAATTCTTTTAATTCTTAATGCTTTCTTTGGGAATGGCAAGATTTATTTGGTTTGTGGTTGTTTGGGTTTTTTTTTTAACTTCCAGTAAAATTAAAATCTGATTTCCATGCCTTGACAGTGTTTGCCTCAGTTGACATGCATTGCATTTGGCTTCTCTGATCCAGCAGCACACTGCCTAGCGACAGAAGTTCTAGTTTAATAAATAAAAGTTTATTTTAGAAGATTCCTTTAAAATTAGTGTGCACATGTTAAAAAAAATACCAACTCTTTTGCATGATGAAAAGACAAGATTTGCACGGCAGACTGCACGGATAACAAACCTTGAACTGCCAGGACCTAAAGCAGCTCACAGGTAACAATTCTGTACTGTAAGGATATGAAATAGGTGTATATGTGCTTATACACAGAAAAGGCTGCATATAGTATTAAATGTATGTAACATTGCAGAGTTATTTGGTTTTCAACTTCTTTATCAGGCAAGTGTGTGCATGGAAGTAAAGCCATCTGCATTTGTGTGACCTTCATAGAACAAAATCCACAGAGAGCTCCTACTGTGCCCCTAAAACTGTAGGCAAAGAACTATTGGAATTTTGCTTGATAGTGCAATACCTTTGGCCAAGATTCCACTGCTCACCTTCACCTCTGGGAACCCCCAGAGACACAGAGAGAAAGGACCACGCTGCCCTACAGGAGCATGGGAAAATATGGATTCTCTCCTTCTGGGCAAACAAACAACTGGGAAAAAATCTGTCTATAAGCCATGAGTGTCTCTTCCTCAGTTTACAGCTTATTCATATATGTTATGGATTTTAAAGATTGCATCCTTCGTTTTTTCTTATTTTCTCCTTCCTGAATTTCTTCTCTTTGGCTCTCCTTAATTCCATCTCCTTTAGCCAAACACTTGCTGTAGATATCTATTAAACATTATCTCCTGTATTCCCTATATCCCAGTTCCTCTCAGTGCACAAAATGCCAAGTGTCACCAAGGAAAGCTAATACTAAACCCTTCCCAGTGCCACTTAGCACAGTATCATCTTTCTTGCATTATTCTTGGTTTACACGTTTTTAGAGATTTGTGGACATTGAAACAATTCTTTAATCTAATTTTGCTTTATGCAAATGCCACATTAATTGAATCATTCTGGGTTATCCCTAACGTTCTTCACTTTTGCTTCTTTTTATTTGCTCATTCTCTCTCAGATAATACAATATGCCTTTATAATTTGTTTTGACCTTTTGGCATTCTCACTTTATTATCATTTTAATAATGCCATTAGCCATTCCATAACCTTTCCAGTTGCCTAGCATGCTACAGACATTGCTCACACCAACCACCAATGATTCCCTATTGCACTTCTGCATTCTTTCTGCCCTCACAACAAAGGCATTTATAGCCACGTTGAGCCAATGATTCCTCTTCAGACACTTCCTTAACCTCTGTCCTTTCCAGCCAGAACTTTCTCCCACTGAATGCCTGCCACCAAAATGTGGTGCCAAAATGGAACAGTTTATATTCATTTTGGTTCATCTCATTTACAAAACACTGCTCACATTTCTGATGACAGAGGTAGGAAAACCCACCCCTACATTAAGTAACCTCTTTGTTAAGCTCAGTGCAGGAGCATTACTTAGGTGAAGTCATGTTTCATTCTTAGTTACACTGTAAATTCAACACCATTCCTACATCTAACATGGGTTCACAGGCAGGTCAACAACTTTAACACACTCTGGACCCAAGGCTTCTGTCCAGCCTTCCCTTTGTCCAGAGCGACAGACTTGCTGGAATGGAAGTCATTCTGTCTATGGCCTTTAAGAATTAAGTTAGGAAATTTATCAGGCTAGCTCTTCCAGACATCCTTTACATTCTCCTTCTTCTGTTTGTCTAACACAAAGCTTTTGAAATACTCTTCATTCTTAGAAGTATTCAGTAACCATGCCAGCTATGGTAGGGGTTCTGATGCTCCCTACTAGGAAGGATGACCACCTAAAACATCATCCTGTCACCTGGAATATGTAAGACTAAAAGGTTTGCATCATGTATATATATAAAGCAGCAGCTGGTTACTTCCCACCCCCACCTCCAACATTTTACCCCTGGATCACTGTCTTAAATATTTTTAATAGCAGATATTGCAGAAGTTGTTGGTTTTGCATAATTTTCCAATACTGTTAATGCTCAATGCAATTCTTTACCAGGCTGCAGAATCACATTTCAGTGAGTATGAACACATGAGTATGAACACATGAGTATGAACACACTCACCTAACCTGCTTCTCCCAAACACATGCTCAAGATTTTCTGAAGGATTCAAATGGAAATATAAACACTGACTTTTGGATGTAAATATATTTCTAAGGCTGATTTTTTTTTTCATTCTATCCATGTATTAAGGCTTTCTGCAGTAAAACAGAGATGCACACCCTGTGTGGGGTCACACATATCCCCTGCAACTACACCTTATGAACAACACTTTAGACACTCTCCAAAATCCAAGGAAAGTCACTAGAACAAGTAATTCCCATGTCAGAACTAAGGAAATCTGGCTTCATACAGATTTTTATCTGGTGCTCATGTGACTTTAGAGCTTTATCTAAATTACTTGCTGTGGGTGACAAGAGGGAACAACTGGACCAAAGCATTCACTAGCAAGAGACACAAACAGGGAAACTGGTCTCTTCTTGCTGCAGTGGTGAACGAGGGAAATTCAGCAGTAAAAAGCTAAGCTGAATGTAATGCTAACACTTGAAGTTTTGTTTTTCTCTTCCCCTCCCCTTTTGGGGTTTTATAAACACGTTTTTATCAAAAAAGGAGGAAAAAACCCCTCAAAATAAAACAACAAATCACAAATTATAAGCAGACTGCTTCTTGTCCATTTCCGAGGTCTTTCTGGGATGAGCACCCTTTGCTGACTTTGAATAGGGAAACAGAAAAAACTTGTAAGGTTTTAATTAAAAGTCTCTGTTTTACTGAAGAATGCAAAAGGAAGATTTGAACACGTATCTTTAAAATCAGTTTTTCTAAGCAAGCCACAGCCAAAGAGAAACAAAACAGTGCTCCAATCACTAAATGAACTTGGCTCCTAAATAAAACACATTGTAAGTGGCCACGCCAAAGCCTGTTTACATTCAGTCACAGCACTGCCTTTAACTCCACTAGTAAAGCAGGTTAAACAAACCTACATCACACTTGACCTGTGTTTGTAAACACCTCTAACATGCTCCAGTTCAAATGCATATGGTTTAAAAAAGTTCACTTCCAAACATGTCAGAAACTATTAAATACAATTTTTATATTTAACATAAAATGGGATGGCAGACATAACCCAGCAAGCTTTTGCACATCAGTCATTACAGGAGACCAAGGGCATACCTTCCTTGCTTCACTGCTGAATTCTTTGTTTTTAAAAGGACATAGACACAAACAATTATACACTTAATGCAAATTATATACTTAATAAGAGGTTCTAGTACTCTTTTACACCTTCTATATGGAGACCTGCCATTCTTCTGATAAAACCACTACTCTGAGTCAAGTAAAACTGTACTTTGCTCTGACTTGAAAGTCACTACATTTCAGCCTCTGTAACACAAATTGCAGGCCTTTCACTTTGTGTCTCTATTAATAATGGTTTAACCCAGCAAATTAGCTCTGTGAGTTTAATGCTGCCCTCCACCTTCTAAATCAAGACATTGCACTAGTGCAGTCACATGCCACAGCTGAACTTTCAAAATGTAGTTTGTCAGTTTGCCTAAAATCTTAAGGACACCAACATTCAGCATTTACTGTTTTCAATACGTCCTCTATTCTCTCAGTTTCTGCTTACATTGTCTTTATCTACACTTTAAAATAAAACTCCCAAGCTCTTCAGGAAGTCAGCAGTGGGGTGGCCCACATTCCATGCTCTCCTACAGCACAAGGCAGACAAGGCATGGCTTTCTCTTAAAACACCGTGTCAATTAAAAATTGGACAGTGATGATGTTCAGTAGGGGGTTTGTTCATGGATTGGTACCTGTTGTCTGCCCATCCAACCCCACCCCCTGTGCTCTAAAACCAATACCTGTCTTTAGTCACACATGTACCTCCAGTTAGCTCCCAGTCTAAAAGAGAAGAACAATCCAGGAGCCCTCTGGTTCTGGCAAATCAGTCACGTAGGAGAGGGAAAGGCTTCACCTGGGCTGCACATTTATTTTGTGCATTGCTTCACCACCCCTGCCTGTCCTTCATCCACACAGTCCTTTCCTACCAATCTGATTAACGCTCACCCTCTGGATGTTTTCACTGGAAGAAGATGTTCTAATCTGAAAACCATTTACTTCTGAATATACACTGCTGAATTACTGTGCCATCAGGAGAAGTGCAGCTCAGCCTCTCCTCTAAACATTTCTTCAGGTTAAAACACTTCCATGTAAATGCTCTACAGTTCAAACATTTATTACCAGGTTTCGGGGTGAAATTAAATCACCAGCGTGGGTACATTATGTTTATTAATAACGTGTCACAAAAATATTGGTGAAAGTTAAACAGGTAGCAGAAGGATATCAGGGAACATAAACGCTCGAGCTCCAGTAGCAATGTTTGCTTTGCCAGGCTACACATCCCACAAGTCTGATGGAATGCATTGCACATTATGTATCAAACTACACACTCTGGAAGAAAATTAACTTCTGAAGCTCTGGCTGGGATTGTGATTTTGCATTGACAGCACAAGAAAAGAGGGAAAGTGAGAATCCTGTTTGTTTGAACTTCTAGTATTGACAGAGGTTCACAAAGACAGAGTTTTGAACAGATGACAGGCACAAATGTCCCCGAATTCATCTCTGGAACATGAAGAAAGGAGTCAGAATCACAGGGAAGCCAGGAGTTAAGCCAAGCTCTCTCCCTCTCAAAGAAGGCAGAGGCTCCTGTCTTTTCTCTGGAACATGAAGGTTGTTGTGGCATCTTTATTCCCTACTGTCACGTGGGGAAGAAGCTCCAAGTCTCCCAGATGGAAGGCAGCAGAAATAGCTTTACAAGCAATTTAAATCCAGGTTGCTCTCTGTAGATTTCAATCTTGGTTCTTCACTCGCCCTCACACCTGACAACTGCACGTAGACTTGAATGTTTAATGTCATTATAACCAGAATTCTCACCTTCAGTTCAGCTGCTTTTATTGCCTTAGCTCTCTTCCTCTGTGTCCTGTTCACTCACTAGAAACACGTTTGCTTTTTTAACAAACAGCCCACAGACAACTAAACAAACTCCAAAAAATTCGATTTCAAAAAGCACTCCTGTTACTGAATCTTAAACAAATAAAGCCTCCCCTCTGAGCACAAAATACAAGCTTCAGATTTTTTTGCTCTAATGGAAAAAGCTCTTAAGGTTGGAAAAGGCCTTGAAAACATGCAGATTTTAGACAAACATGTCTCCCATTTTAAGAGCTTCTGGATCACCAGCTAATATAGGGCCAGACTTCTCATTTTTAGGACAAATAAGCCATCTTATGCTGTTACCATCTCTTCTCAAGAAAACTCAACCCCTCCAGAACCCATTTAGCTCATCCTTGTTAAATCCCTGGGTCATAAAAGGAACGTAAAATAAACTACATTGTTGTTTCTGCACTGAAACACTCGGTCAGTCACACAGAGGAAACACCTACTTTCCTACTTCATCCCATTTTTTGATTTTTTCTTGCCATCCTAGTAGAGGTTTTCCACATTAACCTTCCTGCTAAGGAGGCATGGAATCATACCTAATAATACTACTCAATAGCATGGCAGGCAGGGGACAAACATGTGTGGTACAGACACAGGGAACGTTTGGTCTTGTAAAAAGAAAAAGCTACAGAATGATCTAATTACAGACTGCAACAACTTGAAAGGGAACAAACACAAACTCCTCTCGGTAACAACAGATGGTGTAAGAAGAGAAAACAGCCACAAAGTGTGTCTTGAGAGATTCAGGGTAGGAATCAGGCAGAATTCTGTCCGTAGAAGCCTGGGCAGCATGGAAATAAGTTACCTGCAGGGGCTGTGGTATCTCCATCCTCAGAGACTTCCCAGGCTCTGCTATCCAAAACCATAGCTGTTCACCTGACAGGACCTTAGCAGTGGTCCTGCCCTGAGCAGGGGGCTGGATGGAGTAAATGACCTCCTGGCAACTCTTCTAAACAACCTTTTAATAATTCTCTGATAATCTGTCTGTGAAACTAAGACACCTTTCAGTGCCAAATTTTAATAAAGATTCCAAGCGCAAAGTAGATTCTGATTTATGCCATTCCACAGCCTGGTTCATAACCAACATCATCATCCTCTCCCATCAGTCATAACTTTTGGGTTCACTAACATTTTTGTCAGTATCAATGAAGTCTAAGCAGGAACTAATTAAAGGATTAGTGGTCAAAAAACTACCTGTAACATCCCAAGATAAACAATTGACATAGGATACTAATTCCTGCCTCTCCCCAGCTCTTCTATTCAGAAAGCACAGCTTAGAAACGTTGACATCCAATTCAGAAACCAAGTTTCAGCTCCTGTAAACAGAAACTTTCCCGTAGACTTAAAAGATTCACTTCGGGGTTAGGCTTTTATTTTGTTTAAAAACAAGACCATAGAGCAATTCAGACTTTTTTCCCCTGGAGTCCAACTAAAATCAATTGTCAGGCCCTCAAGGAAGGAGGGTGTTGACTGCCCCTACTTGTGTAATGCACCCAGGCACAAACCCCACTGCAGCACCGCACTCATCCACTTGTCCTCCTGCTAATAGACAGCCAGCAATCAGCCTGCACGTCTTAATTACCCTTTGGGGCCCCGAAAATCCAACAGCTGGGAGCGGAGCCCTAGCCTGAGAGACACCGAGGAAGTCAAAACTGATCCACAGATGCAAGGGCCAAATGTCACGGAGTGGAACTCTGAGATTTCATCACCATATTATGTATAAGATAATATCTACACACAGAGCAGAGCGCCCTTCACCCCGGCAAATCCTTCATAGAGCTCAGCCACTGATTAAAAGCAGAACACGAGACACTCATTTCCCCGCAACACCCTCTGCCCCAAACCACAAACAGCGTTTTGGGGTGGGCAGCATCCTCGGGACAACGTTTTGGGGTGAGCAGCATCCTCGGGACAGCGTTTTGGGGTGAGCAGCATCCTCGGGACAGCGTTTTGGGGTGAGCAGCATCCTCGGGACAGCGTTTTGGGGTGAGCAGCATCCTCGGGACAGCGTTTTGGGGTGAGCAGCATCCTCCATCCTCGGGAGGGGATGGAGGGAGGTGGTGGCGGAGCCCGTCCCTGCGGGACAGCGGGGACATGCGGGGCAGGCGCTCCGAAGGAACATCGCCACCTGCCGAGCTTCATCCTAAACACTGTCCTGAGCTCCCTGCTGGGCTTACAACCCTCCCGATAAGCGAGGGGCACCCTGCGGGATCCCGGCGGGGCTGCGCGGGGAGGGTGATGCTCCCACGACCATCCTCCTCCTTCTCCTCCTCCTCCTCCTCCTTCCCAAAAATTCCCGGGGGACCACCGGGGTGTTTTGGGGTGACCCCTCGGCTGGCGATCCCGGAGAGGGCTGGGGAGCAGCGCGGAGGAGGGAAGATGCTGTCACTGGTGTCACTGGTACCCGGGGAGCGCAGGATGCTCCTCCCGCCCCGCCCGCTCCTGGCGCTCTCGGAGCTTGGGAGATGCTCCGGAGGAAGGTAAAACGCGCGGAAATTAGGGAATTAATTAATTAATTAACGCGTTCACAGGCTGCTTTCATAAACAACTCAGGAAATAAAGCAACATGTGCGTCCCCTGCCTTGGAACATCATCCTCCGTTCTCGCTATTTCAGCACTCGCTCCCGCTGCCCAAAACCTTCTAAAAGCACAATTTTACACCGTGGAAAATGCTCTTCTACACGGACAGTCACTTCACACTGAATATTTTCAGATATACTTTCTTTTCTTTGTTCCTTTTTTTTTACAGATATCTAGAATAAACGACCTACCCAAACAATTTAGACCATAAATATAACCCCCAGCCATAGCAAAGCTATCAGGAGAACACATTTATGGGCATTTTTAACTGGAGACTGTAGTTACTTGTCTTGTGGGCTTGATGTTATAAAAACAGTCTTAAAATCGACTGTAGTGTGCCCCTGTGATAAATAATGCTGCATTTCATGACAGTTATTGTATTTACTTTGCTCTGTTCTGGTTTATTCAAATAAATTCAGCACAAAAGAATAAAATTATAAAGCAAGCGTTTCTTTACAAAAGGGGGGGAAAAAAAACCCCTCCTGCAATGAGGCCGTTTGAGAGAACTTCTCACAAATGGGCTGCCTTTCTGCTGACAGAAATAAAAATCTGCCCACGAGGAGAATGATGTCGTCTCTGAGCTCTGAAAGCTAAAAAGGAAAATTGGAAGCTGAAGTATCTGCACTTCCAACTTTAAATAAGATCTTTATTTAACTCTTGGAACAGAAGCCAAAACTTGCTCTCGCTTTTTTTTCTTTTCTTTTCCTTTTTTTTTTTTTTTTATAATTTGAAACCACAGAAAACCGATATCTAACCCTGTTAGCAGTAAATAACAGGACTGATGAGGCTAATAAAATATGGGGAGGCTGTCTGTATTTTTCATTATAAAATAAGGTACAAGGACATTGCCCTTTATTGTACTCTTGTTTTTTGTTGTTTCAATTATTTTTTTAATAAAATCTCATAATTTGAAGTAACAGTAAAAAAAGGGGGGGGGAGGGAATGGTTTTCTCCTTCCCTGAAAAATCACCACTGAAGAGAAACCAGCACAGTTTTTACTTTAGATGAAGTTAAAAACTGCTTTAAAAGTGAACCAAAACACAGTACTGTTATGATCACATTGAATTTCTCAAATAAAAGCAATGTAGACTACAATTAGCAAAAGAACACATTTTAAAAAGACATTTCTTTCTGGTAACAATTCCTAACAAGACTAGGCATACATAAAATTCTGCAGTAATATGCATAACCTTGATTTTTTTTCCTCCAAAACATTTCCCTCGTTTCTTCAGTCAACTCCACCTACATTTTTTGATTTTAAACTTCCTTTTGAAATGCATGCTTAATGCAAGCAGCAGAAGACAGTGCACAGAGAAAACACGAGCCAAAGCCAGATAAGTAGATCAAAAATACACTTTACCCTCAACTTCTCATGGAGACACCACCAAACCCTTCATTTATTCAGAAAGCAGTGCTAAACAATGCTGTCATCAGTGTGACACTGTTCTCAGAATTACCATATTCATCTGGCACGTCTCATAGGCATCACTTGCAGCAATATCAAACTATCAGGAAGAGGGGGGAAAGCGCAGTGCAAATAATTTTCTTTGTTCAGATTCTGTATAAAAGCAGCACCCACAACCTGAAGACGCCACCAGTGCTTTCTGATTCGAGGCTCTGAGTGTGAATAAAGAGATTTCAGGTCAAAAAATGAGGCAGATTTTTAAATGTCTCCCTTCAAAGCAAAGTCATTCACTTTACCGTGATACATTCAAATGGATTTATTCTAGTAGGAAGAAAACAGAAAGTCTAAAAATGAGAAACAGCACATGCTTGATTGCAGAAAACTGAAGGTGAAAGGAAAAAACTTATGAAAGCTGTGGTAAAAGTGCTTTTATTTTTTAACATGGTCTCTTTTGTTATTGTGAAAAAAAGAATAATGTAAAACAAATACACTTTCAGTGCACCCCACAAGCACATACCTTAGTGGAAAGAAAAGAGTATATTAACAAAAAACTTTATTTTCCCAATCAGGCACTCAGTGCAAGACGAAACAAAGTCTGTGATTCACAAAACCAGAATCCCAAGTGGTTCGTTTGACTTTCCATCGTCAAAATAGTCTGCTTGCATTTCAGAGCTGATGCCCAAGTTGTGAAAGGCAGGATGACAGTGGGAAATAGATGAAGTTGTGAGGAGACCAGAGCTTGGGCAAAACACAGATAAATCCTGATTTGAACAGAACACATTGTTTGAAGAAGGACTAAGGAAATTCCACTGCTAATGAATAGGGAAAAGAAAAGTGTGGAATAGCACAACGTGCTTGTCTTCATTGTTAAAACAAGAGCTTATTTCTTTGATTTTACAAGGATATCTTTCTGTTTCACTCTTTTGTCTCATACCAATCCCTTGCTATCGTTTGCTTTACCCTGAAATTAATTTTCAGAACCAGATAGTGATTCCAGTAACACTGCCCACTTTAAATGCAGTCCCACTTAGAAGCTGATAAGTTTGGAGTCAGAAAAAAAAAACTCAACACAGACTGAGATGTCAGTCAGTATCAAAACAACCCCAAAATTAGGTGTTTCATTTTTCGTATTTTTTTGGCCAGTTTCGAGTTTTTTGACAGCTCAGCTGTCCTAAGATTGGGGTGAAAATATGAGATATGTGCAAGGAAGGGAAACATTTTGTGTGCCCAGGTGAGGGGAGGACTGAGGCATTGCAGGAGGAAACTCACTGGCATTAAGGACCTACTGAAATAAAACCCCCAAACCCCTTCTATCACAGGGTGCAATTAACAGCAAGACACGAAGCTGCAGGAAAACAAACCTCCTCATTTCCACCCCTCATGGAAACACTTGTTAATCTTCAAAACTTCGTCTACACGGGGAAACTTTCCATGCACAGCAACCTGAGACACTGATCCCTGAATGCCACTTGAGTGCACCTTCATCAGAGCCAGAAAATAACTCTGCACAAGGTTTCATCTCCTCCATCGAGTCACAAGGGACACCCAAGTGCTGGTTTCAGTCAGACCCTTCTGCCGTCACCGAGCCCATGATATCCCCCCAAAAAAGGCCCTGAAATTTTTCCAGTGCCACACATCAGCCAGCTATTGAAACCAGAACAAATGAAGCCAAGGAGACTGCCAGCATCCTGGGCAGGCACTAATACAGTCTAATGGGACAAACTACTTTCAGCCTTTTGATATATAAGAAAGGAGGCATTTTCCTCACTTTTGCGGGGATTTTTCGATTCTAACCCAATTTTGGTTGATGGAAAAACTCATTAATCTCAGTCAGGCGGGCTCTGGCCCTCCTAGCACAGCACAAACCATTACAGGAGCTGGGAATCTTACCCCTCTCTCCCCTAATACTCAGGAATTGGTTTTCATTACTGAAATGATCAGCTTGCTTTGTTCAAATGGTCATGGGAGTGACCACTAAGGAAAACCAAGGTTATTCACACCAGATTTCAAAGTGTTTCAGTGTCCAGTCAGCAGCTCAAGCACGTGCCCAAAAGTTTAAGGTACTGAGCGTGGCCAGCTCTCAAAGAAATCTTGGGGATCTAAAAAACTGTTGAGATCAAAGACAGCGTCTTTATTTCCCAGTCAAGCTTTTACATTTCATCTTCATTTTACTAATTTTGGTCATGTACAGAACATGGGGTTGGGTATTTTTTGTTAGGGTTGTTTTTTTCTTTAGGTTAGGGTTTGTTTGGTTTTTTTTTTAATTTTTTGGTTTCTTTTTAACAACACAACAGTAAAAAAATGCCAGAACATTCTCTTCTCTAGCTACAAGCCAAAGAAGATAAGCATGCTTTCTCTTTTACTTTTCTACTGACTACATGAAAAAAAAAGTGCCCCAAAAATTTCAAGCCCATAAATTTGACTCATAAATATGTAACCACTGAGTCACAAGCTGGGTGACTGCAGAATGAATAGACTGTGGGTATTTGTCACAAATGTATTTTTTTTATCTTACATCTTTATGTCACAAATGTATTTTTTTATCTTACATCTTACTTTATGTCACAAATGTATTTTTTTATTTTAAATCTTACTTTATGTCACAAATGTATTTTTTTATCCTACATCTTAATTTATGTCACAAACGTGGGGTTTTTACATTACATATTTTATATTACATATTACATGATGTCACAAATGTGGGGTTTTTTTCCCAAACTTGCCAAATAATGAGGAGCAGGAGTCAGATACATCTTTCTTACTAAGAAACCAATACAACTACTCACATGAATATGCAGAGGGGGATTTAGGCTGTACTCTTTCTGCCCTGTCTGAATTCCCCATCCCATTTCTATTGTACATTATCAAAGTGACTTGCTTTATCCCCAACCCCCACATCTGTGCTGCTGCAATTTACGTGAATTACGGTTAATGATCATTTGGGTTATGCTTAATCAGCATATCAATAATATGCACTGCACAGACTGAGTAGCTCTTCTTTCTTCCCCCTTTAATGAAACCTATAGAAATGGAGCTGGTGTTTCACTGATTGGCATCACAAAAAGGTTGCCTAGGCAGGTGCTGGAGATGGTGGTACAGGATAGAGCCTCGTGGCTGCTGCCAATCATGCTCAAGCATCGACAAAACCCGCTATTTTATTTTTTAATTCTCTTGCCTGGCTATCCAGAGGGGCTGATGCTTTGTCCTTCAGGGGTTTTAATGAGCTTGACCAGCTCAGTGCTCCTGACGCCAAGGCTGTGGCTGTGTGGGATGGTTCAAGGAGAGATCACATTCTTCCAGGGTGATATTGCTAACCATAGTCTCAACCACTGCCATTACAGTGCTCTGGTGTGGGACACAGAAACCCTGGAATACAAATGAGCTATAAATCCTACCATGAATATTCAGGAATTTCTGGAAAGCTATTATTATATATGCCCAAGCTGAGGCCGACTTAAAAGAATAAAGAAGAGCCTTTGAATGCTAGAAATGACAACCAATCCATTTGGGTCATTTCACCAGAAATAAATTAATAGGATGTATTGATAGAATAAAATTATTAACCGAGTGAGAGGTTTATTAAACACTTCAGCTAAATTATTTTTTTGAAATTCTGTCCCTCAGCAGCCTTGCTCTACAGTCATTTATGAGAACACTGCTGCATGTTGGAGAGGAGCTGGCACAACACCAATATTCTCATTTGTGACTCACAGCCTCGAGTGTAGCTCTATTAGCTTTACCGTGTAAATCATCACTGTGCTATTAGCAATCTTTCAATATGATGTGACATCTTTATTATAATGTTTTTCCACTGAAGTTTAAGTTCATATTTCAGTTAGTACTGAGACAGACACAGCCGTATTTACCGGGTTTAATTAATTGACTATAAATAAAGGGCTGTAGAAAGAAGGCATCTCTTGCACACGATGTTCAAGTTGTCAGAATTTTACAGCAAAATGACAATTTGGATAGGCTAAGCATTGCTATTTCCATGCTTTACATTTGTATTTCAATATGTAAGCTTAAAATTTCACAGTGTTTTGAAGACTACAGCTTAGAGTCTCAGTTCTCTTACGAAAACAGTCACAGCATGTGATCTACAACCATTAACTACCACATGATTTTGAACTAAGAATTCCATTAACTTGTAAGAATATCAGTGCAACTCCATGATTTACTTTGGCTTCGATATCCATGGATATGGCAGTAAATAGGAACAACATGTCCAGGCACACACAAACAAGCTGTGCTGGATTTACCTGACCAAAACTCGCAGGAGCTAAAAAAAAAATTGCTTTGACAGTTCTGGGGGCCCTTTTTCGGTGGGGTAATGCAGCACATCTGTTTTTCTTATAGCCCCCAAGATACCCTGTATCACTCCCTACCAACTGGTTCAGGCATCCAAGGCAAGGGAGATGCAGCTGCAGGGAGGGGAGCAGCACATCTGCACAGCTGCAGAAGAGCAGAGCAGAGGAGGGCAGGGCAGCTGGGGGAGAAAGGGGAGGGGGGAAAGACTTTGCAGAAGGAAACAAGAAAAAAATGCAAGTGAAGAGAAAACAAAAAAAAAATAAAATAAAAAACTGATGAGCTAGAAATTGCTGGAGAGTTCCCTCTTGGACATCCTCTTTAGAGAGGTGTCTTACTGGGAGAAGTCAGCAGGAAAAGCCACTGGAAAGAAACATGAACCCTCTTCCCACTTCTTCCCCATGAGAATGGAACGATTTTATGCACAGGCACAGAGAGAGAGCCATGTGTAAACTCAATAAAAGCCCCAAACCTTAATCTTAAATACTGCTGAACACCTGAATAATGCTGAATATCAAGAAGGCACAATTTCAGTATTAACAACTGAATCCCATAAGGCAGAGGTACAAAGGTACTGATAACACCAATCTCTTTAAAAGTGGAAAAGGTGAATTAACAGAGGCCCAAAGCAAAAAAAAAAATCAAAATTTGGATGTTCACAACCCTGCAAACAAACCAATGAGAATTCAAAAAGTGGTTGGTTTGTAAAAGGGGCAGTTGTTGGACTCTAACTAGTAACTCTTTGCCCTTATCAAGACTAGTGTGAGTTTTCCCTAAGCATTCAGAAGTGGCAGTACTCCCTGACAGAGGTTTATTCATTGGGTAGGAGACAGAGATGCATGAAAACTTAGAGGAGTTGTCATCCTAAAGGTCAAAAACTAAAACAAGGCTGCCATAGGGGAAGGGGACCTTGAGGGTAGGCACAGGTGACAGAAGAGGAAGAGAACGTGGAATGAGAGTAAGGTAGAATGTAGAAAGAGGAGTAATGGGCTGTTTTTACATCCAAACACACACACATTCCACAGACATGAAGATATCAGTGTCACTGGACAGATACACACTGATATTAAGTCATCAAACTCTTTTTAGAAGAGGCTCTTGGCAAAACTTATGTACAAATGATGGAGGCAGCAAGTTCGAAGGCACAGATGCTCTAAGACTGCACTTCTGGATCTTCAAATAGAATATTTAGATTTGTGACTCTAGATACAAAGTAAACAAAAAATCCCCAAACCAACCCACTGGAACATTATTTAGACATTTCTTTAATAATAATGTAAGCCATAAGTAACAGTACTTGAAAGATTCAGCAGCAATTCAGCACAAAAGTTACCAAATAAGTACTTACATCACCTACTTATGTTCACATATTTTCCACCTTCTGCTACTTCCATCTGAATAAATTAGGAAATCACACTCTACAGCAGACCCATTCAACCTTTCAGAAATACAACAGAAGCAGAAATAGCACCTAAAGAGATCTTTCTGTTCAAGGCACCTCTGGCTTTCATTGTTCTCCACCGAGTGCTGGAGTTTCCATGCGTGCGATGCATGTTCTGAAGAGAAGGCACCGTGGCTATGCAAGTGATGTATTGCAAGCATAGAACAGACTGGTTTGGAGGCTCCCAAAAAACAGAATCACTGCAAAAACCAGAATCACTGCACGGGGCCCTCTGAAGAGGAAACAATGGTTAAAGAGCACACTGGTCTGCAGCAGCACTTGCCCATTTCACAGTCTGGTGAACTCACCCCGTGTGATGGGTAGGAGATCCAGCCCAGCTCCCCTTGAATCGTTTTTGAATCCAGGAGATTAACTGCAAAAGAAGACAAAATGAAGAGGAGTGAGTTTGCTTTGCCTCTGTCCAGTTAACCTCAAGAGACGTGTTTATCTGAGGAGCTTGTGAGCAGCTGATTTGTTCAGGTGGCCTGGCAGGGAGCTACAAAGAAGCAAAAGACAGGCAAATGAAAAGGATTGTCTTGTTTATCCTAAGACGCAGCATGAACAGCAGAAGGGGAACTTTTGAAAAACAAAAGTGACAAAAAACAAACAATGGCTGGCTGGCTAAATTAATGACAGCAGGGGGTGGGAATAGGACTCTTCCATCAGCTGCACAGACTGCAGCCTTTTCCCCTTGGATGCCTGAAATTTGGGTCAATGCATCCAAGCTGCACTGGTGAGATGTGAATATTTTAATCATTATTTGATTAAAGGCATGGATTTGGCGTATAGACTTTTCTCAGAATACAGGGCTAAATAATGAATGCTGACTAAAGCCTTTCCTGCAGTTCTTTCTTCCTTCTGAGCTAATTTGTTCTCAGATTGTCTTGCAGTGGTGCTTTTTAAGCGTCATGTGTAATATATTAGATACAAAAGTAATTATTTACAATGTTCCCAGTTCAGACAAACCTACTGTTAAAGAGGGCCATCAATTAATTGCTAATCTTGCTGTTATCTTTCTCTATTTTAACCACGCAATGATTTTCAGCATAAGGAAGATTTTATTTGTAAACACTGACAGACACTACCCAGTCAATCAAGTCACAGTGTGTTTGCACTTGTTTTTAAACACGATGGGTATCTAAAAGAAATACATACATCCAAATTAAAGGATATTCTTCTTTTTCATTTACTTGTTTTTTACCAGCACAAACATAAATTCTGTTCCTTATCTTGGCCATGTAGTCTCCAAGTGTTTAATCACCCAGTTCCCTAACTAAGCATTTCTTTATCAACATGAAGCTGAACTAGTGAATTGATACAAAATACAGTACAAAAATAAATAAATAGTCTCTATATCGATACAAACCAATGAACTGTTAGTACACAACATGCACATTAGCACACTACATGTTTGTAGCCACACCAATCTGTGCCCCTTCAGTGTTTATTATCTGAGATCTGGTCTCACTTTTGACAGGTGTGTAAGAAAATAACTGATAATGAGAAAAGAAATAAATCTCATCTCGTGCCAGGGAATTTTAACACCTGAGAACAATGGATCTCTTCGAGGTGGCCACTGGAGCAGCCTGAGCAGCTTCAGCCTCTCTTTGCAAGCCTGAAGGGTTGTCACTGCTCCCAGAACCAGATGGCATGGGTATTGATACTCCAAGAAAAAATAAATGAGGGAAATTATCTATGAATCTGCTAAGTTCAGCTATTTGTATTATTTCATCATTCTCCTTTTAGCTGCTGTTTCATTTTGGACACCACTTCAAAAAAAAATAGAGAGCTATGAAAGCTTATTTTTGCTGTTAATAAGGATGTACAGGAGGAGACACAGTAGGGAAAAACAAGTGTACAATATTAGAAATAAAACCATGTTGTAAACACCCATAAATATATACATTTTCTGGGTTTGTGTGTGCATTTTTTTGTGGTGTGTGTATATATGCAGTGCTGTAATACCAGGAATGAGCTGCTCTGCCATCCAGGGGGGAAATGTTTCCCCCTGCAGTTCTGCACCCCTTCCAAAGAAAACAAGAGCACTGGGAATTTTTACTTCTATCAATATACAAAATAACTTCACTGATCTTACAGCAAGAACATAAGCCAGTATTATATATTTCTTAGCTCTGAATTTATCAGTAATTAAGTTCTCAATCACCTACACAAAGGAAAATCAGTGCTTTAGTGAGTGCAAAGGGCCCTAGGCACACCATCCTGGAGCAGGGTTTGCATCTGTAACAAGGAAATACTAATAAAAATTCAAAAGGAAAAAGTGCACTTCTCGGGTTTGTGAGTACAAATTCCCACAGATTACAGATCTCCTGGGAAAAGACAGATCTGTTTGTTGTGCATCTGCAATCCGTGGTGGTGAAGGAAGTATGACTGCTGAGGTAAATTACTTGGCAATAAGTTGCTACGGCAAATCACTCAGGAGTAAACTTAAGTAATGCATTTATTCTTTAAGAATGAGCTTCTTGAAAACATGATTGCAGCCACTCTGAAATGCATGAATTCAGTCCAAATTCATCAGTGACATCTGGAAAAAATAAAAAAGGCAACAGCCTCACAACCTGGTGGTAGTTTCCCTCTCTAGACTTGCCAAGCAGCCCCCCAGTTCCATCTTGCCCTTGAGGGATCAGCATTCAGCATCTCTCCCTATTCCACTCTTTAAGGGTCAGCTCCCTGCCTGTCTCTCCCAGCAGACTTCCCAGGTTAGCAGGAATTCCTGCAGGAAGCTCTCAGAGGAATTCTGCAACCTGGAACCACTGGGCAAGCTGCTTTTCCACATTCAAATGTGTTTTTCTACATTTCAGAAATCCTTAGAAGGGAAGTTTCCACACTGCCTACAGTAGACTTCTAGTTTAGATGTGTGTACTGTTCTTTATTAGTATCTGAAATGTAAAACATCTTCCCTTTCAGGTCATAACCTGATTAAAAAAGGGATTCCTTGCTCTGAATAAAAGCTCCTGTGATGCTCCTTTTCCTTATGACTTAAAGAGAGTTGCATACAGGGCAAACAATTAATGCAGAATTTAAAAGCTGCAATAATCCTGGCCCCAAACCAAAAAGGATAGGGAGAGACAATAGTACATTTTGTATATCCTAACACTGCATATTAATATAAAAATTGGAGCAGAAAACAGCAGTCCCCTACACTAAGACTGAAGGAATACATAAAGAATGGATTATATATTAATTGTCTGATTTTCTTTAATGCATCTGTAGGGTTAGGTGTAAAGCAAAAAAGTAAATCTTTACACAAGCACTTGGTTCACACATTAACTCATTATAACTTCTTTCAATCCTGGTATATCCTTTAATGTCCCAAAACACACCACCTGACCATGTGCCCTTTGTGAACCAATTCAAGAAGCATATCAGGAAAATAGATTCAGTCAGAGGGAGGTCCCAGTGTGACCCACACTTCTTTCCACATAAAATTCAAGTGAAATGAAAGCCAAGTATCCTCCAAGCATTAAAGCATCCCAAGTATTTCAGCATCCTATAGCCTAGTATTTCCAAGATGAAAGAGGGAACTGGAATGGAGTTCCAACCTCTCCCATGGCACTGTCCTGGGTAAGGTGTGCACTGTTAGCCAAAATCGAATGAAGGGAATTGTATCACTCAAGTAAAGGCAAAAAGAGAAATAGAGGTGCAAATGTAACAACCAAGAGGCAAGAACATGGCTGAGATGCAATTGTAGCTGCAGGTGAGATACCATCCTGGCTTTGGAGGAGGATTAACCACAGCTGGAATGTTCTTAGAGGCAGAAACAGAAGAGGAAGGGTTTGCATACTGTCCCAAAAAGAGGAAGGGACTGTTATATCCCATGTTATATCCCAAACCAAAGCTAATAACTTGCCTTTCTATTATTGCTTTCCAGAAGGGAACGAAGAGGTTGTTTTACAAGGCAGGTCACACGAAAGGGGCTCGGGATTTCCAGGCTCTTTCTGAAGTTTATGAGTTTCTCACACAACTCCTTTGCTGTCCTTCTATCTCCTTCTCCTGCAGAACTGAGCCAGCTCCTACAGAAATCTCTGAGCTGACCAGCCAGTTACCAAGGGCAGCTCTTAAATTAGCTGAACACTTTTGTTGCTACTGATGATTCTTTCAGAGAGAATGCCTTGAAAAGGATTGCTGGTTATGCTAAGGAGACACAGAGGAGCTCTTATAAAACTATTTCAAATAAATAAATAGATAAATAAAGTGCTGTCTAACAATCTCAGTGTTCCACATTGGTTCCCATCGTGTAATTAACTCGCTTTAAAACTAGTGGCAATTCTAAAGGAAAATTTACTGGTATTAAAACACTGCAGTGCTATTAAATTGAACAACCTGAGAACTGATTCTGAAAATCAGGGACTTGGTCCTCCTGTACAACAGCCTTGCTCACCATTGGAAAGCATTTCCAAGTCAGATTTTTAACCAGGAAAACATAGAGTGATAGCCAATGACGTAAGATACATAAAACCTTTTCTCTTCTACTAATTAACATTCCCCATTAAAAGTTAAAAAAGCCCCAGTGCACAAGAAACCACCATCATTTTGTCTTTTCCTGTTTGGCACCAAACTGTCAGTTTAGAACTACACTAGTTAGTTATTAAAAAAATAAAAATGCCAGCAAATGGGAAAAATTAAATTTGCTGTGCAACCTTAAAAAGGAAAAAAAAATTAAAAAATGGTGAGTGTCCATAATTGAAACATGTCATGTAACCCTGAGCAGCAAAGAAAATACTCTGTGGTGGCAAGTCAGCCAGAACTTGGTTTTGGGGTGGGACAGAGTGGAGTCAGAGCAAACCCTGATGTCCATTTTTAGAATGGTGAACCCTTCCCAGCAAAGGGGATTTACACCTGGATTTTCATGCACCTCCGAGTGCAGAGCTGAGTCTCCTCGACTCTCCTTTCCCCCAGCAGTGGCAGCAGCTCATTTTTGTGTCTCTGGATTATTCTGAGGCTCAAAGCAACACCTACAGACACAGGCAGGGCTCAGGCAAGGAGCAGTAGCACACTGATGCTGGTGAAGATGCAGACCAAGAAATCTTTGGGAAGGGACAGCAAATAAGGAGGGTGACAACAGTGAAGCCTGATTTTAAGTAGCCCACCTTGGGCCTGGTTTGCTGCTTGTCCAATAACAGAAGTGAAGTCTCCTGTGATTTTATGGTCCTGCATTTCCCTTTAAATGTTGCAGTGAAGTTATTGTCACTGCTCAGAAGAAAATGACCTTGGCATACCAGAAATGACACAGGTCCCCATCTACTAACACTGCTTTTACAGCTTTGTCTCCCTCCAGTCTGGGACACCTTGGGAAGCCAAGTGACACTGAGCCACACAGAGCAAAGGCTCCCAAAAACAGCCAGGAGGGCTTTGCAGCACAATCCCAATCCAGATGCCAACAGCTTGGCCAGTTCATTTACCACACAACTCTTTCCCAAATTCAAGATTTCTCAGTGAGGGTTCTGCTACAGCTCAAAGGCAGCCTCTGGTCCTTGGAGAGGCACAACACCTCGAGGTCTGCACTTTCAGCCCTGCTTGCCTGCACCACTTTACTGTGCAACACAAAGCATGATTCTGTGCAGAACATTCCAAATTTGGCAACTGTCATGTTCAATCTGCGGTTAAATTGCTGACTGAAGAACTCCACCAGGGTGGGAGCAAGAGATGGACAAACAAGCAGAAACCAAAATGAATTAAAAACCCATTGCTCCAATGCTGAACACAGAAGTCTTCAGAAAAGACTGGATAGTCCAAGTCTCCATTACTTTCATTTAAATGTTCAATAACTAACTCCTTTCAAAATGAAGAGATTGTGTTCCAAACACCAGATGAACAGACAAAATATTAGCAATATGTGTCAAGTTACCCTACAGAATATTTCTCCTACAGGACATAAAAGTTTCCACCATCAATTAAAACAATTTGGCAAATTCTAATTTTATGGCAATTTCCCTCGGCTTTTGAAGAGGAAGAATTTAATTTTCCTCCCAGAGTTTGCTCTTCCCATCAGACACACGCCCCAAGAGCATCTGAGGCCAGATTTAGACACCTCAGCTCTCCCTACAGCTGGAAAACGAAGCAGGCAACGAAAGAATCTCACTGCAAGTCTCTCTCAAAAGGCTGCAAAGAGCCAACCTGCAGAGCTGCACTGTCCCTTGGCACCGAAAACTGGAACCCATTTCCAGGCAGAACAGAAAACAAACATCACCAGAAACCTTCGGAGCGTTCATGGAACAGCACAAGGTGTTTCCTCTCCACTTTGCTGAGGCAAGGCAGGATTTGGGAAGCTTTTTATCTTGCCCTCTCCTCAAGGTGTATCAGTTCTACAGCCCAGTGTCCTAAGTGAGCCCCTTGCAGAAATTATTCTGGCTGCTGCAAAGAGGGAACAGGGACAAGCCATTTCTGCTCCACTGATGACACGTGGACCAGCAGCTCTCTTTGCAGGAGGAAGTTGACACACCTTTACACTGCTTTTTTCTGGGAATACCTGCCTGGGTTACGCTGCCAACCACCCATCCATTCTCATGGATGAACACAGACAAAACAGATTTTATTGCTTCTTTATTAGTTTGAAACATGAGAGTTCTCTCGATATTGTTCAAGTGGCACAAAGCTCAATTTCCAAGTATGCAAAAACAGATGACTGGTGGTGGGCTGGAATGCAATGTTTATCAAAGGGGCCTAATAAGGTTTTGGTTTTATTAGGTTATTTCCTGAAAGCTGATACGTGCCAGTTCTTTTCATTAAGACAAGGATATAAAAATTAAAAATGGATTAGCTTAATGGGTTCCAAATTACTGTGTCGCTTTCACTTCTTTGCATCTTCTTTAAACAGTTCCAATGGGTCCTTTCCCAGAGCTTCCTACAAAAGGCAAGAGGCTTTATAAAGCCTTTACACACCTGAATTACAGTTTAGTTCAAATACAAATCCCACTAATCTCATTCTACTCTCCCACTCTGGCATTAAGTCTGATATCAGCGCGGCCCTGTGTTAAACCTGCAAAGGCAGGATGGGGGCTACTGTGTTGAAAGGGAGTCCAAACCCAAGTTTAACTTTCTCAGGGGGAAAAAAAAGAAAGATATCAGAAACTATGGATGAGATCCTGTCACCTAAATCCAGCCACTCCATCCCCAGCCCAGAAGAGAAGTGGGTCTCTTGCAGGATGTGTCATATTTGTCAGTGCTGTTGGGCACCCAAACTCTGAGTCACATAAAATGGCACCACACTTCATGTCTAACCAAAACTCAACAACAAACATTACTCAAATAATTTTAACAAGCTCTAAAGCATTTCTCAAAAGGGTTTAGCCACACTGCACATCTAACCCTTTTTACTTCTGTGCTACTCTTCCCTGAAGAAAAAAAGCAATTTTCAGTATTCACTAGTTTTACAGAACTGAGCTGTCTGAAGATCTGACAGATTTGGGGTCTACCAGAGCATGACAAAGATCCCCCTTGGGAAGGCCTCTAGCAACTTAGAAGGGAAAAATAAATATTGCATCATAATGTCCAAGTTCACTTCAGGTAAACAGAGTTCCAAACCTGGCATGAGACGCTCAGATTCACCAATTCTAGACATCAGAGAGTGTCACAGAGGAGACTCTTGGGCACACACAACACCCAGGACTAGAAGCTCCCAAAAATTTTCCTGCAGTTCAAACATAATCAAAGTCCTGAAATCAACAAAAACCACAGCAAGTGATCAATAACTCTGTGAGGACAGAAAGTTTGGAGACAGGGACCAGAGCCTAAGTCTCCAGGAAATGACTATTCATTTGTTAAAAAGGCTGTGATATCCCCCAAGTGAATCAGCTGGCAGCACGCCACAACCCCTGAAAAAAACCTGCTTTTAAGGAACTCCTCGCATGGGGCACAGCAAAACAAAAGCCCTGCGAGCCAAGAGAGAGTCGTGGTGGGTTTGGGTTTGAAATACAGAAAGGCTTGTAAAGGAAATTCAGGGAATCCTGAAGTGCTGCATTTGGAAAGCCACACACTCAGGTGTGCCCTGATATTTTTGTCCAGCTTTCCTTCTCCCCTTCCATGGGTCCAGAGCTCCAGCTGGCACGGGCTGTGGGATGTCTGGGTCCTTACGTGGCCACTCCACAGATAAAAT
This sequence comes from Campylorhamphus procurvoides, assembly GCA_013396655.1. Lineage (NCBI taxonomy): Eukaryota > Metazoa > Chordata > Aves > Passeriformes > Dendrocolaptidae > Campylorhamphus > Campylorhamphus procurvoides. The sequence goes on from WBMV01008444.1 coordinate 218,880, forward strand.
AAACCACAGAGCAAATGACTAAACATCATGGTGCACCCTGGGGGAGTCAAATGCCAACAGTATAAGAAATCTCCTCAAATGTCACGTTGAGAAAATCAAGATGCTCAAGCCATTTTTATGTTGCAGCACGGTGATGTCACCAACATGTTTCCATTGTTTGCCAGGTTAAGAGAATTTATGGAGGTAATTAATGCAGAACATGTGTGCTCAGCTATCCATATGAAAAATGGAATTGCCCTGACTTCATTTGCTGCCTTTGCAACCAAAACCCCACTAAACATCTTTTTTCACTATTTCCATATGTGAGAAATACAAATATTTATAACAAAGGTAAATGACTAAATGACTGCTCTATTCCCATCCACCCACAAGCCACTTTTTCATATCCCTGTCTTCTGCTTATTCTTCTGCCTCCATTACCTTCCCACAAAGGGCTCAGGTTCCCTTTATGTTCCACAAACTGAGCATGTTCCTCATGCCTTTTCTCCAGAATTTCTTTCCTTGGTTAGCACAGACAACTCCTGTTTTGATTTCTCGAGCACCCTCTGTCTAACTTTAGCCCAGCTTCCAGGACCAGGGCAACCAACTAACTATGGAAAAGCAATGCCACTAAACATATAATTCTTTTCCTGGGTCTTTTCTTCAGGGCCTCTGCAGAATCAATGCATCCCCCTTCTGGTAAATAGCATGTTTTCCATGGCTGGTCCTGAATATTAAGGCTGCACAGACATAACTTGCTTTGCTTTTTGCTTTTCTGATTCTTTTCTCTCTTGTTTGCCTTTTTTTTCTATTTTAAAGAAAGCACTGCTGGAGAAAGACTAACTAGAATGGTCAAAACGCCTCTCCCCTGTTGTCTTAACTGCAGGCTCTGTTGAAATTCACCGCTGGTAAATCACAGTCACGAAGCTCACTAATGTAAACACAGCTAAGGCTTGCAGGGAGGCGAGGAATTCCTTCATTTGGGCTTTGCTCAGCGCTCACATCACTGTCAGCACTGAATCCTGCCTCCCTCCCATTGCCACTACTCGGAGAAAGTTGGGATTTGGGGCTGAGTTTTCTAGGATTTAGGTCCAACTTTCACTTCATCTCTGCCTACCTGTTCTCTTAGTTTACTCCTTCTCTCCACTTCCAAAAGAGAGGTCTAAAAAAGCCTTGCCCTCCCCAAAAAATCAAGCACAGCAAGCCCCCTCTAGCTGCCTTCTAACCTCTCAGACACTAAACCAAAAAACCCCCCTGCACAAAGTTTGTGTGAAGCTTAAAACGGACCAAAACAGACTTTTGTGCTTTAATTACAATTTATTTCAATAGTAACTCACCGCTCCAGATTTTCTACAAGGCCCTCCATTCCCAGGCACCAATTTAAAAGTTTCAGTTCTTAATTACTGTCCTATTATGTGAGGCAGCTATACTTTAGCAGGTTTAATTATTGTTAGGAAAAAAAAAAAGACACCAATGCAATGCAAATCTTTCTGTCCAAATATAGATATAAAACAGTAGGAGAAACCAGCTGGAAATCAAAAATAAAAAGCACCATTCCCACACCTTATTACACTAAACTGCCCTGACTGAACCTTAACATTCAACCCATTGTTCACTTAATTGCTAGCAAGTTTCAAGGACTGTTCCTTTGCTCTGCTATTCTTCTTTCATCAATATTTTTCCAGTAGATTAATGGGATTTTCCTCCATATTTTGCCTGAAACAGCAGGACACAGTGGTTTAATGAAACAAAAAAAAGAGGAGAGTGGTACAAACGTTTCTGCTTGCAGTGTGTCTGATTTAATAATGTCTCTGCAAATTTGAGGCTCTGCGTGCTGGGGTTTCATTCAGCCCTGCCGTCACTCTGGCAGGCTGGAACTTTTCTGTCACCATCTCAAGGTTTCTTTCAGGCAGGATTATCTTTACTCCTATATCTTTATTTCTTTCATTCATTCACTGCAAAAACGCCAAAGGAACTCTCAGTCTACGGGGCTGAATTTGAATTTTACATCCGTTTTCACACTGTGAAATGAGTATTTGTGTCAGGATTTATCCAGCCCTACGAAACTAAGAAGCAAAAGTCCAGTGCTGGGAAATACAACTCTAAACTCCACAAATTGCTACCACGCTCTCTTTCCAAAACTACACCACTGGGAGTTCATATCTAAACTTCTGAATTAACCTCTTTTTTTTTTTTATAAGTTTTAGTTCTTGTTTAGAACAGTTTAAATTTTATTTTTTTTTAAAAGAAAGCTACTGCTATAAAGTGTTTATGGAAATAAGGGTTCCACCAATGCAGTGAACTTTTAGCAAACTGGATCACTTAACAATAGTCACATGCATTTGTAAATAAAAAAATTCTATTTCACTGTATCATTCTGGATCACTTAACAGTAGTCACATGCATTTCTTAATAAAAAAATTCTTCTATTTCACTGTACCATTTCTTATGGCGAGTTTTTCATAAATATATTTTCAACAAATGCAACAATATACATTTGCAAAAGAAAGGAAATGTTTCATTCCAGAAAAACAGCTCTTTGGGTGCTGGAATTGTCTTTTAGAAAGGCAGTGAGAGCCCTCTGCCCCACCTCTGAAGTTTTATCCAACACCTCTGGACAAATACAGTTAATTCTGCACCTTTGGGTATCAAAATGACCTTCTGTGTTTCGGTATCAGCTCCACTGATCCCCAGCAAAAGTAAGGATGGGATTATTGCTCCAGGGTTTGTTGGTTGGTTTCTTTTTTTGACAGCAAAACCAAGCAGCAGTTCCATGACTTGCAGGTCTCTCATGGAACTAACTCAGGCTCTGCATTAAAACCCTCCAAACAGCAGCGTTGTGTTTGGTAACAGCTCTGTAGTGACCCTCACTGGTGATAAAATCCAGAGCTCTGAAAACGAGAATACGAACACCTGCATCCCTAATTCTAAACTTTCATCAGGTGGGGATTACAAGAACAAGAGCAATTACACCCACTCCTAGAGGAAAACTTACAAGTTTTCAAACAGAATCAAAAAACAAGTGCACGAGCAGCAATTTACCTAACACCAGCAGGTAATGATTCAAAAAACATCCAAACTCATTTGTATATCCTCCCAGATGGGAATGAAAAAATTAAGTTCAGTCTCAATGCACTCCTGATTTGCAAAGATTTTATGTAAATAACTGTTCAACTCGGTGTGCCTATTCTGTGTTTCATGCTTTCCCATTCTGGCCGTGCCTCTGACGCCTGATTTCCTGAGGCTGAGAGTACAGAAGAGCTCGATCCCCTTTCTATGCTTCGTTGGGTAGCAAATGTGTTGTATCCAAATGAACTGCAATAAGAATTAATTGCTGTGTCCAATTTGCACATCTCTGTGATTCAAACACCTGCTTTAAGTTCGGTAGAGCCAACGTAGTGATTTTTCTTTCTAATACAGTGTATTGAAAACAGCAGTAAGCCCAGAAAAAATCCAGTGACAAACAGAAAATAAATTGTTCCCCGTGTTACAGCCTACTAACCAAAACGTGGACAGAAAATGATGAATTTACTCAGCTCACTTCTGTTGCACTGGGTTCCAAAAACATCATGGTGTGAATTTTAGAACACGTGTATTATTTGTCTAATCATGCATCTTGGGGTGAAGCACAGAAGCTTTGAATAAGATACAGCTTTATGAAAAACAGCCCTCTAAGCCCCCCATGACCTGGAGCTTTCTGAAAACTACATTTTAAAAGGTATCACATTAAGACTTTTAAAGCTGCTTTTAACTTCTCCCGCAGATAAACACCCAACCCAAGCCAGAGGCAGCAGCAGGAATTGTGTCACGAGAAATGAAGACTTACCCTGCCCTAATGATACCTGACACACAGCAAAGCAAGGTTTGCAAACAGCATTTCCCTCTGCAACCCCTTTGGATCCTATTGAAAAGTTCCCAGCACTGACAGCCTCTCCCAAAATTCCATGCAGGAGCTGGGCAGGCGTTTTTTGCTCCATGTGCAAGCACCACATCTTTCAAAAGCACACCGAGAGCTGTCATTGCTACAAAGGCACAGTAAATCGTCTTTAAGCAACTTTAAGTGTTAACAGAGAGCAGCTCAGACAGAACGGTGTACTTAATAGCACAGTTATGCAAAGTTCTGAGATGGCAATCAATGAAATAAAAGATGAAATTGCATCTCCAAATCCATTACAGACCGAAGAGAGAGGCTGATTGGAACCTTCTTACTGTAAACCAAAACAGGCACTGTTTGAAACCAAGTCCCATAAGCAGATTTACGTATTGATCTCTTGGTAGCTGTGTTCACAAGAAATTAATTTTATGCTAGATTGAGAGGTTACAAGAAGTTTCCTGTCTGCACAGTCAAAATATTATTGAAGCAATTCAGGTTGTCAGTAAAAGCTTAAACAAATTTGCTGATAATCCTGTTAATGACCTAGGTCAAGTGTTAACTGTTGTGGGTTATAAAACAGTGAAATTAAGGTTGCTGGTACCCTCAGGCAGGCAATATAGTTACAGAAGAGACCGAGGAAAAATTATTAAATCAAAGAATCATAGAACTCAGTTGATTTCTTGATACTGTAGGAATTATTCAGGAAAAAAAATAATTTCATCCTTCTAAGGAAAAAAAAACCACAAAAAACAATCCTCACTAAGCAGAAAATATCCAACAAATTGGAAGAGGGGAACATGTGGTTTCTGGGCACCTCTGTGGCTCAGTTTGCAACTTCAAGCTGAAAAAAGTTGGAGGTTAAATCTTCCTGACATTTTTTATCATCACAGAGATGATAAACCTGAGCTCCAGAGAAGCCCCCAGAGCTCCTGGGATGGGGAAGGGGGAAATTCCTGCGGCTTTCGGATGAGCACGGCAGGGAGAGTTTAAAAACAAACTCAGCGGAGAATTTTGCATTCCATCGAGGATAAAAACTCTAAATAAAACTTCTCTGGGACAAAGCAAATTAATAAAAACTCGAGCACTCCAAGAAAGAGGCAAAAAAGGACTGCAGTGAGCACCAGAAATGAACTAAGCCAGTAATTTGCCTTCAGCCCCTCTTCCATCCCTTCTTCCTTTCATCCCATCCACTCCCATTGCAGCATCAGCACCCAGACAGTCGTCAGTTTTAATAATTAATTGCAAATGTTCATTGAATTGGTACTTAAAAAAGAGAAATAATCCTTTCAGCTAAAATAAGTTTGGGAAATATTCCTGATAGCTCTGAACGTACTCTTGTAATGTGCCCACTGCAACATTTACATCCCCCTAGAATTTAGACAAAGCTGTATAAACACACCAAAAAATCAGTTCCATCCTTTGTTAAAACAATCTATGAGGAGAATTTCAACAATAGCTTTATATGAAATGTAGGAAAAATAGGTATACATTTTTATCTACATGCCCATTTGAATGGTTTCTGTCCAAAATACACTTTTTTTCATTCTCAGTGGTGGGAAAAGGAAACTTTTTTAAATACCCCAGAGAAAAGCAGAAACATCTATCTCTAGTTTTGGGAGAAAATTTGTGATAACAACAGTAGGAAAGTAAGTGAAGTGGTTAGAAAAAGATTATTTAATACAAAACCCCATCATGTTCTGACATGATTTAAATCTGCATGCTAACACTTGTTCATCAAATTAATGTGTCAGCAAATGATAATAATTCAGATTTCTACATTCACACAATCAGCCTAAACACACTGCAAATAAATAAAAGAATTACTGAGCTTTCCTAAGTGAGGGTAAAAAAAAAGGAAAAAAAAAAAAAAGCCCTGTAAAGTTGATCTATTTTTTTTCCTTTAAAGAAACTGCCATTATTCCTGGTTTTGAGAGGCACAGCAAAACAAACCCTTCAAGAAAAGAAGAGAAGTAGCCATGCAAAAGCAGGTTCCCTTCTGGTACCTGCATTTATAATTCTGAATATATCACTCATATCATACAAGCTCTTGAGGCTGAGAGGACAGAAGCAGAATTTGCTGAAAGCTCACTTGGACAACTCTCCTTAACGAGCATTCCGTGTGATACCAATTTTCTTCCCCTCCTTCCTCAGTTTTCAGTGCCACTGACTTTAAACACAGCAACAAAGTATGTTTTTATTTTTGCAAACTGGAATGTTCTAATATCTTTTAGGCATAGCCAGTCTCAGTTTACAGAAGGTGCCTGTCTGCCCCTGCCATGGAGGCAGAGCTGCTCTGACTGACACAGCTGCAGCCATTCCCAAAAAGCTTTTAATGAGACAACAGTAACTCCTATTAACACTCTTGTTTTCATTTCTGAAAATAATTTGTAAAACATGACAGTATTTACAAAATAGTATGTATCTAGAGGCTTAAAAGTCACTAGTGAAAGCACACTCTCTTAAATAACCTATAAAGCACTGCATACAAAACAAATTTACATGAAGCATACAAGCAGATGACATATTGCTCTTCTAGGCTAATGGCATCATAATTCCTTTGTACCAATGAAACCGTGAGAATTAAAACTACCGAGGGCTTGTAAAGTTTGCATTTTCCCTTATTTATTTTTTATTGTATTTCTTTTTCTTTCCAGAAATCATTTAAAGTTGTTATCTCGCTGCCCCTATCCCACAAGCACCCAGAATATCAGTAAGTACATCAGCATTACTTGTACAGGAGGAATAATTGCTCAAACAGCTTTGCAATCTGCTTCTCTACACACACTACAACTCAGGAAAGTGCAAGTTTTACGGGGTTGATGGATGCTGGAAGTTCTTCACAACCTTTGGCCTCTGGATTTCATCCCTAAAGATAATTACACTGGACATCCTGGGTGCCCTCACTGAGCAAGTAGGAAAAAACTCCATAGGAAAAGGTAAATTTTAATTCTTTTTAAAGTATTTCAATCATTTTTTTCAACGTCTAGTGACCATTATTTTTTCCCCCTGAAACCTAAAACGCATTTTCAGCAAACGTCACCTTAAAAATTCCCCCAGCAGAGAGACCAAACCACCCGCGCTTTGTTTCTGGAAATTCACACACACACGCGCACAATTTTAACACATCAATACGAGCCGATACAAATCCGACACAAGTAACACAACCTGATACAAACCCGCTACAGAACCAGAATACAGAGAGAACTGGAATTAACAGGGGAGCCAGCTTCTTTTTCCTTTTTTCTTTTTGGTATTAATTAAAAGTTTTGAGGGGCAGGAGGACCAACGCCACCACCACCCCTGCAGACGCCGAAGAGAGGAAAGGGAGACCCATAAGTTCCCACAGCTGTCAGCTCTCGGCTGCCGGAGGATGGAGCACCTGCCGGGGCTGGGATGCTCGGGATGCTCCGGCTGCCCCTTCCCCATCCTGCCCACCTCGTCTGCCCATCCACCCCGCTGCCAGAGCGCCGGGGGTGGCACAGGATGCCCTGCCCTCGACAACTTTCCTCGGGGGGAGGCTGGGGTACCCCCCTTGGGCACGGAGGGGACCGCGGGCCAGCACGGCGGTCCCCGGGGCGAGCAGGGGATGCCGCCCGGGAGCACCTTAATGGGGAGCGGGAGGGGGGGATACCGAGGGAAAACAAACCCAAATAAATAGGAAAGGGGGATGGAGGGAAAGGAGAGCAAGCAAGGGGGAAGGAGGGATGGAGGGAAAGGAGGGTAAGGGGAAAGGGGGATGGAGGGAAGGGAGAGTAAGGGAAAAGGGGAGATGGAGGGATGGGGAAAACAGGGATGGAGGAAAGGGGAAAGCGGGGATGGAGCGAAGAGAGAGGAAGGGGAAAGGGAGGATGGAGGGAAGGGGAAAGCGGGGATGGAAGGAAGGGGAAAGCAGGGATGGAGAGAAGGGAGAGCAAGGGGAAAGCGAGGATGGAAGGAAGGGGAAAGCAGGGATGGAAGGAAGGGGAAAGCAGGGATGGAGGGAAGGGGAAAGCAGGG